>JAWZYV010006809.1:0-343701 GCA_038373885.1 Cheiracanthium punctorium | reverse complement strand
ATGCGGAGGGGGAGGGGAGAGATATGACAAACCACTGCAACTCAGGGTGGAATTCTCCGCCGGTGGTTCACGAAATCGTCGGTTGTTAGCTACCAACTGGGCAGAACCAGTTGTTTGGTTACCGACTGCGATAACAACTCCGGAGGGAAACGGGAGGTCTTTTAGCCAATCACATGAACCCCTTGACGCTCCTCCTTAAAACTCCACCTCAAGGCGGGGCAAAGTTAACGACTGCAAAAAAGTAACGACGAGCGGAGAATCCAGCTGTCAGGTTGAAAATATCGATTGATGTGGCATGTATTATTATTATTATTACTGTATGAGCATTTTGGGGAAAACAAACATCTTGGCGGCATGTTTGATGGTGGTCTTAAGATAATTTCATAAGAATAATTTTAATATGATGGCCCAACTGCTGTAGCGATCCTACAAAGCCAATATTTTGGTGACGAAAGTCGCCAAATCACAGTAAAATATCAGTTTAGAAAAAAGCAAACATAAAATATTCTCTACAAACATATAATATCTAGGATAACAAACATATAGAATACCAAATATATGTATCAGGTAGCAAACGTTTGTATATCTAAGATAGCAAGCATATAATATCTAGGCAAGCAAACATATAATATCTAGGATAGCAAACATATAATATCTTTGATATAATAATGAACACAAAATAAGGACTGGGATATATTAATTAACATGAAACTAACTTATCAAGATCGGTCAGGGGGAAAAAAAGCCTCAGATCTGTGCGATCTTCGAAAATGTAGGCCAAAATGAAATTGTCATGAAAGCGAACTACGACATACATTTGTACAACACTGTATTCAATTTTAAATCGGAAAGTTTTATATTGTATACAAAAATGACTATAAGCAAGTGAAAATTGAAATGTACTTACTTGTTCCAGGCTTTTCTAATATTTTGTGATCCACCGGAGGATGATTGCAGTAGTCGCACCATCCATTCGTTCCAGTGTTCTATAAAAAAAATTCTTAACACTGTTGACAGGAACATTTGCCCCTAACTACTCCACATTCATCTTTTTTTTAAATTAATTTCTTTCTACAAAGCAAACGATGGCGTAAATTTGCCGGCAAACAGCAAACGTTTGTTTGTGTTGTTTAGTTGCTTTGCTTTGAGTTGAGTTGAGCCGTTGAGCGCCGAGCAAGCCGAGTGCATGATCGGTAAATCGTTTGCGCATGCCTGCCAGAGGCGCAGAGAGCCAAGTCGGGGCCCCGGGGGTAAAATCTTTGGGGTCCCTTTGCTATCCAGAAATTCTTTTGATGTCGTATTAGATCAATTATTTATTCCTTATTAAAATTATTAATCATTTAAAGAAACTTTAAATTAATAGCAATTGAAAAATAATTAATAGAATTAAAATTATTAATTTAAAAGGGTATTATACTTTAATAAACACCCATGCTCTAAAAAATACCAACAATTTGTTTTGAAGGTTTCTTTACCTCCTTAGAAAAACTGTATTTGAAACGTTAACATTTTTGCATTACATGTTTCCTCAGTATTGAAAAAATTAATATTTTTATGCAAGCTGGCAGCCAAAAAAAAAATTCAGAAGGTCAAAAAAGTGGAAATTTCAAAATTTCTCATAGAAAGTCTTTTATCTTTAACATTTTGTTAAGGAAAATTCAAAATTTCGGAGATTGGGTGGGCCCAGTCTCTACTCTGGCTATACCCTCTCTTCCACTATTTAACAATGTGTCTCGGGGAAAAAAAAAAGAAAAAAAAACATTTCTTGTTAAATAAATCTTTTCTACTTTTAGTCATGGCAAACCGCTGAATAACACCGTCTATGTCTACCTTTCTTGCAAAAGAAGACTCAATCACTAACACTCCTCGTTTTTGTCAAGTTGGTGGTTTATGCTCTAGCTGGCTTTTTGTAATTTCATTCAAAAATTAATGTGAAACATCAGGGGACATAATCTGAATTTGGATTTTTTTTTTTTTTTTACAAAATTGTCAACACACAATTAAGTATTACATAAACAGCAAAAGTGGGGCCCCTTCACAAGCTGAGGCCCTAGGGATTTTTCCCCTGTTCCCCCTCCCTGTCTGCGCCACTGATGCCTGCAATGTATCCCTGAAAATCAGAGGCACACATGTCAAGAGCAATGGTTGAGAGGCACAAATCTTGTTCCGTGCCTCTGACAGAATTCCATGTGTTAGCGGTGCCTTTTATTTTGATGTGCCTTCCATTTTTAATACTATATGAAAGGTACATTGGCTATGTGCCTCTCATGTTAAAAAAGTGGAAGGCACAATCCGCTCGTGCCTTCCATATAAGAGGCACAGTTTTAAGAGTGTAAAGATTTAATTTAGTTTTATATAAAATTTTGTTGGGACTGTTTTTGTTTTGGACGCCTGATAAAACTGGCGTTGGAATTGTATGATTGATGTTAGAGTAATAAAGGTTTTTATGTAAGTCCCATAAATTGCTTTGCCTTTTGTTGAAAGGAAGCTAAAAAAAACCGTACTGGCGCAGTCGACAGGATCAGAACCTAGGAAGTGGAGAAGTTATTTAGTTGTGAGAAGAGCCATGTCGTTTTTAAATAAGGGAAAGAAGGAAGATTTAGCGGAAGAGATCGGTGAAAATCCTTCACCTGGTTTGTGAAAATGATTACCAGTAGCAATATTTATGAAGAAGATTTAGAATTGGTAAAGGAAATGCTTAGTTCATTTATTGAAGAAAGAAAACAACGGGAGCAAAGAGAATTTGAACGGGAACAAAGAGAATTTGAAGAAAGAAGAGAAAGAGAGCAGAGAGAATTTGAGGTAAGAAAATTGGAAATCGAGGCAAATAGTAGAATAGACTTGTCAACAAACGTTAGAGACGAAAATTTTAGAGACGCTGGGAAAGCTAGGTTAGAATTATTCAAGTACACACCTAAGTTTGACCCGCGCGAATCTGATATTACATGCTATTTAACGATGTTTGAAAATCATGCTAATAGATTGAAAGTAGATAACAAGGAATGGGTCTTGTGTTTATTAAATTTATTACCAACGGAAATTGTTCAGTTGATTAATAGAGAACCGGTAGAGAATGCAGAAAACTATGAGTATATAAAATCGATTTTGTTAAGACGATTTAAATTAAGCCCTGAAAGTTTTAGGAGGAAATTTATGACCCATCAAAAAGTGCCAGAGAAAACGTGGAGAGATTTCTGTTTTGAAATAACTAACTATTTTGAAGAGTGGGTAAAAGGATTAGAAATCGAGGATTATGACGGGTTGAAGAAATTGATTATCGCTGACCAAATCAAGAGGAGAGTTCCACATGAAATACGTGAGCATTTTTTGGACCAGTGGTCTAAGTTGATAATCCCGTCTGAGTTGGCAGATAAACTAGACGAATATGTTAACGTCCATGATTTAGCGAAGAGGTCGTGGGGAGGTGATTCGAAAAATAAAGGTAATGAGAGAACTTATGAGCGTCCAATGGAACAAGGAGCTAGGATGACGTCGAAGTCTCCGTCTCAAACCATTCCTAAGTGGGTTCAGAAACGTCAAGATGAAACGTTGGTTAAACGCAGATTTAACCCCACATGCTTTAGTTGCGGTAAAGAGGGGCATATTTCTAAGTTCTGTGGGCAAGGACGACAATTTAAAAGCAATATGACGAATGCTCAAAACAATACTTTTACTCGACAAATTTCACAACCGAAAGTAAATACTGTAAGCGCTGAAACAGCCGAGAAAACAGATGTGTTGACAGCAAAGATCTCCGTTCCATTATCTCAATCAAGTAATCACAAAAAATTGGATGACCTAATTGAGATTGAAATCAAATGTGGAAAATCAATTTTTAATGGTATAGTGGATTCTGGTGCACAGATATCTGTAATTCGCGAGGAATTAGTACATGATACACCTTTTGAAGGAGAAGGACAAATAGAGTTATCGTCCGCTTTTGGCGATAATGAAACAGCTCCACTTCGGACATATGAGATGAAAATCCACGATGGTAAACATGGCGATACAGCAATTATGTGTGCCGTTTCAAAGAAACTTACCAGTGATATGTTAATAAGTCGTTCAGCTTTTGAGATGCTAAATGAGAACATTGAACTTTATCATAATAAACAATTATGGCAAGAAACAGTTTCAAATGTGGAAGCAGAAGCTGTAGGGAAATCAGAGGAGGACGTAAATGTACAAATATCTTCGGATTTGAATTCCACTACGCCGAATGTGAATGTCTTGACAGCAAGTGAGTCTGCGAGTAGAAAGCTAGATGCCATTTCAGAGTTGGCGAAACTTCAAGGCGATGACGAGACACTCAAGAGATGCTTTGATTGGGCGGAAAGGCAAGAAAATTCGTATCTCATTGATCAGGGAATACTACAGCATAAGGATTATGTCTGTGGAGAAGAAATTCAGCAAGTAGTAATTCCAAAAGAAAGAAGGAATTTTATTTTAAGAATGGCACATGAGATTCCGTTGGCAGGACATCTAGGGGAAAATAAGACTCTACAAAGAATCAGATATTCATTTTACTGGCCTAATATCAGGCAAGATGTAAAGTTATACTGTCAAAGTTGCAAAGAATGCCAATTGAGGAGAACTAGCACCTATCGGGATCATATTCCCATACAGCCTATCGTTAGGCCTGAAAATCCTTTTGAAGTCTGGAGCGTAGACTGTATAGGACCACTAGAGCCTGCATCAAGGAGAGGACATCGATATATTATTTGTGCCGTGGATTTATGTACTAAGTGGGCCGAGGCAATTCCAGTGAAAGAGATTAGTGCCAAGACAACGTGTGACGTTTTAATGAAGATTTTCACTCACACCGGTTTTCCAAAAGTGATATGCACCGACCAGGGTACAAATTTCACTTCCAAACTGACTCAATCATTTGAAAATCTATTAGGGGTAGCGCCACGTTTTTCGACACCCGGACATCCGGAAAGTATGGGGGCAGTAGAACGATGGAATAAAACTCTTAAGGAGATGATGAATAAAAACATACAAGAGTATGGGAGAGACTGGGATATACATATACCATATCTCATGTTCGCGTATCGTGAAGTGCCACACAGCACCACGGGGCTATCACCATTTCAATTGGTTTATGGGCGGTTACCACAAGGACCATTATCTTTATTGAAAAGTATTTGGACGGGAGAACGAACTATCCCAACGACCGCGTCCAGACCAATCACTAAATATCTTGAAGATTTAGTTGAAAATATACGTAGAGCTAATGAGATCGCTTCCGAAAACACCGAGAAAGCTCAAGGAGAATACGTTTCCAGGTATAACCTCCGTGCGAGAGAAAAACAGTTTGCCCTTGGCGACAAAGTGTTGATATTACTCCCATCATCAACTCACAAACTTTTAAGCACTTGGATTGGACCGGCAACGGTAATTCAAATCACCAGACCGCATTCGGTAAGAGTTGAATTAGAGGATGGTAGTACTAGAGAGCTACACGTGAATAAAGTACGACCGTATGTGCAGAGGGTAAATCACATTGGTGTTGTTTACGAAATGGATGAAGAATTTGGCGTAATCCATTACGCGCCTACTGATAAAACAAAGAAAGAGGTAGAGGACATCCGAAAACATTTGGAGAAAACTAGAAATCATAATTTAACTGAAGAGCAAACCCAAGAGTTATTTGATGTACTGAAGAGATATATGGACATTTTTAGTTCAAAGCCAGGACATGCCAAAGTCGACGGGCATTATGTTAAAGTTACGGAGAACTGCACGCCAAAGAGACTCAAACCGTATCGAGTACCCATCAGTTTACAAAAAGAAGTTGATCGCCAAATCGAGGAGCTAATTGAAATGGACCTCATTGAACCAAGCGATAGCGAATGGGCACATCCTGTTGTTTGTGTTGCCAAAAAGGATGGAAGCGTTAGGTTATGTATTGATTTTAGACTATTGAATAGTTTCACGGTGCCTGATTCATATCCCATGAAAATCGCCAGGGATTTAATATTCAGAGTAGGACAAGCTGCATTTATAACCGTCATAGACTTAACGAAGGGATACTGGCAGATTCCCATGCATGAAGAATCCAAGCATTTCACCGCCTTCGTAACACATTCGGGGCATTATCAATGGAAAGTCTTACCTTTTGGGATGAAGAACGCCGGAGGGACATTCCAGAAATCAATGGATAAAGCATTATTCGTACATCGTGATTATTGCTGTGCATACATTGACGACGTAGCCATTTTCTCTAACAGTTGGGAAGAACATTTAAAGCATATAAGCCAAGTCTTTAAAACATTGAGGGAAGTAAGACTTACTGTGAATCTTGGAAAATGCGAGTTCGGGAGAACCCAGGTAAAATTTTTGGGCCATATTGTAGGTTCCGGTCGGCATACACCAGATCGAGAGAAGATTGAACCTGTAAAGAGGATATCAAGACCTACTACCAAGAAAGAGCTAAGAAGCTTAATCGGGCTAGCAAGTTATTATAGGAGTTACATACCACAATTCGCGCAAATAATTTTGCCACTAACAGATCTAACCAAGAAGAAAGTACCGATTACTATACCTTGGGGCTCCGCTGAGGACCAAGCGTTTACTCGATTGAAAGAGGAATTGATGAAGATACCTATCTTACACACCCCAGATCTTGACAAGCCGTTTCAGTTGTACAGTGACGCATCGGCTACAGCTATTGGCGCGTGTCTCGCACAAAAGGACGCCAAGGGAGAGGAAGTCCCTATTGCTTTTTTCAGCAAGAAACTAAACCCCAGCCAAACGAAATGGTCTACGATTGAGAGAGAAGCATATGGAGTTTTAGAAGCACTAAAAAAATTTGATACTTGGATATTTGGCGCGGAAATCCAGATCGTATCAGATCATAACCCTTTAACATATTTGACAGATGGCCTTCCACACAGCGCCAAATTAACAAGGTGGGCTTTAGCGTTGCAGCGATACAATTTGAAAATTACTTATCGAAGGGGCGTTCAACATGGAAATGCTGATGCATTATCCAGGCTCAAGTTAGATCCTTCTTAATAAAGTAGGATCAGGTTTATGTATTTTTATATTGAATCGTGTTATTCTAAATTGAATTATTACAGTGTCTTATGAGGATATAATTATTTATTTTTCGAACCTGTTTAAAAAAAAAAAATATTAATAATACAGTGATCCGGATAATCAGGTACAGGTCCAATAAAAGATCGTAAACAAAGATTTTCTTTCAGCAGCATCGTCACTCCTGTGACGGATGTGCTTTCCCCCATGGGAGTAGTAAAGTTCCGTCGATATTATCAACGGATTATGTGATGATGAACTAACGAACGCACCAAACTCCATGGTAATAAAACTGGGAAATTTGACTCGAGCTGAAGTATAAAATATGTACTTGAGAATGAGGGCACGTTACAATAATGAGAGGTGCGAGGATTCTAAAGATTTAATTTAGTTTTATATAAAATTTTGTTGGGACTGTTTTTGTTTTGGACGCCTGATAAAACTGGCGTTGGAATTGTATGATTTATGTTAGAGTAATAAAGGTTTTTATGTAAGTCCCATAAATTGCTTTGCCTTTTGTTGAAAGGAAGCTTAAAAACCCGTACTCTGCCACTGAAAGATTTTTCACGAGCAAACCATAAGCATCTGAAATAATAGCCTCCTCCTTCCATCGCAAACATGGCTCGCGCTAGAATTCAAAATCTGCGAGTCATGTTGACTCGTAGTCAATAAAAGTGAGAGTCGATTTTTGAAAACTGCGAGTCAAAGTCAAAAAAACTATTTTTTTTTTTAAATCTAAGAAAGAGAAAATGAAGACGTTCCTTTTTTCTCATGTAATTATTAATTTTCACTTACATATTGATTTATCAACAATGCACGATTAATATAAACTAGATTACAGACATGAGTAGCATAACTGTACGGCTGAAATTTTTCGAATGAAATTTGACTCAGTTTCAAAAAATGAGTGTCAATTAAAAAAAAAAATATCGATTTACGCGTAAAATGCGAGTACGCGCGAGCCCTGCACACCCCTAAATGGAAAACAAAGAAAACGCTGTATCAATTTTTATAAATTAGATTGCTCTTCAGTTTTTGAGTACTCAGCCACCCCCGAAAAATAAATCCTTGCTACGCTACTAGAATGAAGGACAAATTAATAACCAAAACCCACGTCAGAAATTATACCCAAATTAATAACCAAAACCCACGTCAGAAATTATACCCGAGCCCAGAATCGTGGAGAGTAGAATCGTGAGAAACCACCATACAATTTAAGGCTGCACAGCAATAAACATCAATATATAAGTAATTTAATTTTCAATTACTTTGATTTGTATTTATGTCTAGTATAATTGTTCATTGCACTGGGGTATAATATTGTTTATTGCCGGGGTGCACACCCATGGTTAAAATCCTGCTGGCGATCTTGGAAACCTACATTTGTTTCGCACATATGCAGGCATTGAAATCTTTGCATTTATTAGCAGGTCTATCAAATACAGTTTTCCTGGCCAAGGCCGCATCCAGAAAAAAAAATGAGAGGGATCATTTTCACTTTTACTAATCTGCATAATAAACGCAAATAAAAAACGTAATGCAATGCCTAAATTTCGGTCGGGGGGGCGAACCCAATATTGGCCAATGTCGATAACGGAGAGTTTGCAATACTGGCTGATATCGGTAAAAGCTGGACCGGCCAATATCTAACGGTTAGCCTTTTGAACAATGCTGGCCGATCTTTGAGATGGGCACCGTCAAATATCGGTGAAAGCTGGACGGACCAATATCGGTGGAAACTTCACCAGCTGATCAGTGCCGTAACTTGGGTTTACGGGGCCCAGGGGCGAGATTGAATATGGGGGCTCTTTTAATCTTATATTTTAAAAACGAAAATAGGTTAGCACGTACATGCATTTGTATGTACGGAAAGGCAGAATTAAACACTTTCAGTTAATAACAGATATGATATAAGTATTTATTTTTAAAAAATAATTAAAAACCGGACGTCTATTTTAAATAAATAAATTTTCTACTTCTGAAAAATTCACTTTAAGAACACAATTTACCACAGGCAACATACAACACTAAATAGAAGTCAGTGGCGTACCTCTAAGCTGTAGCAAGAAAGGCGTGTGTCATTTATGTCACTTGAAAAGGGTGCCGATTTCTATTGTTAGATTGACGCAATAAAAGAAGCGTTTAACAAGTACGATCTCATCGTTGCAAGCACGTGACGACAGCTATTCTCCCTTCTGTACCCATCGCTGCTTCCAGTATGCGTACTTGAATGCCTATGATGTAGCCCAACGCAAACGCTTTCTCGAAACAAGAGCATTGAAACATTCAGGTCTGGAAGCAACGGTGAGAACAGAAGAGAATCGCTAGTCGCCCATGGCGCCGGCAGCATAGGGCAAGAGGGGCAATGCCCC
This sequence comes from Cheiracanthium punctorium, assembly GCA_038373885.1. Classification (NCBI taxonomy): domain Eukaryota; kingdom Metazoa; phylum Arthropoda; class Arachnida; order Araneae; family Cheiracanthiidae; genus Cheiracanthium; species Cheiracanthium punctorium. The sequence goes on along the minus strand of JAWZYV010006809.1, from coordinate 334,288 downwards.
CCTTATTTTGTATGAGTGTTTTCCTTGCTTTTTGCTCTTCCAACATGGCAACCATTCGTTGAAGTAGTCTTTGCCCCCCCCCTGGAAATATTCGCGGCGCCCATGCCGTGCCTCCTTTTAACGATGGGAGCGAACAGGTTAAAGTTAATAAGACACTACTTATTGTGACCTAACTTTTTGATAGCTTTTTCATTTGCTTAATCAATGACCACAACACAAACCATGGAACAAAGAATGGTCATATACAAACGAAGAGATCGGTGTCGTTCTTACTAAGAAAAAAAAAGTGCAATTTTGTTGCCTGCCATGGGCACTACTTTACCTGGGTATGCCATTGGGAGAAATTAGAATTATAATAGTTAAATACATTTACTAAAACCTACTGAAGGAAAAAAAATCAGAAAATACTAGCAATATTCTATTAGTCTGAAAATTATTCTTTTAATGTAATTTAAATTACTAAAAATTACAGCAGCAACACCAAACGCTTATCTATTCGTCTTAAATTTTAGCAAGATTATACTACTGAATTGGTCATTCATTTACTCAGCTAAGAAAAGAGTAAAACACAAAAGAAATAAAACACTTGTCTTTAAAAAATTGTAATCGGATAGTAGCAATATTTATTTGTTGCAAATTTCATTCATATTAAAATTCTTCATTTACCAATAATAATATATTAAGAGTAAAATGTTTACTTAAACTATAAACCTCATAACATTCTAATCTTCCATGTAAAAGAAAATATACATTTTATTTTCATACTTTCGTATTAAAATATTTATAAGTTATTAATATCAATTTTATTACGTAATTAATATTATGATTATTATAAGTTGTAGTCTTATCGAAGAAAATAAAACAATAATTAAACTCCAACAGCTTATACTTTTCGGGTTGTAAAATATTAAAAGCCTATACTTTATATTCCAACATATTAATGAATGTTTTTTAATACATAAGTTTAGTATTAAATTTTCATATTTGAACACAATGTGTATTTGTTTATTCGAAACTGTAAAATTCAATAAACTATAACAGTAAATAAACACATTACTATTACTTACAATAAAAGTATGAGTTAGAAAGATTTAGAAATAATTTTTAAATAATTTTAAACGAAAATTGATTTCATAAATAGATATCCCAAGGCTAGGCTTAAATAAATTTTTTAATAAATACGTTTAATACAAAAATTTTCATATTTGGACACAATTTATATTTGTTTATTTTAAATGGTAAAGTTTAAAAAATAATAATATTAAATAAACATATTACTGTTACTTAAAGTATAAGAAAATGTAGAAATATTGAAAAATTAAGACATGATTTATTAATACAATTAATTATATATTCTGTTTTTTTTTTTTTTTACATACAGTGCCCTGTTATGTGAAATATAAAATATGAACTAACCTTTTAAGAATTCTACATTATGTTGCAAATTATTTTCATCTTCTGATGTTGATTTTGTCATTCAGCTAAATTAATATTGTCGCTGGATTTTTCTTCCGAAGGTATTAAAATTTCATCTCAAACTTATTTTCCTTAAAGATTATTTCATTTGGAATCTGTTTATTTGAACCTGGAGCAATAGATCTCACATCAGATGAATCTCCACCTCTAATCCAACATGCCAAACTTTTCGCATATTTTGTTGCCTCTAATTTCAGCTCAGCAGCTCTTTTACGCTTTTGAGAGAGACCCACTTGCACAAGTCCTTTTCATATTGAACTAAATTATGCATAAGGAAGCTCTACAATGATTTAATCCTATGAAATAAACTGTTGAAGAATTAAAAACACCAAACTTGCTTCCAAATTTTACTAGAAATTTAAAAAGTCGAAAAACACAGAACTACTCGAATATCGAAGTTCAAAGTAATCTCTGTCTAATTCAAAGTAATGTCAAGTATTTCAAAGTAATCTCTGTCACAATGTTCGTTAGAATAAACTGAGCTTCTAGACTGCAGGCACTGCACTTTCCATGTGTTAGAAAACTCGGCTAACTTTAAAAGGTCCACCTTTGGAGAGATAAGAGAAAAGATCAAAGAAAATCAGATATAACTCAATTTATGACTGAAGTGGAAGTCTGTTTACCAGAAACATGCAGTCCTGGTCTGTACTGTTTCTACTAACGATCTTCAAATCTTGGGGTGGTCTGATTTCAAACGACCGATACCGTTCTTGGGTCAGTGATTGATTGCTTCCGAACAAAATTAAAGGAAGCTCTTTGGCCTTTTAAACCGTGTTTAAATAGGCGGAAGCACAATATCTTCTATTGATGCCATGTGTTATCTATAGGATGCCTACAATTTTCAGACCTTGTTAATTACATCTGAGTAGCATTCAGATGTAACAAGAACCAGAAACTTTTGCTCATTTTCGAACAGGTGTTTGTGTCGCAAGTAGAAAAAAAGGCAATAAATTTTACGTTTGACAAAAATTCCCTTACGTTTGTTAAAAGGATGGATAGTTTTCCAGTTTTACCTTGAAAGGCGTTAAACAGATTTTCTATCAATCTATCTTACACGGGATAAATACCAATCTTTAGTCATGTGGGAATATTATGAAATAAAGAGAATTTAAAAAAAAAATGCTATTGAAATATAATTCAATGAAAATTCTCAATTCGTACACAAGATGGAAGATTTAAAAGGTGTTAGCTATAATTCATACTGAATCGCAATCACAATAGAGTGCGCACCGGTTATAACGGACCTGGGATATAACGTACTATCGGTTATAACGTACCTAGAAGTTAGGTCCCGATTGAAATCCAATATTTATATTGTTATTTAACTTCGGTTAAAACGTACTTAACAAAAGTACGTACTTTGGCTATCACGTACTTTTTATACCAAAGAATTTTATTTCTTTGTTCTCGAAAATTTCAGTACCTTCAAAAACACTCGTTGTCAGTTTTCAGATTCTCTATCGAGATCAATTGTGCATGAATGAAGGGAGTGATCTTTTATTTTTTCGCCTTCAAGGTAGGCCTAAGAACAAGACCCTGTTTTATATTTGTCATTCATCAATGTAAATGCCTCCTGAAAAGCCCTATCTATAATGATTATGATGATAGTGAAGATGAAACAGAGGAACCTATACCAAGCATACCCGACGCATTAAATGCTGTAAAAAAATCATCACGATTTTTTGAATGCCGAATTGATGATGCAGAGACTCTACAAAAGTCTATTATGGATATACAAAACGCAGTGGCTTAGCCAGAAATTTTTCAAGGGGCGGGGGGCTTGTGACTCCCCTCCACCCCCCCTTGGCTACGCCACTGCCAAAACGGTATTTTTAAAGTAGCATCTGCCCATTTAAAACAAAAGAAAATTACAGATTATTTATCTCAATAAAAATTGTACAGCCTCTACTAATAGGAAAGAAACATAGTATCAACTCAAAAGCTAAAAGACACACTTTTTAAAACTTTCAATACTGCAACACTCACGTCGGACAATATTGGGCAATATTTGCCAAAATCGAGACAAAACGACCGATTTACGCCGATCTGTGACGAGGTTGGCCAGTATCCACTATCGAGGCGATAGTAGCCAAAACTGCTCTGCGACTGGGGTAGGTATTTCCAAATGTACACTTTTATTTTTGAATGAATATTTAACTTATAAAAAATGTAATTAAATTCGTGTGTTAATTCCATTCATGAACTTATTTTGCGATTTCGTTCCATTCGGAGGGAGGCACCGATGACGTCGACCCACCCCCTTATTTTGTTCGAACAATGTTCACGTCTTAGAAATATCAGTTATTTTTACCGCTAAGAAAGTAATTAAACTTCAAGAGTCGTTTGAGGAAACATAGTTTTCGAGCTATGTGGAAAATATTTACAAGTGTTTTGTTTTGTTTCTGAATCTTAACGAATTAAATGAGTCATTGTATCATGGGTTTTAGTTTTTCCCATGTCAGTGCCTTATTAAAATTAACTAACTCTAAACTAACAAGATTTTATTAATCATCAGGTACTGTACAAATAACGATATAATATAATCAGTTTTATAGAATAATCTTGACCTGGGATAATTATGATTTAATAATTGGAAACATTTTTTCATGATGCTCCCACTGACTTGTTATAGCTGTGTCTTTAGCCAGAAAGACTACATTATTTTCCCAAGAAGAAAAAAAAAAGAGGTTGAAGATGATTTTTGAAAGCAATGACATCGTAAAATGTCTTTGCACACGGGAGTGTGTCAGCTCCGGCCTGATCACGCGAGACTTCGACTTTTGCCGATCACCGTACTTCCACTCTCCTGAGAGTGGAATCGTCCAACTGCTCCAGTGTTCCTGCCTTAATTGCCTGTCCTGTGGGGGGAAGCACGGCCCTTCTCAGGGCCAAAATAGTAGCTGTGCCAGCTCTGCTTGACGGATTAATTACCCTTGCTGAGAACCGGCGGCCAAGCCCCGTCAGCCCAGTCGGTAGCGCGTCGTCCTACGAAGCCAGCAGACCCGAGTTCGAGTTCCGGCCCGGATCGAAGTTGATTTTTCTACCGAAGCGTTTCTGTCTTCAAGCCTCGACTTTACGGCACTCTCCTGTCGTCCCCAGTTATTTTTGTTTTTTTTATTGTTAGACCGGACGTGATTGCACAGCCTTTCCTATCCGTCAAGGCCTCCGTAAGCATTGTGAACGTGCAGTGCCCAAGGGGACCTGGATAGGGAGATAGGCGGAGAGCCAGCGTCTCGCCCCCCCTTTACTCTTTTACACACACATTTCCTTTCTTCCTCCTATCCAGACGGTTAGGACATTTCTTACACTGACTGACTGCACTCTTACACCACTTACACAATGGGTGAACAGGCAGACAACAGGGTTCAAATGCTGTATATGCCGACCTTCTGCGGCAAATGGAACAAAGAAAACTGTGAAGACTTCGAACTCATGAGTCTCTTCTTCGAATTTATGGACTGCCATCAGGACTGGATCTGCTTTAAATACGAATCTGAGCTCTGCGACCTAATCAAGTCACCGACTCTTGAAAATCTCGTTCAAGCCCCCAGTTTTGCTCTCTTTGATCTCTACCACGCAGACAAGATCCAAGCGTACGAGAGCAAAATTCAGAGAAACCTTCCGACGGTAAAAGCTGTACCTACCGAAGCCCAAACCTCACTCAAAAGGAAAGTCCCTACCAAACCGGATAGTGACGACGAACCTATTGCAGAGAAAATTCTCCATGTAGAAAATGCGCTCGAAGTACCACCGGAGCTCCCTGACGCCCCGACTCACGAGATCACTATGGATCTTACTACTGAGGAAACCGTTTTGCCCGGACCCAGTCAAAACAAGGAGCAGGAACCCAAGCCCTCCAAACACACTATCTTCGCTGAATTAAAGAGCAATTATGCCAACGACCTGGACCAGCTATCCAAGATAGTAGGAAAGTCCATTGAGTCAAAACTTACAGGAGACAAATATAAAATTGTTATCCATGATGAAAGCAAGTTCCGCGAGGTTCAAGCCTACCTCCGACAAAATAACATTGGCTTCCAGACTATGGATCCTCGGGCCCAGAGGCCGAAGAAAGTAATAATTAAGGGTATCCCCACGTCCACTCCCATTAGAGAGATTGAGGACTTCCTGAAGGAAAAAGGGTTCCACCCTATCAACATAAATTTCTTATACTCAAAAAAGTATCAACGAAACTGGGCCATTGTCCTTGCTTCACTTGAGCCCTCGCCCAACTTTGAAGACCTATATCGGATAGAGAAGTTTGGATATATGCGTGTAACTGTTGAGCCCTACAGGCCACCCAAATCGGCAAAACAATGCCATAATTGCCAAGGCTTTGGTCACCACTCAGCCAGATGCACAATCACCCCCAGGTGCCTTAAGTGCGCCGGGAAACATACCTTTGCTCAATGCCCAACTAAAAACCAGGGCCCGGTACTCTGCTGCAACTGCGGTGGGCCGCATGTCTCGAGTTACAAAGGTTGCCCGCGCAACCCCACAAACAAGCCTAAGTTGTCCAAACCACCCCGAACTGAAGACCTCAAAACCAAGCTAGCAAGTCAACTCAGCACTCTCACGGAAAAGCCTATAGAGGCCCTGCCTCCCAAGGACTCTGAACCTAATAAAGACCCTGCCCCTGGCTCCTCCAGCAACACCAAGACCTCTGGAAAGAGACCTAACCAGGCCACTCGACAGCGTCAACACAAACTGGCTACGGCCCAGACTTCTCGGCCCATTGGCCTTAATCCTGTCTCGGTAAAGCCTCTGCAACCGAAGCCAACCACTTCCAACACCCAACCTCGCAAGACTCCGGAGAAGACTCCTCTTCCCCCCAACGTCAATGCGATGTCTCCACTGCTCGAACTATTCACCGCAATACGCGAAGCCACAGAACTAATCGACCTCCGTGAAATGATTAATTTCCTCATTTCACGGAGGACTCATTTCACCGTGACTCATTTCACGGTGAAATGAGTCACGGTCATGAGTCCATAGATTCCGTGACTCATTTCACCGTCACGGCTAATCTATGCGCACAGCCAGCAGACAGAGCCTTCGTTCTCCTGGAGGCCTTTAACCGCCACTTCCCTGCTGATAATGGCCCAGAAAAATAGACTCAGAATCCTATCGTGGAACGCCAACAGCCTCCACGGTAAATTCCCACAGTTCAAAGACTTCCTGTCAGGAGGCGACTTTGATGTTGCCCTGCTACAGGAAACCTGCCTCAAAAACAATCTTACATATGCTATTCCAAACTACACCCTCCACCGCTTTGACCGTCCATCTTCTGGCAGACACTGTGCTGGTGGTGTTGCCATCTATGTCAAGAGTTCCATACCGCACCATCTGGTCACGGACCTCAATCTCTCTAATCTTGAAGCCATTTCCGTCATTATCGACTCCCCACCGAAGCTTATGATTACCTCGGCTTACGTGAAGCTCAACAGGTCCTTCCCAACTGACGACATCAGAGCGACTCTCAACCACTGCTCCAAATCCCTAATTATGGGCGACTTTAATGCCCGCCACTATGCATGGGGCTGCAGGGGAACAACAGGTACGGCACCTCTCTGCTCAAGTTCCTCATGGAGGAACACATTGATGGCCTACGCGTCCACCACTACAAGACTGAGTAATAATCCTAACAATAGCTCTTCGACTATTGACTTTATGTTGCACAAAAACCTCAATCAGCACCCAGACGTTACTACTCTGCACAAGTTCACATCGGACAACCTACTCATCGTAACTGACATCTACATAAACTACGACATCTTAGCATGCCCTCCCAGGCTGAAGACGGACTGGAATATCTTCGCCAGCCACCTCATTGCTGAAGGCCTGAGTCTTCCGCCACTCAGGACCCCTGCCGACGAGGACAACGAAATCAAGAAGCTTACCACCCAGGGGCGTAGCCAGGGGGGGATATCGGGATATATCCCCCCCCCGAAATTTTTGTATTAGTGATGAAATTCCGTCTATTTATACACATATAAGTTCATATCCCCCCCCCCCCGAAAAATTTTCCAGGCGCATATCCCCCCCGAAAAATTTTCTTGGCTACGCGCCTGTTACCACCAACATCACTGCTGCACTTAAAAGTTCCTCTAAGACTTGTCGCAACAAGTACTCTTACCACCTCCCCGAGGATATTCGAGCCCTTATTCTTGCAAGGAATGCGGCTCGCAAAACGTACCAAAGAACAAGGTACCCCGCAGATAGTGATACATACCACAGGCTCCTGACTGAGACCCGTAGGGCTATTCGTGCACACCAGCAACAAACCTGGGCTGACCATCTCGTCAGTCTAAACCCAGAAGACTCATCGATCTGGAGGGCGGTCAAGCGCCTCACCAACTCCAAATATGAATTCCCACCAATTAAATCAAATAACACAATAGCTCTCAGCAACACTGACAAAGCGGAAGCCATTGCCCACGCTTACCAAGAATAGTTCCAGAACAGCGAAACTTCCGGTTTGGACATTCAAAACGAAGTGGACCAGCGTCTGAGCAGCACTCCTATCTCTGCGATTGCTTGCACGTATCCATCCGAGCTGATTGAAATCATTGAAAAGCTCAAGACCAACAAAGCTCCTGGACATGATCAGATTTCTAACAAGATAATCCAGAATCTGCCGGTAAACTACATCCTGCGCCTAACCAACTTAACTAACACCATCTTCAGACTCAGGTACTTCCCCACCCGAATGGAAGAAGGCAATTATTTGCCCCATTCCCAAGGGAGGGCAAGACCTGACTCTCCCTAGCTCCTACCGGCCCATCAGCCTCCTGAGCTGTCTGGGGAAAGTTATTGAGAGAGCCATACTGAACCGACTTGCGTCACACCTCAACGACCACAATCTTATCATTCCGGAGCAATTCGGATTCAGAAACTAGCACAGCACCACCCACCAGCTCTACAGGGTTGTTGAGAGCCTCACGGAAGCTATTCAGTGCAAGGATAGTGTCGCCATTGTGTTTTTCGACATTTCGAAAGCGTTCGACAAATTCTGGCACACTGGACTTATCTACAAACTTTTCTGTATGGGTGTGCCAGACTCGCTCGTACACTTACTCAACAGCTATCTCAAGGATCGCACCTATGCGGTGAGAATTGGTAACAGCCTCTCGCGCTTTTACCCTATACACAGCGGAGTCTCGCAAGGGTCAATTCTTGGCCCCACTCTCTATAATGTTTTTGTGAATGACGTCCCGAGACACCATGCAACAGACATCGTCCTCTACGTGGTTGATACCGCTATTATAGGTAGGGCGAAGATGCAACGTCCCCTCCACATGCACCTGCAAAATCATATAGATCAATTGGAGCAGTGGATGAGAGATTGGGAAATCAAGTTGAACCCCTCGAAATGCAAAGCCCTATCGGTAGGAAGGAAAGCTCCACCTTCGCGCCTCCAGGTTAACAACACTGTCCTAGATTGGGTGGATAGTGCCCCCTATCTGGATATAGAAATTGACAAACTCCTAACATGGAAAAGGCACATTAACAAGACACGAGGGAAGATGCAAGCTGCGTTCACGAAACTCAGCACACTCATTTTCACTAAGAAAATTAACATCCAAAAGAAAGTCTTACTCTATAAGACGATGATCAGACCCCTGGCTACCTATGCCGTCCCAGCGTGGGCGTATGCAGCCAAAAGTAATTTACAGACCCTGGTCACCAAGGAGGGAAAATCCTCAGGATAATCAGGAATGGGAATCCCTTCCTAGCTAACGAAATCATTTTCAAGGACCTCTGTGTGAAGCTCTTAAAACAACACCTCCTCAAACTCTGCAAAAAGTACTTTAAGAACCTCCGGAACTTGCCAAATGAAATTGTCGCCAGTCTCCCGGACTATGAGTCTTCCGATCAAGCTTACCGAAGACGTCCCAGAGTTGTTCTGCATGCCCTGAAGCTGTCTGCCACCCAGTAACCTACCCCTTTTCCCAAGTCGAGCAACCTGTTCAATGAAGACCACACTTTGGGTGGGGGGAGGACAGGTCGACATCTCCACCAGTCTCGTTGATTCTTGACTCACTGCCTGAACTCACTCAGCTGTAAAAGCTGCTTCTCTTCACTAACATCCATTACAAAAACACCCATCTATTACATACTGGAGTTAACTTATGAGCATAGATCCATGTAGATGGTGGTCGTAGTAGGGATTCTTAGCGGGAACTGTTAGTGCTTGCTGTAAGGACTCTCGGGTCGTGGAGATATTGCATTCAAATGCTATGTGTGATTGTGTGTGTGACGATTGTGAACCATAAAGACTTCAACACAAAGTAGTTTTCCTTTTTTAAAAGAATATCGAGAAACCACAAGTAAACTTTTAATGTATCACATTTTTTTACATGGTAAATGATTATTGCTAAAATGAAAGAGTGGAAAACAGTTATAGAAAATCTGTCTGAAAACCCCTAGGAAAGTTATCAAAATTCATGTTGCGTTATCGCATTTCCTGAGGCGTGTTGAAAATATATACAAGCGCTTTATTTGTTTCTCAATCTTAACGCATTAAAGGAGTTACTATAATATAGTACCTTTCAGTTTTTGCGTCTGTATGAATAACTTGTAATGCAATCAAATGATTATATTCAACAATAAAAGCCTGTTTTAGTTAATTTTTTCAGTAATGCTAGAAATAATATAAATTAATGTAAATATACGAATTGTACAAAAATTAATTCTGAAACAGAAATAAAAATTTTCAATTAAAAACATTCAAAATTTAAATATTTCAAGAACATTTTGACATTTCACGTTCTTCCAAATTCATGAAAGCTTTAATTGTAATTTATACCTTTATACTTGAGGTACCTTTCTAAGTCAGAAATCATTTTATGACTTCATAGTCTCTTGGGAACCTACACATTAAAAACGTAATTCGAAAAAAAAGATTCTAATAATAAATCTAATTGTAAATTAAACTGTATAAAAATTAAAATAGTTTCTACAGGGTTAATTCATTGTTCTCAAATTTATAATTTTACATTCGTCCAGTTATAATTCAATAAGCACTTTTTCGTACGCGAGTGTTTATGTTTAAAATTACAGGGAGGATAATGCTCCTCGTGGAAGGAAATTTCTGAAAAGTCTTGATTTTAAAAGAAAGATTTCTAATTCAAAAATTATCATTTTTAGAGATTAACTCACGCCATTTTCAAAAGAAATATTGATTTGGAAAATAAATAAAGCTCGCATTTGTTTGATAAGTTTGAAGGTATTTATCTTTTTAAGCTTTATCGTTAATAACGCCAATGCCTCTTTTTGGCATATGATATATATTTATTCTTTATTCAGATATTGTTTATATGCTTGTTCACATGTATTTGATTTTTACCTTAAATACCGTAATCTACGTTTGTCGAGAATCAGGGGCGTAGACAGAGGGAGGGACTGAGGGCTGCAGCCTCCCACGTGATGAGTGGACATACGATATTGAGAAAAGTACGTGTTCGTGGATGAATTTAAAGCTACCCTAGCTAAATTTGACGTTTATCTACGGACCTTAGACATATTTTCTCTTCTGAATTTCTCATTTCGTTGAAATCGGCTTTGGCTTTGAGGGAGGGAACTTTTGTCTCTCTCCTCCCAAAGCTACGCCCCCAATACTAAAAAGTACGTATAGAGGAAGATGTGAAAACTCTAAAAATTACAAGTTTTATCTCGATCTCTTTTTAAATTATAATAAAAATTTTCAATAAATCGGAAATGCGATTTTTTCCCACCTTTTAAATTGTGTTTATCATTTTATCAAAAAATGGCGGGCACTAGTAATAAATTAACAAGATTCCATTCAGGGGCGTAGCCAGGGTGTGGTGCAGTGAACATTACAGTGTGCATAACATATTTAGAAAAAAAATCTGCGGAAATTAGATATTAAGAAAAATACGTTTATGTGGATAACTTATAAAAAATGTAATTAAATTCGTGTGTTAATTCCATTCATGAACTTATTTTGCGATTTCGTTCCATTCGGAGGGAGGCACCGATGACGTCGACCCACGCCCTTATTTTGTTCGAACAATGTTCACGTCGTAGAAATATCAGTTATTTTTACCGCTAGGAAAGTAATTAAACTTCAAGAGTCGTTTGAGGAAACATAGTTTCCGAGCAATGTGGAAAATATTTGCAAGTGTTTTGTTTTGTTTCTCAATCTTAACGAATTAAATGAGTCATTGTATCATGCGTTTTAGTTTTTTCCATGTCAGTGGCTTATTAAAATTAACTAACTCTAAACTAACACGATTTTATTAATCATTAGTTACTATACAGATAACGATATAATATAATCAGTTTTATTGAATAATCTTGACCTGGGATAATTGTGATTTAATAATTGGAAACATTTTTTCATGAAGCTCCCACTGACTTGTTATAACTGGGTCTTTAGCCAGAAAGACTAGATTATCTTCCCAAGGAAAAAAAAAGACGTTGAAGATGATTTTTGAAAACAATGACATCCTAAAATGTGTTTAGTCCTCTGGGCCCATACCACCAGATAAAACTTAAAGTCAATTTGAATAAAACTTTTACCATAGTCTAGGTTAGCATTCTTCTTGTAATCCAAAACTCAACGAGTTTTCGAGAAATTAAGTTTCCTGAAGGAAACTTTGTTATTGACTTAATGAGCTTTGATCCATGTAGATGGTGGTCGTAGTAGGGATTCTTAGCGGGAACTCTTAGTGCTTGCTGTAAGGACTCTCGGGTCGTGGAGATATTGCATTCAAATGCTATGTGTGATTGTGTGTGTGACGATTGTGAACCATAAAGACTTCAACACAAAGTAGTTTTCCTTTTTTAAAAGAATATCGAGAAACCACAAGTAAACTTTTAATGTATCACATTTTTTTACATGGTAAATGATTATTGCTAAAATGAAAGAGTGGAAAACAGTAATAGAAAATCTGTCTGAAAATCCATAGGAAAGTTATCAAAATTCATGTTGCGTTTAAACAATCGCTTTTCCTGAGGCGTGTTGAAAATATATACAAGCGTTTTATTTGTTTCTCAATCTTAACGAATTAAAGGAGTTACTATAATATAATACCTTTTAGTTTTTGCGTCTGTATGAATAACTTGTAATGCAATCAAATGATTATATTCAACAATAAAAGTCTATTTTATTTAATTTTTTCTGTAGTTATGAAAATGAATATCTTTAATAATATAAATTAATGCAAATATACGAATTGTACAAAAATTAATTCTGAAACAGAAATAAAAAATTTCAATTAAAAACATTCTAAATTTAAATATTTCAAGAACATTTTGACATTTCATGTTCTTCCAAATTCATGAAAGCTTTAATTGTAATTTATACCTTTATACTTGAGGTACCTTTCTAAGTCAGAAATTATTTTATGACTTCATAGTCTCTTGGGAACCTACACATTAAAAACGTAATTCGAAAAAAAAAAAGATTCTAATAATAAATGTAATTGTAAATTTAACTGCATAAAAATTAAAATAGTTTCTATAGGATTAATTCATTGTTCTCAAATTTATAATTTTACATTCTGTCCAGTTATAATTCAATAAGCACTTTTTCGTACGCGAGTGTTTATGTTTAAAATTACAGGGAGGATAATGCTCCTCGTGGAAGGAAATTTCTGAAGAGTCTTGATTTTAAAAGAAAGATTTCTAATTCAAAAATTATCATTTTTAGAGATTAACTCACGCCATTTTCAAAAGAAATATTGATTTGGAAAATAAATAAAGCTCTCATTTGTTTGATAAGTTTGAAGGTATTTATCTTTTTAAGCTTTATCGTTAATAATGCCAATGCCTCTTTTTGGCATATGATATATATTTATTCTTTATTCACATATTGTTTATATGCTTGTTCACATGTATTTGATTTTTACCTTAAATACCATAATCTAAGTTTGTCGAGAATCAGGGGCGTAGACAGAGGGAGGGTCTGAGGGCTGCAGCCTCCCACGTGATGAGTGGACATACGATATTGAGAAAAGTACGTGTTCGTGGATGAATTTAAAGCTACCCTAGCTAAATTTGACGTTTATCTACGGACCTTAGACATACTTTCTCTTCTGAATTTCTCATTTCGTTGAAATCGGCTTTGGCTTTGAGGGAGGGAACTTTTGTCTCTCTCCTCCCAAAGCTACGCCCCCAATACTAAAAAGTACGTAGAGGAAGATGTGAAAACTCTAAAAATTACAAGTTTTATCTCGATCTCTTTTTAAATTATAATAAAAATTTTCAATAAACCGGAAATGCGATTTTTTCCCACCTTTTAAATTGTGTTTATCATTTTATGAAAAAATGACGAGCACTAGTAATAAATTAACAATATTCCATTCAGGGGCGTAGCCAGGGTGTGGTGCAGTGAACATTACAGTGTGCATAACATATTTAGAAAAAAAAATCTGTGGAAATTAGATATTAAGAAAAATACGTTTATGTGGATAACTTATAAAAAATGTAATTAAATTCGTGTGTTAATTCCATTCATGAACTTATTTTGCGATTTCGTTCCATTCGGAGGGAGGCACCGATGACGTCGACCCACGCCCTTATTTTGTTCGAACAATGTTCACGTCGTAGAAATATCAGTTATTTTTACCGCTAGGAAAGTAATTAAACTTCAAGAGTCGTTTGAGGAAACATAGTTTCCGAGCAATGTGGAAAATATTTGCAAGTGTTTTGTTTATGTTTCTCAATCTTAACGAATTAAATGAGTCATTGTATCATGCGTTTTAGTTTTTCCCATGTCAGTGGCTTATTAAAATTAACTAACTCTAAACTAACACGATTTTATTAATCATTAGTTACTATACAGATAACGATATAATATAATCAGTTTTATAGAATAATCTTGACCTGGGATAATTATGATTTAATAATTGGAAACATTTTTTCATGATGCCCCTACTGACTTGTTATAGCTGGGTCTTTAGCCAGAAAGACTACATTATTTTCCCAAGAAAAAAAATAGAGGTTGAGGATGATTTTTGAAAGCAATAACATCGTAAAATATGTTTGGTTCTCTGGGCCCAAACCACCAGGTAAAACTTAAAGTCAATTTGAATAAACTTTTTCCATAGCATAGGTCAGCATCTCTAAAGCCACCAAGCAGTCGACTTTTCGAGAAATTAAGTTTCCTGAAGGAAACTTTGTTATTAACTTATGAGCTTTGATCCATGTAGATGGTGGTCGTAGTAGGGATTCTTAGCGGGAACTCTTAGTGCTTGCTGTAAGGACTCTCGGGTCGTGGAGATATTGCATTCAAATGCTATGTGTGATTGTGTGTGTGACGATTGTGAACCATAAAGAATTCAACACAAAGTAGTTTTCCTTTTTTAAAAGAATATCGAGAAACCACAAGTAAACTTTTAATGTATCACATTTTTTTACATGGTAAATGATTATTGCTAAAATGAAAGAGTGGAAAACAGTAATAGAAAATCCCTAGGAAAGTTATCAAAATTCATGTTGCGTTTAAACAATCGCTTTTCCTGAGGCGTGTTGAAAATATATACAAGCGTTTTACTTGTTTCTTAATCTGAATTAAAGGAGTTACTATAATATAATACCTTTTAGTTTTTGCGTCTGTATGAATAACTTGTAATGCAATCAAATGATTATATTCAACAATAAAAGTCTATTTTATTTAATTTTTTCTGTAGTTATGAAAATGAATATCTTTAATAATATAAATTAATGCAAATATACGAATTGTACAAAAATTAATTCTGAAACAGAAATAAAAAATTTCAATTAAAAACATTCTAAATTTAAATATTTCAAGAACATTTTGACATTTCATGTTCTTCCAAATTCATGAAAGCTTTAATTGTAATTTATACCTTTATACTTGAGGTACCTTTCTAAGTCAGAAATCATTTTATGACTTCATAGTCTCTTGGGAACCTACACATTAAAAACGTAATTCGAAAAAAAAAAAAGATTCTAATAATAAATGTAATTGTAAATTTAACTGCATAAAAATTAAAATAGTTTCTATAGGATTAATTCATTGTTCTCAAATTTATAATTTTACATTCTGTCCAGTTATAATTCAATAAGCACTTTTTCGTACGCGAGTGTTTATGTTTAAAATTACAGGGAGGATAATGCTCCTCGTGGAAGGAAATTTCTGAAGAGTCTTGATTTTAAAAGAAAGATTTCTAATTCAAAAATTATCATTTTTAGAGATTAACTCACGCCATTTTCAAAAGAAATATTGATTTGGAAAATAAATAAAGCTCTCATTTGTTTGATAAGTTTGAAGGTATTTATCTTTTTAAGCTTTATCGTTAATAATGCCAATGCCTCTTTTTGGCATATGATATATATTTATTCTTTATTCACATATTGTTTATATGCTTGTTCACATGTATTTGATTTTTACCTTAAATACCATAATCTACGTTTGTCGAGAATCAGGGGCGTAGACAGAGGGTGGGTCTCAGGGCTTCAGCCTCCCCCGTGATGAGTGGACATACGATATTGAGAAAAGTACGTGTTCGTGGATGAATTTAAAGCTCCCCTCGCTAAATTTGACGTTTATCTACGGATCTTAGCCATACTTTCTCTTCTGAATTTCTCATTTTGTTGAAATTGGCTTTGGCTTTGAGGGAGGGATATTTTTTCTCTCTCCTCCCAAAGCTTTGCCCCCGGTACTAAAAAGTACGTATAGAGGAAGATGTGAAAACTCTAAAAATTACAAGTTTTATCTCGATCTCTTTTTAAATCATAATTAAAAAATTCAATAAACTAGAAATACGATTTTTTCCCACCTTTTAAATTGTGTTTATCATTTTATCAAAACATGACGAGCACTCGTAATAAATTTACAAGATTCCATTCAGGGGAGTAGCCAGGGGGTGGCGCAGTGAACATTACAGTGTGCACAAGATATTTAGAAAAATAGTCTGTGGACATAAGATATTAAGAAAAATACGTTTATGTGGATAAATCGTAAAGTTTTCCTATGTAAATTTGAGGCTCATTGGGCCTAATCAAACTTTTATTTCTGATTTTTTTTTTTTTTTCGAATTATGTTTTTCTAACATGACAGATTTTAAACTCGATTCATGAACTTCGTTTTTATTTTTTGTCTTTCTTGAATTCAGTTTTACATGTAAACAGTTTTATGCAGAGAAAGGCGGCCCATTCCCACACCGCACCGTTTTTGAACCGATTGAAACAATATCTTCGAATTCCAACCTCTGTGTTAAACAGCTTTCAAGAACGATTTTTTTTTTTATAAACTGCCCTTTTGTAATTAATTTCGTTCTTTATGTAAGCATTCATATGATCGTCCCGTTTAGGTACGATAACTTTTATCGAAAAATCTACATCTAGAATGCTGTCAAGATCTCTCACAGGAATCACCATCTTTGCAAAAAGTGAGACAAACTGGAACAGGTTAACAGACATTGTCTTTTTAACTACTCCGATACAACGCCTGTTGCTCGTTGTGCTCTCATCCTGTTCCTTGCTGCCATAAACCGTTAGAATGATGGTCTCTCTTTCTTCTTTCGTTCTCCTTTGCTAAGCTGATCCCCTTCGCAGTGGTGGCGACTATCCAGGGCTCAGCTACTCCAGGGCTCAAGCACCCACTGAAAAAATTTTGTGGGTGCTCCGCACTCACAGAAAGTCTAGTGACAAGTCTATTTTGAAGTTCGAACATAAGGCTAAAAACGGACATTCATGTTGGTGCTTCGAAACACAACAGCTTACAAAGAATTACGTTAAGTGCTGAGCACCGGCAATGGTGTAGGATAACTGCAACACAGTGACGGCCAAGGCCAACAGTGACGGGCCAAGGCTTGTGCTGCCCAACCACGCCTTCGCGACCATGGGCTTTGGGGTGCGGATACACATGCCTCGGCCAGGTGGTCAGCCTGACGCGAAGCCCCCAGTGTTTGATCCCAAGCCAGCATGATCCTCATTTTATCGACCCACTCGAGGGATGAAAGGCTCAGTGAACATTGTCCAGTCCGGAATTCGAACCCCGGACCAGTGGGACGGCAGCGCGATGCGATGCGCTCACCGTTATACCACTGGACTTCAATTTGTTTATTAGTAGTGTGATATTTTTACAAGTTTAACCTTCATCGAAATAAAACCTTCATCGAGGCTAAATCTGGTGCTTTGGTGCTTCGGCATGCGTGGTGCTTCGGCATTTTAAAGCGTGGAGCGGGGGGGGGGGGATTTATTGCATTTGTAAGGGAGTGGACTCATATCGCCCTTACAAACATTTTAGTACTGAAATAATAATAAAAAAAAACAGCATGCTATAAAAAATGTTCTCTATACTGACGGCTAGAAAAAGGGGCCCCCGATACTCCACTTGCAAGCATCCATGTCCCTTGGAATTCAAATACACCTGACATTGGTGTAAATTGGCATATAAGATTGGGGAGGGGGGAAAATGTTTTGGCATGTAACATTGCGAGGGAAAATGTTTCCTGTTGTAGAAAATATTTTCAAATAGTGAAACTCTGAATTTTCTTAGATTTTTGAGGGGGCAATAGCCCCCTTTCTCTTAGTAAGTTACGCCATGAAATGAAGGATGAGGAGCTTCTATGACAATGACAATCACTGTCGTAACAATAGCGGTGGCAGAACGGACAAAAGCCACGGTCCCTCGTCTGGAGGGGGAGCCCTTCCCGAATAGAAAGTCCGAAAAAGGGAATTACAACGTGTTGGTTGAGCTTCGTTACGTTGAGGAAGGAGCCCATCCAATGAATTTGCCATGGCCTGAACGTTATAGTTACGCCACTGATGATAGTGCATGCTTTGCAACTGCATAATTCTAAAATAAAATTTTACTGAGTGACAGTTGGGGTTTTTATGTAGTATGTCAAATCTCAAGCACCCACAGAAAAGTTTTCGTGGGTGCGAAAAGTAGTTGTAAAAATATCATCTGAAGAATTAAGTTGAACACTGCCTTGTTAGAATTACAGGATAAAGTTATTTGGTGTAAAAATGCTTTCATTATTCTATTAATGCATTGATGCAATAACTCGACAAATAATTCATACTATAGCATCCTTAAACACATATTTAAGGATATTTTTAATTAAGTAATATTATAATTAATAATTAGAATCTTATTTGTAATTATATTTAACAATTAGAATGTTATATCTAGTTGCAATTAATACAGGGCCGTAGCTAGACCGTTTTTCTAGGAGGGGCTCAAAATTTTCTGAGGGGGGCTGTCAAATTTACGCACATGCACACACATATGTGCGCGTGCGCATGTGTGTGTATGCATATTAGAAAACTAAATCTCCCTTTATTACTTTCCGAACATCTACCATGTAAAGAAAGTATTGTAATCATGAAAAAATTCGACTTCAAGATTTTGGTGTATTGACACGTTTTGAGGTCTTCTGAATTCATTTATGCTATCTTTACGAGGTGTGTGTGATGTGTGTGTATGTGAGTGAACACGATAGCTCCTAAACGGGGCATTAGATTGAGCTCAAATTGGATATATATGTTATAAACCACCGTCGCAAAACCGGTATTGATTTTGGTGTGTATAGTATTTCTACAGGGCTACGACAAAGATTTCTTTTACATTACAGCTTATGGGGGGAAATTCTTGAATGTGCGCTAGCGTTTAAACGATGCATTCGATTGAGCTCAAATTGGATATATATGTTATAAACCACCATCATAATATCGGTATTGATTTTGGTGTATATAGGACTTATAGTTTTCCTACAGGGATACGACAAAGATTTCTTTTACATTATGGATTATGGGAGAAATTCTTGAAAGTGCGCTAGCGTTTAAACGATACATTCGATTGAGCCTCAATTTGGTATATATGTTTGAATTATTCATTCATTAAAATTTATTTAAATGTTTGGTCATGATCTTAATCGTAAGTATTCGGAAAGTCGAGTGGAGTTACTCAGATTTTTTTTTATTATAGCACTAAAAGACTGCCATTTGTGGAAGCAATTACAACGTGGGCTAGAAAAAACATTTCGCAAAAACATGTCTACATATAATATATTTAATCTGCGTCCATTTAAAATAAATAACTTCATATTCAATTTTTGTTACGTATCGAAATCGAATTTCATGTTCTTCTGGAAGTATGCGGAAACTTTTCGCATTCGAACGATTTCGTTTCGCTGGGAATATCCCCTCTTAAATCAATGCTTCGTGCAGAGTAAATCTTTTTATTTGTGAAAAAAAAAAACTTATAAATCTGGCAAAACTATTTTAAACGAATTGGATTCGCATTTTCCCTTCAAAGCCTGATAACTTTGACTTCAATGTGACGTAATTGTCACTTTGCGACATCTCATTTTGTCTCGCTAATAATTCACTTTTTTTACTCGGAAATAAAATGAAGCTGTAAATAGCAAAAAATCGGTTAAAAATGAGGGAGCTGGTGTATTTTCAGTTTTAAAGAAGCGCAGATTGTTTTATATACATAATTATGAAAATTTTCAAGCGGATTGTATAAACAGTGTAAATGTTATCATGCTTTTTGTGCTTAGCTTTTTAACCTTTTTGGAATTATGGTGGTAAAAGTTCTATCTTGGAGTGGTTACCCGGAATCGTCACAGAATCAGTGAGTCAGGGATCAGCATAAATATATACAGTAGCGTAGCCAGAAAAATATTTTAGGGGGGTTTAGGCACTGTTGTAACGGATAATCTACATTATGGATTGCATTCTTCATGTCAATAATAGAACTCTGCTAAATTTTAGGGGGGGTTCTGACACCCAACCCCCTCCCCCCCTCGTTACGCCACGGACTACATAGTAGTATTTTGAATACAAACGTTTAATAAGAGATTTTTGGTGTTTATAAATTTTTCAAAAACTATTAAGATGATATAATTCCTATCAGATTTTCTTATGGTTATAAAGGTTTTTTTTTTTTTTTAATTTTATCACCTTTCTGTAAGTAACTTATTTTAGTCTTTACATCACATCAAGGATTTATATTCCAAAAAGTTTTGCTAACATTACATATTTTTAAGTGAATCGTCTTTTGTTTGGCATAAAAATCTCTCGTTTAAATTGGTAATTTAAATCAATCAGTACGGGTTAGGATCCCTTAGAAAGTCTCCTATGAAGGGCATCCCTCTTCGGCCTAGATCCTCGAGTAGATAATCAGCCGTTTCATCAAAATCGAATCAAATCTATCAGCATCAGGGGCGTAGCCAAGGGGGGGGGTAGGGGAGTCAAATTGATGAGGAATTTTTTGCTATACAAAATGCTTTTTCTTCACTCCCTTATCACCCACATGTATGCATATATGTGAGTAGTTGCAGTAGTCGTAAAAATTGAAATGAAAAATTTCTGGCTACGCCCCTGATCAGCATGTATTTAACTATTGGCTTAACTTCGTAATTTTTTTGAATATTTCTACGTGGTGGGTTTCATCTACCAGCCAAACGCTAAAGAGCTCTATCTTTTATTCTTACGATAGGAAGTTTAATTTTCATATAGGGAGCTAAAATCTTTTTAGGGAGGACTTAGGACCTCACCCGTTTTAGTTATATAGCGTATGCTATTTACACATAATTATTCATGATTTTTATTGTTACAGTACAAGAACACCATCACGTTACGATACAATTTTTTTCTGAAAGTTTCTTAACTATCAGAAGTTTATCGTTTGTTATAGTGCCTAATACAGCTTGTGAAGAGAGATCCTTAAAATTTTTAAGTGTCTGACATAGTTAGTAATGGTATTTATGTACCAAAACAACATAATTTTTTCGAACTACTGTCTTAATACGATAGTAATATACTCTATAAATTTAAAAATCCGCTTGGTTAGGTAGTAGCGTTTCAATAATTTAATGCTCCTAAAACTCTATTAAGATTATTACAAATGTAATTTTAACCACAACATTAATTTTTTAAAACATACAATACACATGATCTGAAAGTTATCATTGTGGTACATATTTCACAAAATATGTATGAAATTATCACTTGAAGATGATGTTGTTATTTCGAACACGTATATCGGATTTGTGTGCTTGGCTCGAAGCCGCTTATAAATCTCGTCAGAAAGACAACACAAAGGGGGAGGGGAGTTGCCCTCAGTGGGGGGTCTTCCTAAGGGGTCCCAACCAGTATTTACGCAAAGTTTCGGAGAAAACCACGGAAAACTCCAAACGGTTAGGACGCGCGATGGGACACGAACCCTGGACTTCACACTTCGCCCGTCTACCATTTCCAGTGACATATGAAGATGATGTATTCTTCAATATAATTTCTAAAGAAAAGATCCGTATCCGTGGATGTTACTACAAATTATCTGTTTAGAGATCCGTATCCGCGGACTTAACTTTTTAAAGATCTGCAACACTTCTAGTATATATTTAGTTTGTTGAATTTCTTTTTCTTTTACTGTTTCTTTTTTTTTTTTCTTTCTTTTTTTTTTTTAAACATTTACAAATACATTGCTCCTCTCAATTTAAAAAGGTTATATTTAATCAAGAATTTTATACAACAGCGGTTCACAGCCAGTGAGGCGCAGAGCATTTGCAGGGGGAGGGGGGGGGCAAGAAAAACTGGCGAAGAGCAAGTGATAATGCATATATTAAAAAATCGTCTTATTTATTTTTATCTATTTATTTATATTTATTTATTTTTTGCTCCAAAACTATCTATTTTCGCTCAATTCAAACACTATTCGCTATTCAGACTTTATCGATAACATTATTTTGTAGAAAAGGCGGCTAAATGTGCATTACTGAAAAATAAAAAATTGTATGTATGCTGAGGAATGTGAGCTAAGGGGAGCGCCATCGTAAGTTATCCTTGGTTGTGTGTGTGTGGGGGGGGGGGGCGCAGTATTAAAAGTTTGGGAATGGCTGTTATACAACATGCATCATGTAGCTTTTTTCCTTTGTTGCATTTTATAAATTTTCATGAGCTAAAAAAGTTGTAAAAGTTTTAAGTTTCACATTTTTCTTTATTTAACCTTTCACTCAGTACATAGGTGTGGCTATGCCATTATACACGAACACAAGCATTTTTTAAACCATAGTCTTAGTTGAAAAATAAATACGATTTTGGGTATGTACCGAGGTATTTACCTTTAAAAATAAATACTGGGGTATTTTACATCACTGCATGTAACGTCGAAAAAAGATACGGACCTTAAGAAAAGAAAGGGGGGGGGGAGAGAAGGAAATAAATTTGAATTGAAGACAGTGAAAGTTAAAAAAAAAAGTGTTTCCGTATGCATCGATTATAAAGCATTTTACATTAAAATCTTGTTTGCCGACCAATGGCTGAGTGGATAAGACCATGAACATTGGGAAAGGAGGCTGAAGTTCACAGGTCCAGAGACCTCTCGCGGACCGACCAGTGGCGGAGCGCATAGCGCTCTCAACTGGGAGACGGAAAGTGCTTGGTTCAAACCTAAGTTAGGCTCGTCGAAGTTTTCCGTGGTTTTCTTCGAAATTTCACTTAAATACGGGTTATGACACCTTAAAAAGACCTCCACGGAGGATACTCCCTCGGCCTGGATCCCTCGTGTTGATACTCGGCCATTATCCTACAAATGAAATCAAAATCAGGCCTCTCGCGCGACTGTCGATTTAGAGTTTTGGGCGGTTTTCTTCAAATGAAAAGTGAAATTGTGTTAGAACCCCCCCCCCCCCAAAACTCCTGACGAATGCTTCCCTCCGCTCCGCCCTTAGGCAGATTACTCTTGTGTAGCTTTGCCCTGATAACTAAAGCTCTGAGAAAGGCAGGGGGCGCCAAAAATAAAATTCCAATAAAGGCGCTCTTTGAAATGGCCTTAGAACTGGCAACAAAATTTGAGCCTTTAGAGACGGCCAATTTTTTTTTTTTTTTTTTCTCGCTCTCTTTTCTATAGATTGCAGTTTACCGGATGTCGGGGGTGAGGGCGATCACTAATTGCAAGGATATTGACTATGTATCATGCCAGATTTATAAAGAAATAGTACCTGCGACTGGTTCGCAGGAAGTTCACGGGATTGACACTGGATCGCCCGTTCACCCTATTTCTGAGAAGTTGGTTTTCCCGCATTGCGTTCATGGGCGCAATAAAATCACCAAAGAAAGTTTGCGATGTTTCAAGAGCATGAAATTTGCACAGATTAGTAAAATTCTATTTTTAAAAGCAGTAAATGTTTAATCAGGGACATAAAATATAAAATTTAAAACTCATATCCAATCCCCGAAAAATCCTCTGTTCCTAGAGCTTGTTCATTTTTGCTCTAGGGGGGGCTTGGATTTTTCCAGGGGGGGGGCTGAGCCGTCCATAGCGCCCCCAGCGCTACGGCCCTGAATTAATAATTATAATCTGATTTTTAATTATAATTAAGAATTAGAATATTATTTCTAATTACTATTTAAAATTGTAATATTATTTTTAATTAAGATTAATTAATAATTAAAATGTTATTTCTAATTACAATTAATAAGAATATTAATTAAATAATTTTTCTGTTGGACAAAACTGCCTGTGCCCACCCCGAAACAAAATCCTGGCTAAGCCAGTAACACGGTAAACACACATGCGCCTTCAGCTTGTCGCGGTAAAATTAACCAACATTGAGCGGCCTGCCTCGGTAAAAAGTTTGGAGAGCACTGTTCTACACTTTCACTCAAAAGAATTGCAATAATGCGGCACAGTACGTAGCATGTAGCATTTTACAAGACATTAATTCATAATCGGCATTTTTAAACAATGAAGGCGTATCCGAAGGAGAGATTATGACATTAAACTACCGCCCAGCAGAGTTTTCTCTTAAGAAATTTAAATGTCGTGCAGAAAATAATAATCTAAATGATTCTGTTCACTTCGAAATATGCTTATTCAAAACAACTGCAAATATTTTGCTTAATGAGCATGATTTTTTAGCAGGGTATACATCCTCAGAATAAGTTTGAATGTGGCTTTAGCAAAAATCAACCAGAATACAAATCCGCCTCTGCAATAAAGCACATATAAATCTTGTACCGTTGGAATATGTGGTTTAAACTGACATTTTTCGACATTTTTTATTTCTTATCTAAGTAAACTCCTGCCGCTTTATTTTATTTCGAATATTTATTTCTAAAATAAAATAAAAAAACTGTTGCAATGTGGGTGTTTAGTGTCTGTGTATGGGTGGAATTAAGCACGACCCTCTATAATTATTGTATTAATTATCATATAATTATTCTATAATATCTTAATCAAACAAATAAACACACACGAATAACGTAGAATTGTATTTATTATCTTTGCACTTCACATTCACACCATGTTGATAAATACATACAGAACAACTTCCTATATTCGTTGCCAGATACAGTACATAAAAAAAAAGAGAGAAACACTACTGTTTCCAGATACATAAGTATTTAATACACTCGTAATACATCCCAACTGTTATTTGTTTATGAAGAAGATACTGCTATTTTCCACGAACGAGGAGTCTAGATGGAAGTTGCTTTCGAGAAAATTTTTGAATTATGAACTACTTTGCATTTAGAGCAAAATAAAAATTGACTTGAAAAAAATCTTTATAAGGTAATCTATAAATATACCTGTTTTTCAAAACCGATCTTTGTCATAAACTGTATTAAAACTCAAAGCAATCTAAATAATTATTTTTAGGTCTTTCCACCAGTAAGAATATGGGTTTCGGACATGTCCTTCAAAATGCTTCCATACAAATATTTATTTGAATTTTTTTCAACTCTAAAACAATGGCTTGATTATTAACTTTCTAAAAGTATGGCAATTTTAATTTTTGAAGTAAAACTTCTTTAGTCGCGACTAGGGAGTAACTCAGATTTTTTTTCTGACGGAAGTAATGCTCAGTAAAGGAAGTGACGTATATGTCATATACTCTACGTCAAGAGCGCCTGAAAAAGAAGAACCACAGAAAAACCTACCTTTTCGACCGTCCGCTGCTTTCGCCAACTTCATCATGTAAAAATACGCGGAACCTGTTAGGGAAAGAAACGGCGAGAAAAACAGTCAAAAGGCGTATCTTTGAGACATCAATCTTTATTTATATATCAATAAGCGTTTTGAAGGTACATCCAACATAATATTTTACATGTAATCCCAACCTCACAGGAGGTTCTCGATAATCCTTATTTTTAGATTAATATACATGGATTTGGAAAAGCACAAATAAATGGGACCTGCCTGCAATCGAACCGGAACAGTAGTTGAAAACGTCAGTTTAAGAACACTTTTACTGGATTATAACCCGACTTCAAGACAGAACAATTTAAGAACAAGGAGATGGAACAGCAGAATTGAAGGGACAGTGGCTGCAAACGAACGTGAACAGCAGAGGGAAATTTTCGTTTAAGAACACTGTTGGAGGATCCTACTTCGATCTCACGAAGGTAAATTTATAGGAGGGGACACTTCTCGTAGAAAGTTGGATAACGCCGTTGTTGCAAACAGATGGCGATACCCACACTGGGTAACTGCGCATCTCAGGTTGTTTATATTTCCATCGAGGCGAAGTAAATGGAGATCCTTGAATTAGCAGAAGTTCAAAAAATTAAATACATAGACTTATGAACGTGATATACAGTAATTACTGGCTTCAGATGTGTTTTAATTACATAATTGTCTTATAATACTTTTTCGTAATGAATATAGGCAATAGTTTCGAAGCGAAGTGATATTATTATTTTTCAAATGCCAGTTACATTAGCTGTTAGGTCATTAAACTGCTAAATATTATGTATGTCATGTCTGTTATTATTTTGCCCAAAAGCTGTATTTTAAGAAATGTTAGTAACTTTAGAGGGATGTAGTTTGTGTGAATGCAATATTTATAATAATATATATAGTGTAATGATATATATACATTTATCTATAGTAATGATATATATATTTATAATGATATATATACAGCGGTTTAAGAATACTGGTATGTAACACCACAAAGAAACAAACACTGGCTGCAAACGGTTTAAGAACAGAATAAAAGAATAACAAATGGACACTCCGTGGATTCTAACCCAACCTCAAGACGGAGCAAGCAACGGTTTAACACGGGATGAAACACCACAAAAAACTGACCCTGGCTGCAATCAGTCCCAAACAATAGACAGAACCTGCAGTTTAAAAACATGGATACAGAAAAATAATTCGAAACCTACCAGCAGACGAAATCAACGCTTAAGAATATACTGTGATAGAAAAACACAAAAAAAAATTTACACTACCTGCATTCGAACCCAACAAACAGAGGGAAACATCAGTTAAAGTATAGTACTAGACTATGGACATTCCCCCCCATTCAAACCCAACCTCCAGACGGAACAATGGTATAAGAAAGCAGTTAAAGAATAATACTACAACATGGACACTTCCTGGATTCTAAGTAATTATCATGAATGACCGATGATTCTTACTGGAGATTTTAATGTTAATTTTCGCTTTCAAGAATCCCTGCCGTTAGTTGATTTTTTAAAAGAAAAATTTGATCTAACTATGAAAACTTCTCGACTTCAATCAACAACGTGTTTCGGTACAACGATAGATGCTGTATTTTCAAGAAAATTAGCGAATTTAGAGAGTACAATTTATGTTTCACATTATAGTTACCACAAACCTATAATTTCATACATAAAAATTATGATGACATTGAAGTACCTACTTCCAATGAATATAATATTTATATAAACTTTGTAAAGTACATGAATAATAAATATAATTAAATTATAATATGATATTTATTTTAAGTTAAAGTTTAATCATTTCAGTGATATGTGTCGTAAACGTCAAAGAAGTTTTACTTCAATCGCGCGTAAAGATTACACACACACACACACTTTTTTTTTTTTCTTTTGCATTTAAGCTTTAATCATCAACTAAATTATTTCGTTTGTTAAAGCTCTGAAAAGTATATTTTGTATAATTCTCATGATTTTGAATGTCGAAACTGGAAAATAATAGAGGTGGGAGAGCAAGAAATATCAATAAAAAATATTTTAGAAGCAACAGGACCTGTTTCACAATATGAAGCTGTATTCTAACCCTTTCACAAGATAATCTTGGTTTGAAAAATCGATAGTTAAAAAATCCGATTATAAAATAAAAGCGAAATAAAGAGAGTAAAAAAAAGAATTTTTTTTTCTATACACTGACACAATTTGTATGCACTTAAGTGTGTTTCAGAAAAATAAATAAGTAAAACTAAATAACCACAGTTCAGTAGTGACCAAGGCTTTCTTTTAAAGTAATTTACAAAAGAATAATAAATTAATTTATAGGAAATGCCAAAAGGAAAATTTATAAATGTTGTGAAATACAATCATGGATTAAAAAAAGTGAAAATCTGTTCATTCACTGGATATATTACGCATATTTACGAAAATGTTTTACTGGAGCGTTTCATTATATTTAAAAAACAGAAAGAACTCTCAATATTTATACAAACACTATAAAAACAAAGTAATGTAATCTTAAAAATCCCACCAGAATTACATAAAAGAAACATTTTTGTTGACATTTTCGTACTTGAGTTCCAAGTATGGTGCTGGCGCAATGGATGAGCAGAATATATTATAAGAGGGGAACGACGGTTCCCTGGTTATTCAAGAAATAGAATTAGTGTTGGGTAGAAAAAAAGCCGATAAATAAAGCTTGTGTGAGGCACCTCAATCAGTTTTGAAATGGTTCAAATGTGTGAGGGGGTGAGGGAAAGAGGCAGTTTTTCTGCCAATCATCTAATTCGCATCTTTTAATTGACAGTAATAGTTAATTAGAATATTATTTCTTATCACAATTAATAATTATAATCTGATATTTAATTATAATTAATAATTAGAATATCAAATCTAACTGCCATTAATAATTGTAATATTTTTATTTAGATTAATTAATAATTAGAATAGTAATTAAATAATTATTCTGTTAGACAAAACTGTCTGTGCTCATCCAAAATAAAATCCTGGCTCCGCCAGTGACACACACACACACACACACACCTTCAGCGGATCGCGGTAAAATTAATAAACGCTGAGAGGTCCGCCATGGTAAAAAGGTTCGGAAGCACTGTTCTATATTATCACTCAAAAGAATTGCAATAATACGGTACAGCATGTTGCAGTTTACAAGACATTAATTCATAATCTGCATTTTTAAACTATGAAGGCGTATCCGAAGGAGCGACACTAAACTACCGCCCTGCAGAGTTTTCACTTAAAAAATTTAAATATGGTGCAGCAAATAATAATATAAATGATTCTGTTTACTTCAAAATATGCTTATTCAAAACAACTGCATATATTTTAGTTAACGAGCATGTTTTTTAGATGGATATACACACACACACATACACACACCTGCAGAATAAGTTTGGATGTGGCTTAACAAAAATCAGTCGGAACACGTATCCGCCTACTTTGAATGTTTCACCCATGGGCGCCGGCAGCATAGGGCAAGGGGGGGCAATGGATTTTTGTATCCCCCCCCCCTTGGATTTTCGTATGCAGTGTTTTCCCTTGCTTTTTTGTTCTTTCCAACATGGTAACCATACGTTGAAGTAGCCTTTGCCTCCCCCCTTGAGTAGTCTTTGACCCCCCTTGAGTAGTCGTTGCCCCCCCGGGAAATATTCTGCCGGCGCCCATGGCTCCATCTCTGCAATAAAACTCATATAAATCTTGTGCTGTTGGAATTCGAGTCATTTTTCTACATTTCTTATTTCTTATCTAAGTAAACTCCTGTCGCTTATTTATATTGAATATTGAATATTTATTTCTGAATAGGATTATTGAATATTTATTTCTGAAAGAAAATAGCAAGTTGTTGCAACGTGGGTGTTTAGTTTCTGTGTAAGGACAGAACTATTAACGCCCAGCCTTCTACAATTGTTCTGCAAAAACATACTGTAAGCAGCATGTTAACGTAAGTTCTGCAATTTAACTGCGAGCTGGAGGTCCCCTAGAGTGGGCTAAAACCACTGTTTTAAGTACAAGGACGAGTGTTCGGCTTCCACATCTTATCTCAATTTTATTTAAATCATCTTGCTTTAAACGGACGGGATTTTTTAAAATTACCACATTCACCGCACATTCTTATATCTGATTCAATACAGGTACTCAGATGCGTTGACTTGTTTCTCAGCGCCTTTGTGAAGAAGAGGCAGTACAGTTCAGGGCTATCCCTGAGTACAGTTTGGGAATTGCTGTCATATTCGAAAATGAAATCAATTTGGCTTAGTTTTCTGTAGTGCTGCCATCTACTTAAAGTTTTATAACCTATTTTACATTTCAGTATTTTCTTCTAAGAGAATGCATCATTTAGCCCGTCGTACACACTTTTACATGGTTTCTCATTATTCTTTTTGCATTAAGTACATTGCACCTTGAAAAATACCCCCTTAAAAAGAAACTCTGCAACACCTTTCATAGGCGCATTCACGGAGGGGGCTATATGGGGCTGAACCCCTCCTCTTAAAGCTCGATATATGGATCGATCTGAAAAGCTTTGAAAATTCTCACAAATGATTTAAAATATTTTGTGCTTTAAAAATTGTTTTCAAATGTTAAAAAAATTATCTTAAAATATTTTTAAAAATGGACGTTGTTTTTTGTTTGTGTGACACACACATATGTACTACAGTCATTTTTAAAATAGTGCTTACAATACAGTAATTGTTTGGTTATAATGTCGCTGAAAATATCAGGTAATTATTTATGACTCTATAACAAGGTATGCTGATAGTGGGCTTGTGTTCTACGGGCAATTGGTATAGTATATTTTGTCGTTATAAGGGAGTTTTAACTATAATCGAAGTCACTCTCATTAAAAACTGAATTTATACAAAATATAAATTTTTTTAAGCGGCATTTGTCAACGTGTAATTTATTTGATGCAAAAATAATTTTTAAAAAGTACGCATATGAGTATAAAATGTTGGAATTAAGATATCTATTGGCATTAATATTACTGCAACTCCTCTACGGCTCAGTGATGCTCCCGTATGTTCATACCAACAGATGTATTTATTTACACTTATAAATTGCGAGTCTAAGTAAAGCTTTCTTAGATTATTAGGGCCTAGAAATTCATATTCTATTGGAGGGCTAAGTATATACATTTTTCGTTTTATTCCCTTTTTTTTAATGGAAATGAAACGGAGCACGGAAATTTTAAGACAAACTCGCATAAAGTTTTATTATTAATAGCTACAATCATTAGGGTATTGCGTGGCGTATATGTATGTGTCTTCAGTATAGATCGCAACGTCCGGGTTAGGAGTAAAGGGCACGGTGTAAAAAGATTAAAAATCGTATTATTGATTTAATGTAAATAGGAATTCGAACGAAATACCTATTTTCTATTCCTCTTTTACAAAAACAAAAAAAGAAATGATTTTGAACTTTTTGTGAAATCATTTATTTATATGCAGAAAAATTCTGAAAGTAGGATTGAAGAACTTGGAATATTGTTTCGAATAGAGTATGCTGCCCTCTAATGTGTGTTAAATTAACTACATTTTTTATTTATCCGTGATTTCTTTTGATTCATCATTCTTGATTTTTCAGGCCAGTTACGTAAAATATATATAAGTATGAACCAAGTCTGCAAATTAAATTTTATATTAAAAAACGAAGTTAATTTTAATAAATTAAACACTTTAGTAAAGTGTGCTTTTCTCTCTCCCTCTCCCTCCACAATATATTGGGGAATGAAATCATTCATGAAATCGGTTAGAAATAATTGAATAACGTTTCTACATATTTGAGATGGGCAGTCGCAGGAAAAAGCTAAGGAATTTTGCTTTTAATTCTGGCATTATTGATATTTTACATATAGGTTACGCATGGAACTAAATCTCATGCAGTCGTCTTGAACAATGTACTGCATTTATTTATCGTAAGTCTGATTAAAGCAACAGACTCCAAAGGGTAAAACATCAAAGTCTGGAGTCTGGAGGAGGGCGGAGAGAAAAATTTCCTTTTTAAAAATTAATTTGAAGTACAGTCCATCTTGGTTTTCATCAACAGCCTGGATTTGCGTACCTCCCCCCCCCCCCCCCCCCAAAAAAAAAGAAAGAAATACTCTAATTAAATTAATCATTAGTTAATTAAACCGATTAAGTAACGGACAAAAGATTACTCTACTTTATAACTCTGAACTGGTTCAGGTTTTAGTCCCACAGGCCAATATAATTCTGTACTTTTGATTGATATATTTAGTGTTTCCCTGACATGCTTTGAACATTTACTTTATTTTGATATATCACTATCTCTAGATTGATATTATTGTAATCTATAAAAAAGACCGGTCGAAAAATATTGTTACTGTTCAATAGGGAGTCAGACATAAGTTTAATTTTCTTCCCAGAATAATGCCAAGATTTTTACCGCCTAGTCAACAAGGCATTTTAATGGCGCCATCTCTCTGACAACTGTTGTATCATACACGTGTATGTAATGATAAATTCGGTATTATTCAAATTTTTCTATTTACAGCCAGATTAAACTCCATCACAGCCTGAGGCTAGCAGATTTATGAAGGCCTCCTTTTTATTATCAACCTTATAACTGATATAAGGCCTCAAGTGGATTTTTTCTAAAAACTTTTTAGGGTCATAATCAGGCTCTGATTACCGCACAGGCCAAGTAGAGCACGGTCTGGGGTCCCAAAATGGTTAAAATTGTTTAAGTTCAATTCTTAAAAAAATTTAGCATGAAAAGCAATCATAACAATAAATAGAGAATCACTGTTACATCACATCTGGTACGCAAAAGTATTTGTTTACTGTACTGTTTACACTGTATACAGAGATATAACAAGTATCGTGTTAATATACAGAGCATTTCACCATGGAACATTAGAAAGCGTAACTTCTGTGCACTAAAAATTTATGGACTTTAAATTAAAAATTTTTGGACTGGGGGCGGTGGGGGGGTGGGTATGTATGCTACTTCGAACAGATACAGGGTGTGCTCGGTAAAAGAAACGGAATCCTACCACTTGTGATAGCTCGCAGAGGATGAACGATAGTATGGATATTTTCAGCAAGAGAGAGCAACAGCACCACACCAGCAAGAACACTTTTCACGAGTGCATGAAGTGTTCGGTGATCAGAGGTCAGTAGTCAATTAGCAGAGGCTGTACCCTCTCCTTGCCACCTCCGGATCTCTCCCCTGTGATTTTTTACCTGTGGAGCAAACTAAAGGGTCAGGTGTACTCAAATAATCCTCAGATACTGGAAGAGCTACATCAGAGCATTGAAAATGCTACTGTTGCTACCCGTCAGAGCTGCTACAAGTGTCTCACCGTTTGATGAACCGAGCATAGCGCTGCATCGACGTCAACGATGGCCATTTCCAGCATTTATGTAATGTTGAGTTCTCCTGTCCATCAAAAAGGTTTTATTTCTGCGTAATCTCATAAATATTTTCCTGGCCGGTTTAATTTTGCCCTTTCTGTATTTGTACACTATGACTATAATTATCAACAAGGTATGACCGCATAGGGGTGCCAGCCAAAATGCTAGGCCTAGGGCCCCCGACAGTCTTAATAGACTCTTGAGTAGATGTAGTACAATACATGATTACTTTAATAATCCGCCAGGCCCCCGTCATAGCCGAGTGAATAAGACACGGAACATGTTAGGAAGCTGAAGTGAGAAGGTCCAGGGTTCAGGTCCGTCGTGTCGCTGTCGATCTAACGTTCTGGAACTTTGGGTGATTTTCTCCAAATGTAACGTGAATACGTGTTAGAACCCGTTAAAAAGTCCTCTGCCCAAGGCACCCTCTTAGACAGATGCCCCTCGTGTGGCTTGCCATAACACAAAAAAGCAAACAAACAATTAATTCTCGGCTGAAGGCATCCCCTCCTCCCCTTCGGCAGATAGCTCTCGTATAGCTTTGCCTTAAGAAAACGGCAAACTGTGCAAAATCGCAATTTATCGAACTGTGCAAAAAGTATCATAATCGGTCAAATGCAGAATTGGACATCCAAGAAGTACATATGAAAATTTCAGATATGCATAAAGTTCTTCAAACTTTCTAGTACATATTCATTCAAATGTCAGCAAGACGAAACAATAAGCCATTCATAGGAACAAGCCATTCATGTGTACAGGGTCAAACATAAGAATTAGTTTCTCACACTTGAAAAAATTGCTCAACATTAAGATCACTTTGAATGTTTGATTTTATACGGAATGAATTATTCCTTATAGTTGAAAGCTACCGAGCCAAATATGTTGCAATCCATTCCTATGTATCACTTTGTACAAAACGTATTGCAAGGCATAAAGTTTTCAAATTATTCGGGAAGGGGAGGGGCAGAATTCCTGAACTACTATGTGCTCATATATATATATATCATACAGATATCTGTTTAAGTCCCGTAGGACTCAAAAGATTTTTTTTATAAGGTGGGGGGGGGAGAGGGGAATCAAGTCTCACCATAATTCTACTCCTCATATGTCTCATATAACTCTACACCGATTATGCAAGATCACAGCTATTTTAACAATTTCAGATAAGGGATAGCACCTCAACATCATCATCGACCATTCTAATTACGTGAGCCGCACAGTTCATATGGTTCTTCTTTATAAATTTTATGTCTGGCTCACTATAGATTTTTGTATAACTCATATCTTCTTCTGCAGAAGTTCTTTATTTCTATTCCGCCAAGTATAGACCACAGAATTTTTCGTTCGAAAAGGGTTATTTTATTCTTATCCATCTGGTCAAGGTTAAAGTTTCTGAGCCATAAGTAAGTATTGGCCTGATTAATGTTTTAAAATAATAAAAATTTTGCTTTTCTTGATAGAAGTGGAGATCGAATAAATTGTTTCAATCCATAAAATGCTTTGTTAGCATATATTAAAACCATAGATTCGAAATAAGTAAAACAATGGACAGCTTGAAATTGGGTTGTTGCTTGAAATTGGGGGTTCTAAAGCAAAGTTATGTTGTTCAAAGTAACGTTAAAAAGAATACAGGATAAAGAGTCACACTGCCTGATTCCAATTATAACTTTGGTATTTTCTGGTAAATTTCCTAAGAATATGACTCTTCTGCAAGTAGTGCTGGACATGCTTGCAGCTGCAAGTCTAATTAGTGTAAGCGGTATATAAAACTGAAGTAAAGGTTCATATACGTGACTTTTATTGATGCCATCAAATGCTTCCTTGAAGTCACTGAAAAGATGATGTGTAGTAAGTATACCAGCCTAGGGCGTGTGCGATACAGGCGGCCGCATACATACGATTTTGAGAGGGGAGTCGAAAGAAGGAAAAAATTTAATTTAAATTTTCATCCAATTATAAAAGAAAATTTGCCATTTGAATATGTTAATAAAGCTTTTCAATCGGTTAAAGGTACTAGAAGTCATTTAAAAAAGTAAAAATAATGAAAGGTACTAAATACTTTAATATTTACTATTTATTAGTTTTAAATTTTGGTTTTTAATCCTCTTTAAATGCCAACTTCAGGTATTAAGTTCCAACAAATTCCATATATGGAGCATCTATACCAATTTTTTTTGGAGAGTTTTCTATACCCATGTTCATTGTAAGGTGCACCAAAACTCTTTTTTGCAAACTCAACAATTTTTTTTTTTTCACCCGGCCCTGTGTAGTAATACTAAATTCTCCTGTCTTTTTCAAAATTTGCCTAAGGGTAAATATTTGATCTTTTGTGATTTTTCCATGCTAAAGCCACATTGATAATTTCCAATCAGAGGGTCAACATATCGGGTAAGTCTTTTGGATAAGATGCTAGACAAGATTTTATTGATCTATTAAAACAAAAATTACAGAGCGTCTCAAAGGCGATATCCAGTTTTAATGATACCGGTGCACTAATGCTTGTATTGTTTTCAACAAGCTAGCTTATGGCTGAATGCAACAACCAGTACAGAAGTCTTATATCTAGCTACTTTCTTACACAGATCTTCATGTTTACTGCTGTCTGTGGTGCTTCCATGTGTAGGAAGCGATATTCATTGTCGTCTGTTCCACCCCAGAGGAAGACAAATGGGGAGATTATTTGAAACAATGAGAGATTAATTCTGCTGGATGCCGAACAACATTATGGCATCAAAAAGGTTACTGTCATTTACAACTTTATAAAACGTCCTAATTTCTATTGTTACAAATTTTTGGTTTGATCCGCCCTGCAGGGTTATATATAATCTAAAATTCATATTCTACGCGCCAATTGCATTTCTGTTACGCAATCAAGATTTGCGGTTGATTGGGATTTTTCTGGAGTCTCGTGAAATTCCTCGAAATTTCGGAGTGACAGTATAAGAAGAGGCAGATCGCGTGCTGTTCTAAGTGCTCTGTCTCTTTGTATTGCGGTATTATAAACGAAGCTTTCTTGCTTATTTTGAGAAGTTACTTTTTTAATGCTTTTATATTTTTTAATGCTGCAGGGAATACTTCATTGATGTATCCTGAGGAATAGATGTCAGTTTTCATCGAGAATTTTCACTGAATTTTAGCCTGTGGAAGCATTTTATTGGGTGAGAAATACGAAACAAGACATGCTGAACGACCTTCTTTCCCACTTCCGACAGGAAATGTTTCCCGTAGGATAGAGCAGCAGCCCATCATGTACAACAGGCACAAATCTGGACATAATCTTTCCGAACCAAATTTAACTGGGCAAGGTGGTCCTGTAGTATAGTCCTCGCGTGTGCGAGATCTTTTATCTCTCGATTTCTTTAGATGAAGGCTCTTATATGTGAAGGCAGATGAAGGCATGACTCCCATGTAATCTGCTCGAACTGATTATGAAAAACATATCGGCAAATTTTCGGCCACTACAGGAGAAATGCACGATATGCCTGGAATGTTTCAAAATATTCGTCAATCCTATCCTCGCCGATGTATCGCGTGAATAAATGTTGACGATCACTATTTTGAACAATTATTGTAATCATTTGTCATTAAACTTACTTTCGTAATTTAATTGTTCTTTGTGTGCTTTTGTCTACACTGTAAGGAATACCTGTAATTTTACCCCACATATTGCTGTAAAATAATACAGCACAAGTGCTGCAGCTTTGGAATACAGCTCCGTGTGTTGTAAATCCACTGACGAAATGACTTTGATAAGCCAATCACGAAGATTCTGGTACAACAAATTGACACAGTCTTTACATCACAACGTGTTGGTGTTACGTTTACCCACACGTTGTGCTGTAATCTAGGTAAATATTTTTTGCAGTGTAGTATACATTGCGTTTTATATGAAACCTTTGATGGTCGTTTGGTCGATAAGTCGTTTGCTTAGATGTGTACTATCGTCTCATAAAGTTTTGCCATGAAATACCCTATTTGTATATTAAATGCCACCTCATTTACTAAATTAACGAAAATTGAGTTTGCGTTAAATAGCTAAAGAGATTAGAGATTTTTTTACAGAATTTTTAAAAAGTAAATAAATTCTCACTTGTAAACTTTATAAATATATGGTTCTCTCAGGAGATTTATAAAACTTTATTTTCCGGAATAAATTATTTTAGCTCATATACGGCAGGCAGTCAAAAAATTTCCGGAATTGGGGTGTAACTCTTTATAACCACAATATACATACGGAGGTACTTAATTGCCTTCAAATTAGGCACCTGCAGAACACACACCCTTGCTGCACCGCTCTTGCCATTGCTGGAAACAATGCTGAAAGTCCTGTTTCGGTATCTTCCAAAGTTCAGCCGTCGCGTTGGCTTTGATGTCTTCTACGGTGTTAAAGCGGTTACCTTTGACGCCCATTTTTATTTAGGAGAAGAGCCAGAAATCCGAAGGTGCTAAATCCGGTGAGTAGGGAGGCCGGTGGAGGAGGGTAATGTTCTTTTCCGATAGCCATGTCTGCTCAACAATCGATGTGTGAGAGGGAGCATTGTCGTGATGCAGTGACCATCCTCCTTGCCATTTGGCGGAACGTTTTCTTCGGATTGCCTCCCGCAGTCTTTTCAAAACTTGCACGCACAAAAGACCGTTAACAGTTTATCCAGCTGGTGCAAATTGATGATGCATTGCACCTTCAATGTCCCCAGTCTGCCCCGTCACCCTAATATCACAAACGTCCCTTGTGACTGAAATGCGACCACACAATAGAGTTACAAACAGCAAACAGTCGCCGCGACTCCGCAGCAAAGTCCCCACACAGTACCTATGTCCTCTCGCTGTGTATTCACATTGCGACCCTTCAGAGAAGTCGCTTTGGGACAGTTTTGCGACAGCGAAAATATTCGGGGAAAAAAGAGTTACCGAGAACATGCACTAGATGGCAGCACCAAACTCTCAGGCAAGGAAACGCTTAGTACC
The DNA here is from genome assembly GCA_038373885.1 of Cheiracanthium punctorium. Taxonomy (NCBI): domain Eukaryota; kingdom Metazoa; phylum Arthropoda; class Arachnida; order Araneae; family Cheiracanthiidae; genus Cheiracanthium; species Cheiracanthium punctorium. The sequence continues at coordinate 296,534 of JAWZYV010006809.1, read as the reverse complement.
AGTATTGAACCCTCGACGCACTGGTACATAGGCCAACACGTTACCTCAGCGCTGTGATTATCTTGCTCAGGTTGCTTTAAAAGTAAACTGATTGCTGCAAAAGTTAGTTCTGGCATGGCTTGTTTTGGTAATTTAAAATATTTCTGGAGTATTTTATAAATGGAGGGAAAATACCATAATTAATAAATATAAATAGAAAATCGTGCAAATCTTTTTTTTTCACATAAATTATTTTGAGGAGATAATGTGCTGTTTTATTTAAGTATTGATCCGAAAAAACTAATGATTTACTGAAATTGTTTATTCGGTTATGAAATAAATTTGTACTGTGCGACATGTGGGGTTTGATATATACTGCTCAAAACATTTAAAGGATATTGCGTTTTTAGGTGGATCTTGTGGCTAGGAAACTTTTTAGCTGATTCATACATGGTCGAAAGACGTAGTAGGTTATATGAGAATAAATTACACATGTTTGGCAGAAAAAAAGGAATTTTATTGCGCATTTGTGTAGAAAAGGAAAAAAACACAATTTGTGCATATGAGAAAAAAAGAATAAGAAAAGGTGTTTTCTTCAAAGGAAATCATTTTCAGTAGGGGGTATGGTTTCTACGGACGGCCAGCAACGTTGAACACCTTTGAGGCATGGAGTCAATGAGGCTATTCATCACGAGTTAGGGTATTCTGTCCTACTCTTCCAGAAGAGCTCTTTACAGTTCTTGGAGAGTTTGTGGGGGTGGTTGGAGGCCAGCAACTCGTCTTCCTAGAGCGTCCCAAACGTGCTCTATTGGATTCATGTCTGGAGAACACGCTGGCCATTCCATTCGTACGATTCCTTCCTCCCAAAGGAAATCCTCCACCAGGTTGTTGCCTGCAATTATCGTCCATTAAAATGAAGTCATCTCCGATTGCTGCAGCGTAAGGGACCACAATAGGTCTGAGAATCTCATCCCTATATCGGCGACCAGCCAGAGGTCCATCTCGAATGATGTAGAGGTCTGTGCGCCTGTCAATGGAGATGCCACCATACACCAACACTCCCCCACCGCCAAAGCTGACACTTTCGTGCACGAACGCAGGATTATTCCGACTGCCACGGCCCCTCCGTATGAAAATACGCCTATTATCAGGATGAACTGAAAAACGGGACTCGTCAGAAAAAAGAACATTGCTCCATTCATTTCTCCTCCAGTTCACATGCTTTGTTGCCCATTCCCTGCGGTCGCGTCGATGCCTTGATGTTAGTCTAACACATACCATCGGTCGGCGAGCATACAGACCTACACCATGGAGCCGGTTTCGGACAGTCGGGGTTGAAACCGTGGTGCCAGTAGCCGAGCGAAGGTGTTCTTGGAGAAGAGTAGCGTTCATATTCCGGTGTCTCCGAGCCGTTAACACTAAATAACGATCTTCATTGGACGTTGTTGCCCGTCTACGACCTTGCCCTGGTCTTCGGCCTGCACTTCCAGTCGCCAAAAAACGGTTCCAGATCCTGGAAATCACACTTTGTGACACTCCAACGTCTTGCACTGCTTCGGCTTGAGTTTGGCCCCCTTCTAACCTACCGACAACTCCCCAAGCTTCTGAATCGGTTAAATGACTTCGCTGAGACATCGTACTCATCGAAACAAAGCAGTCACTGAATGCCGATCATCCTCGTCTTCATTGTCTTTTATTCAGTTGAGAGTCTAATTTCATTCGCTGCCGTTGAAGCGACGTTTTTGACGTCGAACTCAAAATTAGCGTACTCCACAGTTTGAAAATGAGAAAAATTTGCATTTGTGATTCTCTTCTTCCATTTTCGGCAAAAAAAAATTCGATTATATCTTTATTTTACATAAAATTTACAATATCCTTTAATTGTTTTGAGCAGTGTATATTAAGGTATAAGGGATAAGATTTATATTTTTGCTATATTTTGCCTAAAAGGGATTTCATATAAAAATAAATAAAATTAATTGGAAAAACATGCATTAGATAAAATAAATAAAGTATTTTGGCTTAGACCCATAGTTTTACCTCAAAATTTTCTTAGCGGAACTTTCAAGCATACCAGGGACGTATTTAAAGGGAGGGGGATCCCGGGCCCCATCCGAAATCTTAAAGCAATTATTAGAAAACAGAGACAATTTTATTTATTCTAGTAACAATAATATTTTAAATACCGGATAGTCCCCCCCCATCCGAAATTTAAACCTACATACGCTATCGAAAAATATATGCCATGGAGATATGAAAGAAAATGTTAATTTTACTCACAGATACTCAGTTTTCCCCATTGTGATTAGAACTCTCAACTCTAATATTTTTAAGAATAATATTTTCTTATAAAAATATTGGTCTTGTTTAAACGAAATAATTTAAAAATTAATAAATTAAACTAAATTCCATTACTTCATTACTGCGAGATTTTATTAAATTACTTTTTTCGGATTTATTTATTTAATGTTTCACGAAAGAAATTTCCACAAAATATTAGAAAAAATGAGTCTGTTTCCATAGTCGCAAAAGCGGCCAGTGTGCGTCAATTGGAAGTAAAAAAAATCAGTAGTCACAAAACAGTCACACAGTGACTTCACAGTGGAGTCACTGAGCGACCGATCACATACTAGTCACATGGCGACTTCACAGTGGAGTCACTTAGCGACCGATCACATACTAGTCAAATGGTGACTTCACGGCGACGTCACCTGATGACTGGTCACAAGTGAACTTCACAGTGACCACACAGTAGAGTCACTTCACTCATACTCACAATGTGACTAGTATGTGACAATCCTGTGACAATTGTGATTCTCTGTGACGTCACAGCGACTCTTTTGTGACCATCTGTGCTATTAGGGCATGTCCCCAATCTGCATATGAACTTGGTATTCGTCCGTTGCTCGAACTTCGACATCGCGCCATCTGATCCGGGAACTTTTTGACTGTACCCCGTACATCTTTGTTGTTAGTTACCAACGACAGAGGAATTTCGTCTTGTCTTTAGACGTTCTCATATTTGGGTATCTTTTTAAACTACATGTTCCATTGCATGGTATTTTGAGATCCGAGATATCTCCACATTTTCCTTCAGGAAGTTCGCTTTTATTGTGAAATTTTTTAACTAACAAAAAAATCCCTGTTCGACCGCAGACGTATGTAGTCTACTCAAAGATTGTAGACGATAAATTAGACTTTTAACCTCTTTAATTCGACTTATATGTTTATTGCACATGTTAAAATTCAAGTTTACTTTCAGCGGATGTAGATGTTAAAAGCAACACAAAACTTTTTATGGCAAAGCAATGTTCCCGTTTTATGATGAGCAGTTATTTTCAAAATGAATGGAAAACTTGCAGGGAGTAATTGAAGTATCCCGTGACAATTCAGAAATTAGTGTGAGGGGCTTAATGGGCTCAGTGTCCCTTCCCTTGTTAGATTAAGTTCTCTGTAGTGGTGTAAGACTTCTACTACCAGAAAGGACTTTCTATGTATGAAAACCAATCATGCTTCAGATTTTCCATCTATTTCAAAACTTTCCATTGAATTACGTGGCACTCTTTTAATCTTTTCCAGTAAAATGATTAAATAAGATCCATAAATTAGATATAATACCTTCTACTAAGGATAGATTTTTGTAGACGTAAACCCTTTTTAATTTTTTTGCATTGTCTAAAAAATAGAATCTACAGTCCACACCTTATGTGTAGTAGAAATCACGACTCCAGTGCATGAATAAATAAGACTCACAGAAATAAAACACATGAATTGCGGTGATTGGAGGTTTTCAGTGTCATTAGCATTACTTTAAAATTTGGCAGCCATTAGGTAATAAAATCTTAATAAAAGAGAATAAGATACTGTGACCTACGTCTTGTATTGATTTGACTGTAGAACATCATCTCTATATTGATTTGTCTTTGTATGCTAACATTTTCTTTATTTTCTCTTGCTTAAAAAATCCGAGAGCTTCCAAAATAACAAGTATTCTAATAAAGAGCCAATACGAATTATTAAACTATTTTTTTATAACATAAAAATAGCATGAAATTTATCCATACTTTCAATTTCTTTTCGCAAGGGAAGTCATATCGAAAAGATGTGATCTGAAATTATTCTCTACCACAGCAGTTATGCCCAGGAACTCTTATAATAGTTTATTACTCTGCAGTATAGAAATAAATACTTTAGAAAATTGTGACTTTCAGGGACCGTGACATACCGAGATTTCTTTCTTTGAAGACCTAACAATCTCGAAAAAGAAATAGTAGAGTTTCTCACAGGCTGTTATCTTCAAAGACGAATCTAATATGACCTAGCAACGCCCTGATAATCAGTTCTTTATTCTTGTGTCCATCGAGCGATATGAGAAGCAATTTCAATGCAGATATGTTTATGCTGAACATGTCTTTTGTTTAAAATAAATAAGTGAACACAAGGCTTTCAAAGTAATGAAAATGTTCCACTAATCGTAGCATGAACTCACCTTCTTTTTCTTTAAATTATAGATAGAATATAGAATCGGCAAAGTTGATACGACAGCTGTGTCTAGATTTCAGACTTTTTATAAAATCGTTCATTTGGTCAAAAGAAATAATTTTAAAATGAATGACTATATTTTTGTTTTGTTTTGTTTTTAACTTTTCAAAATGAAAAAATATGCTTTTCATGCCTCATTGTCAGTAGTAGAAGAACCGATGTACAGGGTTGTCCTAATTTATTTATTTATTTATTTGCCAGGAGAGGACAGCTCGCGTCACTGAATGTGTCGCTTAGAGCTACATATATGTCCTTCCCGGAATTTCCCGCCACAATTTGGTACCTCATCAGAAGGTGGGGGACTTCTGAATATTGGCACCCCTCGGAAACTGCTAGCGACCGCCGAGAGGACTTTCGGAACCACGGATTTAACGTGCACGTACACCGCATGTACACGGTGGTCTTTAGCGGTACGCCGGTATCGAACCCACAACCTTCCGGTTACGAGTCCAACGCCTTAACCACTGGGCTACCACGGCCCCTTTTTTTTTTGGTTGTCCTGAGGCCTATGCAGGATGTTGTATGGGTCATAATGTGATGAAATTTTGAAAACAGACACTTCAGATCACGCGCTAATTATTTATTTAAAAAAATTATTAGTACAAGAAGAGCCAGATAGGTGGTAACCATGCGCTGTAACACTAGTAATTTGCATATTGCAACAACGTGATTTGCAGAAATAAAGCTTCTGCGCCACGTATCCAAATGACGAGCCCTACAAATGTGGAAGACAGGCGCTGCACAGGCTGTTGTTTCCAGCTCGCTGATGCACAATGACGACTTTGAAAGACAAAGCTCTGTTAGTGAAACTTTTCTACCAGAATGACGATAACTCCTGTGCTGCGATAAGATCATTCCGTCGGCTGAAGAACTTAACGCCGAGGACCATTGACACCACGTGCTTTACGAGACATGTTGAAGAAGTTCGAAAGAACTGAACAGCTGGGAATTTCACCAGGTAGAGGACGACATTTTGAGGATTCTGCACGCATACAAGACATTGCTTTGGCGGTCGTGGACGCCACTAGCCAATCGCTACATGCCAACTGTTTCTCGTGCTGTTGATATGCCCTATTCGACCAAGGCACACATATTGAACATCTGTAGAACGTCTTGTTGATCTGCAGCGCCACCTATCGGCAACTTCTTGTACTAATATTTTTTTAACAATAAATCACGAGCGCGTGATCTGAAGTGTCTGTTTTCAAAATTTCATCACATTAAGACCCATACAACATCCTGCACAGGCCTCTGAGTTGGGGAAGTTTAATTTGGACAACCCTGTATATACAGAGTGATTCAAAATTAGTTTTACAAACTTTTAGGAGGGGTAAGACACCAAGACTGTTCAGAATCACACAGCAATGCGGGGTCGGAAACATCGTCTCCATGAACATGATAATAATCATTTTGGATGAAGTGTTGAAATGTGCTTCTAATTTCCTAACCAAGTTTCATAAAAAATGGGTTTTCATCCAACAATTTCATGAATGTAATGAAAGAAAAATTTCTGAATGAACAATTTTTATCAAAGCGCAATCGGTGATTAGTTTCTGAAAAACCATGGTCGGAAAGTTTACAATTACTTGAACACTTCATCTAAAGTGCTTATTAACAGGTAGATAAAGACGACGCTTCCGCCCCCGCATTGATATGCGATTCTGAAACGTCTTAGTGTATTCTACCCCTCCTAAAAGTTTGTAAAACTAATTTCGAATCCCCCCCTGCACCATTTTAATATAAGGGTTGCCCAAATGAAAAGCGCGCAAGTGCGATTGCGTCTGAATGACTGCTGTTGCAGCAGTGCCATCGAACTGGGATAAAAAGAGTGGTAGGTGGCATGCACCACAAGCGGAATTCAATATTGAAACCTGTTTGCAGGAAAGAAAGTTCATGGAAAGTAAATTCGTGCTATACGTAAATGACAAGCTCGTTTTCGTAAGAAAACTGGAATGCGTGCGTTTAGTGCTCTCAGAGGTTATCAATTTCTTTTGCCTTTAAGAACCACTTCAGTTTATTTAATTTCGTCAGTTAGGAGACGTGTTTCTTTACAATTCGCGTCTGTTGCTAGTTTTGCTGAGGAGAGTTTTTAGTACATACTCAATATAAAATCAACAGGATTTTTAAAACAAAGAGAGGCCATAATTGAAGTGCACAAATTTAGAAATTTCAACTTCATTTTTTCAAAAGTATTCAGCAAGAGAAGTTTAAATTTTGCTAATCACAGTTTAAATCAACTTCAATCTCAACACTAAAATATGTATTATTTAATTTATTAAAATGAAAAATACAAGAAAATGATTACCTTGGAAAAAATTATGTACCTTCGTAGCAGTTTCTAACGTATGCACGAATTTCCACTTCGAATAAAAAATATTTGCCGCTTCCGCAAACATAAAATACTTTTCATTAAGAACATACTTTTCAATAACAACGGACGCCATTTCAAAACAAGAACAACCTGCAGCAAGTGTATCTTCTTAACAACTGGATGAATCAGCTCCGTGCTCAGTTTGCCTATCACGGTAAAATAAAAAATTCGGAAACGTTACCGCAAAATACGGGGCAGCTCTTGTAGTTTAAAATTGCAGAAACGTTTCCGAACCATGCGGGTAAAGTATTTAGAAACGTTTCTGCATATTTCGGAAAAATATTTACATATTTTCCTGCTTTTTAGGTAAGTTTTCTGGAAAAGATGTGTAACGTTTCTGTATATTTTGGTAAAATATTGAGTAACCTTTCGGTGTATCTCACAAAGGTTTCCGAATTAACGAGTAACCTTTCTGTGTTTTTCAGAACGAGTAACATGCGCTAGATGTAGCGTTTCGAGTAACATGCGCTAGATGTAGCGTTTCGAGTAACATGTACTAGATGGCAGCACCAAACTCTCACGGAAGGAGCTCTCAGTACCAGCGTTCAGTATCGAACCCTCGACACACGCGTTCGTAGGTCAGCACGTTACCTCATCGATGTGGTCTTCTTGCTCCGATTCGCTTTAAAAGTAAACTGACTGCTGCAAAAGTTAGTTTTGGCATGACTTGTTTTGGAAACTTAAAATTTTTTTGGAGTATTTTATAAATGAAGGGAAAATACCATAATTAATAAATATAAATTAAAAATCTTAAATCTTTTTTTTTCCACATAAATTATTTTCAGGAGATAATGTGCCGTTTTATTTAAGTATTCATCCGGCGACATCACCTGGTGACTGGTCACTAATAAACTTCACAGTGACCACACAGTGGAGTCACATCACTCACAATTTACAATATGACAGTCCTGTGACAATTGTGACCCGCTGTGACGTCACAGCGTCTCTTTTGTGACCATCTGTGCTATTAGGGAAGACGAGTTCACCCTTTTCCCACTGTCTCTTGGCACTTGGTGCATACGCGCGAAGTCCCAAATGAAGATTTCCTTTCTCCGTAAATATTTTGTACGTCGAAATGTGGGTTACGTTTCCGAAATCGTGAGTTCGAGTAGAGCATCGGTAGGTTACGCTATACTTTCGGAAACCTTTCTGCTATAAGTATGTAACGTTTCTGAATTTTTTTACTGTGATTGAAACTAACCGCACTCAGCTTTGTATACGAACGCTCTAGTTTCTGAGCTGAATGCACTCCGTTTCCTTTACGAACACCTTAGCTGGAAACTCAATGCAAAAAGTGCAACACATTTGGCGTTTTCGAATGCGGCCATGAATGCGTCGAGTTCGGAACAATTCGTTCAGTGGACCACTCTTAATAGATTTTCCGCCCTAAGCTTAAGCTATTCATAGGTACCTAAGTTATTCTAAGGAGCACAATCAATCCAACACAATACTACAGTACTCTGAGGAAACTACGTAAAGGAATAAAAAGCAAACGGCCCGTCCATCTCACACGACAAGCGATTCTTATTCACGAGAATGTTCACCCACACATTACTCGCGAAATGCAGACGGCCTTAAATAAATTCCATTGAGAGCATTACAGGGAAAACATTTCCATTTGGACGATAGAGCTAGAAGAAAGCTGTGCAGGACTTCTTTGAGAATCAACCATGATCATTCTATTGCAAAGGCATACATCTGTTATATTCAGTCGAGTAGTTGACTGAAGACTCGCGTGAGAACATTACCTGCATGTTGTAACTTATGTGAGCCCAAAGGCCAAACGAAGTGCATGAATCTCATTGGTGGATCATTCGGGAAAAAAATCTGGTTTGCTGACGTTTCGGTTAAATTTCCTTTTTAAGTTTTAAAATAAAAAATTTGTCAACTGAAAACATGTTTATAATGAAACTTCATTTCTCAATTTCTTTTAATGTCGCAAGATTTTGTGCTATTTCAGAAACCGTTAATCGGTTTTCGGGCAGTAAACACCATCTTAACTGTAACCTGAAATTTCATCAAAATAATTATAATATTTTACTCTTTCAGATATAGCATTTACTTTCATCATGTACATATAAGTATAAATGACATAAAAGCTTAGACTTGCTAAAACGACACTTTAATACATATTCAACAGCTATTAAAAGCCGTACTAATAAACTAAAAATTTACAATTATAATGCTATAGAATATCTAAGTTATTCTCCAATTTCCCAAGTGAATGATAAAATACAGGGGACATCAGTTAAATTTACAGAACTACAGTGATGTTATGTTGTCTGTTGTAGTCAACCAGCCACGAATACAGAGGCTTGTAATACTCGATCAAGGGACCTGCTGAAAGTTCTCGTACTCCAGTTAAAGTTTCCAGTGCATCCGGCCATGATACAGACGAGCCCAAAGCAAGCATTTGTCTAAATGAACAAAATCAAAATTATTTATCATACAATCTTACGCTATTAGGAAAAGTAGCTTACAATTTCTATGTAACACAAATTTCTAAAGATATCGATTGTCACAGGATTTAATCGAAATGTCAACAAATGGAAAAGGTATAACTTATATTTGCAAAAAAAGCTATTTATGATTTAGGCAAATTTTATTTTTCTTGATAATATAAGAGCTAATTTTAGAATAAGTTTTATTGTTGATAAATATTACAAAAGTGATTTCAGTTAGGTTAATTCATAACAAGTTATACTATTTTATCAACTTCATTAAGCATTTTGAATCTTATAGCGATCTTTTGCTTTTAGATTCAGAGCGCAGTTCTTTCACACATATACAAGATATCCTCAAAACATTATCTACTCTTTATTCAGAAAGAAGAGACACGATAAAGACAAACAAAAGGCTCAGAGACACGAAAATAAATATATGCTGACTTAAACCACTTTTCAGTGGCTCTCGAAGGGAGGTTCCCAATCTCGAAGGGAGAAAATGACGTCAAATAATCTCATTTAAGGGAAAGGTAAAAAACATGCTAGGAAGGTATGGAAACACAAACAACTATTGTATAAATGCACAATACTTTTGATATTATTGGTACTGTATAGTCTCTTACCAGTTTTGTTTAAACATATCTCAGGGTCTTTCTATGTTGAAACGCTGAAAATTTGTATATCATCTAATTAATGCATGATGCACAATTTACCAACTGGGAATTATTTTTGTACGAGGAGGCCGTCTAAAATTTAAATTTTGTATTTATTTAGATATAATCTCTTGGAAATTTTCATCGATATCATGAAACTCTTTACCTTATTCTACGTAGCTTTGTAATTTATTGTATAGGCTACATCATCAATACTTATCATCAATACTTAAGAAATTAAAATCTAGATAAGTATTTCTGGAAAACCCTGTACATATATCTATCTGAAATACTCTACTTAGAAAAATAATCTCTATTCTGTTATCCTCATTATACATTTGTAGATAAATAATCGTACATGAGCCTGTCAGCTAATAAGTTATGGATCGGCAGAAACTGTAAGTACCCTCAAATTTCTGAGCCTCACTACAAAGCTGAGCATTTATAAAATGTTATCATATCATCCTATCAATCGAATGATTTTAGTTAACAACAGTGTCAAGTAATTTTATTACAAGTCACAAGCCACAAAATAAAGTGAGGCTACTTAGGTTGATCATGCATAGAGATATAAATGCCACGGTTTCGTATGGTTTAAGTATGGACATTCGCTGCATTTAATGGACCGTATCTGTGTGTGTCATTTTTTATTTTTCTTGACTCGAAGAACACCGGATAGTTTCACGCGAAGCAGATAGTTGGATAAGATTCAAACGTAATAACCATAAGTAAGCGAATTCAGCATTGTTTATTTGGTTAAGTTGTTTCGCAGGGAAGGGAGGAGTTGCATTGTAGGTCAAGAAAACTTAAACGCCCAAACTAGTTATCCGCTAACATAATAGCTTGATTTAATGGGGAAAAAAAATAGTGATGAGTTTATGAATAAAACTACCTCTAGAGTGGAAATTTCTTTTTGTGATTGATAATTTGAATAAGTGTTGAAATATTAATTGTAAATTCATTTTACAGATAAAAGAAAGAGCTGGATTTAACCCGACCTCTTTTTTTTAAGATATGGAAAATTATGTAATTAAAGTGATTTCCTATAAATAATTTAAAAGCAAAGTGTTCAAAACGCACTATGAGACCACTTTTTAGAGCTGGTTTTGCATTTATTATTCAGAGTTCAATTTTTGAATTATTCTCAATCCGCAGGTCGAAAAACACTTCTCTATGTTTCCATATTATACTTTCAGTTAACTTACGAAGTGTTATGGATTTGAATCCATTAAGTGATTGAAGGGTAAAATTCCGTTTATTAAGCTCTAGCATTTACTGCAGTGCTCGTACATGTCACATATTATAAAATACTTTTCAAGTTTAAAAACTAGAAAATCGTTTTCAGAATGAATCATCTTTAATTAAGGTTACTATTATCAAACTTTATTTTTAAGTATCCCTGAAAACTGAGCGAACTCAGCTTGTACGCAGAATTTTTCTAAAGAGCCTTATAATAAGTCTTATTTTTTTCCTTTTTTAATTTAAAACCTTTTATTTAACATTTATGACCACATCGTTTCATAGATCTCAATGCCCTTTTGCATCCAGTCTCCAGCAGCCCAACTGGCTCAAAAGAGGCTCAAAACACGGTCTTTTGAACTAGTTGTCCTGCTAGGGGTATTGCTAGTCCGGCTTTGTCTTTAATTGCTAAGCAGGGAAGCGACTAATGCAGGGAAGCAACACTGGCACAAAAGAGAAATTTCTTCGAAGACTTTCTTGCTAATTCCAGATTCTGTGAGCTTCAAGTCTAATTAAAAATAAGCGGTCGGTCCCTTCTGATTTCAATAACACTAATCGCCTGATCTCATAAAATGCCATCTACTGTACTTACAATTATTACATTATTCATATACATTAAAAACAAACACGTGCAAATTCATCGAGGTATTAACTAGGGTGGTGCCATCTTTCAGAGCCCCCGCAAAGGACGAAAGACAGCAAGAGGGCGCAAAAGCCGCACGGCATTTCGTCTTTAGGACATTCAACAGCAAGGCAATTACATTATGATTATATCATTAATGACTGCAACAATTACTTATTCAAGGCTTGAAGACTTCAGATGTGAGCAAATAAAAATATTCCTTTAATATGTATGATATATGAAACAGTATTTTCATGTACATCTATATGTATTTTCTTGTGCATATATATATATACACTATATTTAACATTATATACAACAAATAAAAAACAATTTGTTCAATTTTTTGTTGTTGCTGAGTGTGCATGCGTGTGTGTGAAGAAGGGTACAATGTTTTACCTCGCACCGGACGACGCAACATGGACAAGTTTCAGATTTTAAATAAATTATCTCTATTGTTACTGAAATAGAAAAACTAATTATCAGTTTGTTGCTGTAAATATCCCATACTGGAAAGCCCATAATTGCCAAGTCGCTCATCCTTAAGCTAAAACAATAGAATCCAGACTTATTATTTCATTAAACACAAAGGAAATAATGTTGAATTATAAACAGGGCAAATAGGTGTTTAAATATTTATAAAAAATATTATTTCAGTAGTTAAATATGTTTCAGATTGCTTATATTACCGTTATTCACAGGAATTACACAATTTATTTTGAAAGAGAGTTTGCTCTAGTTATTAATAGTTTAGTTAATATGAACCCGCAATAGTTATGTTTAATTAATTCTGGAATGTGAAAGTAGTTCTGCATTGTAATAGAAAATGCAGGCTTATTTAACTATGAAAGTCTAGTCGCTCTGATTAAAAGCATATCTCTGTGAAAAATGCAATTACAGAGAATTACTCGCTATCTAATTATAGGGGACGTTGACAATGAATACGATTTAATAACAAATGCTACGTCATTATATCAACGAAAATAATAGAAACTTTTAAGATCAAAATTTTGTTATAACTCTTATGCTGGTGCCATTGTGGAAGAGCACGATGTGATATGTAACATAACATTTGTTATAAGACACACATGTGTTATAACACATGACACACATAAATGTGTTATATAATATGTGGTAAAAAGATACATATAACCTGTCTCAAGTACAGTAGCCCCCTCCCTCCCCCAAAAAAATCGAAACTGGGCTATAACTTAAGTTCTAATTATTACACAAATAAGCCATTTAAGTCAGTGTTTATGGTTTAATTTTTTCTATCGTCTCAGAAAAATTTTCTTTTTGAAGTACCGTTTGGATGCTTATTTTTCATTAAAATCTGAAATGTCCAATATGAGACAAGCTCTTGTGAGTTCAAGAGAGAAAAATCTTAATCTTCTGCATATTTTAATATTTGTTTTAGTTAAAGTCCCAATTTAATTATAGAAGTTAAACTGCTGACTGACAGATAAGTTGAAGTTACAATGAATATCCTACCACATTGAAAAATGTTAAAACAGAACCTAGAAAAGTAAGTAACTTTTCTCGTTTAAAGAATCGCTGTTTTAATTTAAGGAATCACTTGGTTTTTTTTTCTTTTCATATATAATCCATTTAATTGAAATTTAATGAACAGAGTTCGGAACTGCTAAGAACGACCATTAATCAAAAAGACTCTAACTATTGTTAGCAATAATAATTTAAGTTACACCAAGAAATTTTTCTGCTAGAGGGCATGAAATAATTGGGAAGACAGTCTGTCCTTAACCATCTAACTGGTAACGACAAGATCCAGCTGCTTAAAATTTCAAGACATGCATTGATGTCGGCGTACAAGAAGTAGAAATTAAATGGCATGGAAAAATAGTGCAAATCAGGGAGTTTAAATTGAAGAGGGTGAATGAACTATTACATACAGGTTTTACCATTTTATCCACTTTATTCAAATGATAAAATAAATTCTGTTTCATGACGTTAACAAAACTCTTATGAGATTGTTGCAATTTTGCGGGGCCGAAATATATCAATAAGCATATTGCGCTTTGAAATATGAGTAATGATATCATTATCTAGAGATGAAAGGAAATATTTTATATATAGATAAAACTGTACTTTTTACTACTGTATGGGTTTCCAAGATGCAGACTTACTTTAAATGTTTTCCAACTGCTTTTTTCTTAATGAAACAGCAAGAATGAATATTTTCTTCAGCAAGATAGCACAGCGCCTCCAAAAATTGATGCTCAAGAAAGCGGCCAATGAAGTATCTGAAAAAAAAAAAAAAAAACGTAAGAAATGCTACACATAATTTTTTTTTTTTTTTCTTAAAGACATATATGTAAATCTGAAGGTGTTTGACAAGTATGGATGGGCTAGAGTTATTTTTTAACGGTGTGTACTACAAAGTTTAAACGCAAATAAATTTTTAAAAAATCACCAAATTTCCGTCTAAGTTATTCTTTCACAAGAGTCCAAAAGCATGTGCATTTTTTCATTATAACAAATTCTGACATAACAATCCTAATAAAAAAAAATCAATTATTTTTCATTCCTGCAAATGGGAGTGCGAATAAACTCTATGAACAATAATTAAAGCTCATATTTAGATCATTTTCGTAATCTAAAAGTGAAGAATCAGAAAAGTAGAAAATTTCTTTCAATTTAAATTTCGTCGTGGCAATGCTGCTCGAGTATCTACTCTGTCTTTTTCTCTCTCTTTTATTTTTTTCCCCCGTCCACTTTCGCACTGTCTTGGAAATTGGATTAGGAATACAAAAGATCATCCCAGTTAGTTTATGGAAAGGATATATCAGTCGAATTGATTAACCTTATGCAGGGATTTCAGGGTCTTTAAATCAATCCACAAGTGTGCCATAGAAGTGAATTAATCTGCTTTCAAGATACAGTTTCATGCACTGTTTTGCAAATCATACACCAGTAATGGAAGAATATACAGTGGTGGCCAAAATTGTGGACACTTTTGGAAATGTTTAGGTTTTCTGACTTTGTATGCTTATAGGAAGTGCTACGTTTCACAAAATGCAAACTGATATATCATTTTAAAGAGAATTTAATACCGATTTCAATACACAGAACTAAATTTAAATCTGCGCAATACGATGAAAGTTATAATTACTTTAATCTGAAGAACAAATACAGTGATGAAGTGGATTGTAATTTCTAACTTTCCAGGTCAATCACTGTTATTTTACTGAGCTTAAAACTCTTATCAGCTCAATGAAACAGCGGTGTGAAGCTGTAATAAAAAATTACGGCTATCCTACAAACTGCAAATATAACTCAATGCAATCTTCGATATCTAATGTATATCTTGATAATTATTGCCGTTTAACTTTTTTTTGCATTGCAAATATTTTAATTTAGTTTTTTGAATTGAAATCAGATTAAATTATCTTTAAAATGATGTATAAGAGTTTGCATTTTGTGAAACATAACATTTTTTTATACGCATACAAACTTAGAAAACAAAAAAAAGTTTCCAAAAGGGTCCACAATTTTGGCCACCACTTTATATATATATTTGATATGCGTACTTTCTGTTCTACTCAAATTAATGCTTAATAGTGTGATAAGGTGTTATAAGGGAAAAACCCTCATATAGAACATGTGCTACAGCTTTGATGGGCCTGATTTAAATCTGTCAAGAGCTGTACTATGAAAATAAGCATCTATTGACTAATCAATTTATTCATTAATAAAAAGTGCTAGTTTGTGTTTAAAGATCAACATTAAATAAGGATTAATCGGTAGATTGGGGGAAGACCTCCGAACAGAGCATGCCTATGTATGCATCTCTCTATAAGTGTTCAATATCGTTATTTATTCTTAAAATGATAAATGTGTTAAATTAATATTTTATATACAAACATTGGGTGAAATTATAAGACAAAAAATATTTACCTCATATATGGGATGTTATTCACAACATGATATTTCGTCCCGGCATCAAAATACTTTGCACTGTCATCATCAGGTGGTTCAATGCCTTGAAAAGCTTTTCTGAAACGCACAGTAAAGCCATTTAATACCAAAATATCATAAAATAATTTTCACGTTAAAAAAACTTTTTCTTTACGCTTAAAATAAAAATGAACCAAAAGTGAATTATGCGATTAACTCAATTTCAGTAGCAGCCAACAATTTTAATGCTCGCTCCATGTAATCAATATGCTCAGACTTTTTTTAATACTAATGCTAAAAAAAAGAGCTCCGCAAAAAATTTATATTTACAAAAGAAGATTTATGAGAAAGTTTAAAGTTTTTATCAGTTCGGAGAGGAACGCCGAAGATTTTAAAACTATTGGATAATGTGTTTCCGGTAGATAGGTGAGACATTTTCATTGTTGACGGTTTTATTACTTAGGGTTTCTTCGTGTCTGTCGATATAGGAATGCCAGTTGAATACTTTTTTTTATAGACTTTGCGTTAAGAAACAAAATGGAGCTCGGCTGATGATGAATTAAGTTTTTTATGTATTTAAACATGGTTACTGGGATAGAAAGAGTTAGGATTCAGTATTTTTAGAGCACAGTAATTACGTATAAACATTAATATAAACTTAATAGAACGTATAAAAATTTATATTTTGGAACGTGCGTAAAAATGTTTAATCTATAAAATAGCTTTTTAAAAAATTTACTTATACAAAATGTCTGCATTATAGTAAATGTGTAAAATTTCCCATCTGGAAAGAATTAGGTGAAATTACACGTGTCAAACATGTGTTTGAGAAGCGAGAATATTATGAAAATAAACGTAAACGGCATTAAAAAAACCGTTATATAGGGATCATATGGAATGAAGATCGGACGTGACAGAGTTTCATTTCCACCTCAACAAAATCTTAACAAAAATATAATGCAGTCCCTCGATTTTGTACTTAATTTATTAATGACGCTTAAAACATCAATGGATACTTACATATGGATGAATTTTTAAAAATGAAACATACAAGGTGATTCAGAACTCTTGTAAAACACGTGTAAGGAGTGGTAGGCGGAACCAAGACTGTTCAGCATCACATAGCAATGTGGAGACATGAAATGCCTTCATATGCCTGTTAATAACAGTTAAATTTCCAACCATGGTTCGTCAAAAACTAATGAATCATTTACGGAAAGCACTTGACTGAAATTGATTATTAACAGGATTGCTTATTAAAGTAGGAATTATATATTGATTGCAGGACTCATTATTAAATTAATTATTAACACGTAAATGAAGACAACGTTTCAGAACCCACATTTTTATGTGATTCGGAACCGTCTTGTTTCGCTCTACCACCCCTTACATGTTTCTACAAGCGTTCAGAATCACTCTGTATATATTTTTTGCATTATATTATAACTTAAACAGTAAATTTACTTCGAGAAAGATGGAAAAGGTAAAAGAGAAGTATCAAAACAAATACAAAATTTATTGTAACTTTTACAATGATGATTGAGAAAGCATGAAGAAACTCCACTTTATCTCGAGGTGCTTACCTAAATAGAATGTCTGAGAAATAAATAGATAAAAGCAATCTAAATTTCATTTCACATTATCTCTTTTCTGAATAGAAGGATTATCTCAAAATGTACGGAAATTGATGAAATGTTATTGTTTGTTCTTAATGTGTGTGATTATATCAAGGAAGATACTTAGTGAACTTTCAAAAATCTGTTATCGCTCCTTTCAATAAATTTTTTTTTCGGAAAATCTGCAGAGTCGATTGTTGTTATAGTTTTCTCTCTACCTAATCTAATTAAATACAGTAATTTTCCTTATTTTTAGCTAAAGTAAGATAATTCTGAATAGTTCCTTTGATTTCTTGCTAATTATGTTTGGATTCATTGTATTTTTATACACTTTGGTTTTCTAAAACATATATTTTAGTAGTTCTGCTTGAAATCGATTGAAAATTAAACAAAACAAAAATTAAAACTTCAAGTTCGTAAATTTTATCAACATATTAAATTACTTTTAATTCACACCAGACATTTTCAATCTAAAGGGATAAAAACATATTTTCATCAACTTGAAGCATCTTTCGGATGTTTTTGTTAATTCTAAAAATCTTCTATCTTTCGTAAATCACTGCAATTTTCAAAGAAATTATCTGACAAAAAAAAGCATTTTTTTAAAGCTAGCGTGTTTTTCTTTCTGTATGGGCGATAATATTTTAAATTAAAATATAAATATATCACAGAGAAAAATTATATATATATTTACATGTCTACTCCTGTTATTTTCGCAAATAAAAATATGAGCACAGAAAAAGTCACTGAATCCGGATTATGATGTCCTGAAATTTTTTTTTTAATGTAAAGGTTTTTTCTTGACAGCATAATCCAGCAACTTTCTTGAATTTTTCTGGTTATTAAAGAAGGATGGATTAAGATTAATGCTTTTTTTAAAGATAACGGTATAATGATTTTTAAAAAAATATTCCAAGTGTTCTGAAAGATAAGATGAGAAGACATCTCATATGAATATATTTTTTAGTCCATTTTTATGGCATTTGGCTAATAACTGCAAGATGACTTGGAAAGAATGCTTCTTATGAAGAATAAATAATTGAAATATGACAGTAAATAGTAAAGGATCTGCCGAGAAGGAAATAAAATTAAAATCCCGCATAAATTGTAGTTACAGATGGGGTTCAATGAATCAAGGTATTGTCCGAGAATAATAATTACGTGTGGAGTAGACGGTACAGACTTTGTTCCACTCATTTGTATGTAGTGGAAAGCTCATAAAGTCTGTGATCGGAATTCAATGAGGTGACTTATAAACTATATGTATTTAGAACACAAATTTAAATGTCCTGATACATGGTCTTCACCTTTAAATTTATATCCAATAAGTATTTCACGCTTAAATTCCCCTCTTTAAATATGTTTGAGCAGTCAGACTAGGTGAGAACTTCATTTTAAAAAATTGGTTAATGAAGTCTAAAAAAAAATTTTTTTTATTTCCAATAGTTGAAAATCCAGGTGTAACTTCTATCAAACTCCATCTAAAACTTCAAGACTAACTGATAAAAGGTCTTTGCTTTTTGTAAGCCTAGCTCACACTATCTAATCTGTATTTAGGATATGATATTTGTTTTGATACCTGTAGCAACCAAACAAAAGAAGCGAAAGAAATCACATCACTTATTGTTAATTTTGATGAATTTTTGCGAACGAAGGAATTTTCCTGTATCCATCATCCCTTAGAATGATGAGTGAAATTTTAGTTTTTATGCAACTATTTGTAATTTTGAAAAAAAATGGCGTCCAAGATAAAAAAGTATGTAAATTGTAGTTTCTTATTCGCGGATGGGATATATGTATAAGGCAGGGAAAATAACTTCGGAGGAAGAAAATTCAAGAGACAGTCACATGATACTTCAATAAACCTAGTGTAGATAGCTTCTCTTAAAAAAGTAACGCTAACACATACTTCTACAAAAAATATCAAAAACACTTGGCCAAAAACTGGAGGTAGATGGTAAAATTAATTAAAAAATTTGCAAAATAACACAAACAGAGGAGATCCTTATCAATGTGACAGTTTCGGATGGTACAAAAGATCCATCCCTCTACAGTTGGAAAAAAAAAAAAAAAAAAAAAAAAACCCAATCCACGCAGGTTAGAAATGTAAAGTAAACAACATACAACATTTCATGCTAACTGTTCTGTGTCCAAGGCCGTAGCCAGAAAAAAATTTCGGGAGGGGGGGGTCTATGTTGCACTAAAATTTTTTCAACTTTTACCACGCAGGTTAGAAATGTAAAGTAAACAACAGAGAACATTTCATGCTAACTGTTCTGTGTCCAAGGCCGTAGCCAGAAAAAAAATTTCGGGAGGGGGGGGGGTGTATGTTGCACTAAAATTTTTTCAACTTTTATCGATCTCCAGAATAAAAATTTAAAAAAATGCATTGACTAAAATTTCGGAGGGGGTGAGTCAAAACCCCATTATCCCCCCCCCCTTCCTGGCTACAGCCTCATCTCTTCCGTTTACTTTCCCTTTATTGCCGACAGCTTGCTTCGGTAAGTTCTAGGAAGGCATGAATTTAAAAAATCAAGTAAACAGAGCAACCGTATTATAGCCAATTTTTTTTTTTTTTTTTTTGATAAATGCCTCGGTATGTAGGTTAAGAAAAGTATGACATTTCGCAGTCCCTTAAATGATGTCTCTCAAAAAATGAATTACTAAATTACTAAGTAAGAGAATAACAGATTAAAAGCACTCATTATCAGGAAGAAATTGAATCACTCATTAGCTGAGTCATATACTGCTGAGTTATACATTTCATTTTTAAAAGAAAAAAATCTTTTATTTGTGTTTAGAAAAATGTAATATAAAAATGTGAATTGCAAAAAGCATTGGATGAAATATTTTTATTTGCTCCAAAATTCTGCAGAAAAAAGAAAGAAAATTGATTCTCTAATCCTCTCGTATCGCAGTTCGATATTTTACACACTTAACTACAACATTATCGCATTCGTGAGCTTAGCATTCGGCTACTGTAAGAAAATATAATCATTAAATAACACTTTCTCTTCTTATCTCAGCGAATTAATTTTATTCTCAACGTGCAAATAAAAGCAGAATGATGGCCAAGGAAATTCTCGCGGCTTGTTCCCAGATGGTCATGAAGAGATTAAGTGTGTAATTAGTTTGTTTTTGCTACGCGTTTCCACATCAAGCTTTCAGACGAGTTACTCATACGTATACCGATCAACACTTACTTTTTTTTATTCTCTCGACATAAACCACATAAAACCGCGTCCTAAGAAGATTTATAGGAAAGTAAAGTTGTTATCAGTTTTGAAGTGGAGCAGGCTAAGATTTTTAGCGTATCGGGCGGAGTGTTTCGTGAAGATAGGTTGAAACTTCACGCTTGTCAGTTTTTCGACCTTTATCATTGTGTTAAATAGACGCCTCAAAATAAAACGGAGTTCAAGGATACAGTCTTCTTCTGTCTACACTTTGTTTTTTATAATTTATAGTTGTAAAAATTATTCCGCTGGTGTATTTATTTGTTTAATATATATATACATCTATCTTTTGAAAGAATTCTTAATATAAAGCATAGTTCGTTTACAAAGCTTAGTATAGGTGTGTATTTGTATTCATATATGCTTGTTAGCATTTCTTGAGTATTTGTATATAATATAGTACTTGTATATATATATATATATATATATATATGCGTCTGTGTATGTTTTCTTGAAAATTTTGAGGATTCTAAATATAAAGAAGAGTTTGTTTAGCATACTTTATATGTGTAGGTGTGCGTGTTAATTCATCCAATTAATAACTAATATTTTTTAATTAATAAATACTCTTCAATAAGTAAAAGTCTGTGTTGAGTTATAAGTATTCATTCTAAGAGTTTAAATGCATCACAATATTCTAAACGAAAACGTAATAATGTCGATTCTTTTTTACATGATTCATGTTACTCTGATTCCTTTATTTCGAGCAGAACGACATAGATTTAGAAATGAAGAACATTAGCTTTTCCCATTAATTTTATGACTCAGAATGTTTATTTTTTAACATTAAGCAGCTTGTTAGGGAGATTGTGACCTATATATGTAGGTCGAGTCCACCCAGCTTCGCTAAAGTTACGAAGTTTTTTAAAAGGCTTTAAATAAAACCCAGTAATATTTGCAAAACCCGAGAGTATTATTTTAAAATGTTTGCAAAATTATCAGAAGCGCTGAAACTATGGGGCAGTTTAGAAAAAAAATGTTTTAAAGTGAGAAAATCCCTTTTGTAAAAAAGGTATGATAAGATATATATGTAAAGAATGGCCTTACGCCATCCCTTGTTGAAATGATAGACACAACTCCAGTGGGGTTCTAGATTGACTAGTTTATTTCAAAGTTCAGACAGAGGGCAGGAGTCAGGCCGGCGACCTTTTAGCTCCGGGACTATCTTCGTACATCGCAGTCTAAAAGCTAAAGCTCGAAGCTCCTGCAAAATCTAATGTTCTGAACTCCTAAAAAACTAAGCTCGAAGTTAAGACGAAGCTCTCGAAATTTCCGCGCTCTTGCTTAAATACTCCTTAGTTACCACACCTGCTGGCAGGGTGCAGCACGATCGCGAAGGCGTTACTCTCAAACGTAATTAGTTAACTCGATTGTCAATCAAGACATGAGAAACACCTGCTTACCCAGGAGTTCTAAAAGTGCGTAATGATGAAACCACAGGAAACTGAAGATACTGCTGAATTAACAATTTTCTCCTTATGGAACTTCAAAAAACGTCTCCGAACGTTATATTTGTATGGCCGAGAAACAAACTTTACAGTAAGAGTAAAAGATTAAAGAAGGATTTTCAATTAACATTAAATTAAATTAGGTTAAATTAGAAAAGTTTATTTTATTATTACATATCCCCCCCCCCCTCCAAGCGGAGGGCAACTGGCTAGCCTGCAAGTCGGTGGCACTCAACCCGAACGGAGCAAGATAGAAATTCTGAACTCCTTTTTTTTTTTTTTTAAAGAACTCTGAATGTAGAATTGAGATCACCAGCCTTCTCCGCATATACAATTTCTCAAAATACAGTTAGGACATGAAAAATATTCAATACAAAATAATATTCATAATAGCACTAGTAGTTGTAAATTTTAGTATATTAACGCGCAAGGGTAACAATAAGGGATCCCTTATATAAACAATCGTTAGTTCAATTGAGTCTCTACTTCATTGTCCAAGTTTAGTGTTTATATCTGTTATACTGTCCACAGTCATTGACACAAGAAAAGCGAAAGTACTTGAGGCTCTCATGGTAGATTGTAATATATGTAAGCACATTGAGTTAGATGCATCTGCAGATTATTATTTTTCTGGGTTAATTACTAAAATATATCAATCAAATAAATAAACACTATACAAAACACATACTGGATATTATTCATAAAAATAATACAAATATAATTTCACTAAAGTATAGAGAATCGAAATATTTCTGCATAGTAACGTATATACAACACTATATCTGGAAATAATTTTGGGATTAATTTTCCATATAAAGTGACCAGTATATTATAACAATTGAGATGCAACAAAATAGTATAACAACATGACAATAAGATATAAATGGATAGTTTTACTATATGATAATTCTTAGCAATAAGGGTAAATACAAATGTAAACAAAGACAAAATTTGTGTGATGTATACAGTGTGTAATGTAAAAATGTTGAAGATTAAAATTGAATTGAGAAAAAACCACAGCTGAACAGTAGCATTACCCCGTACAGGGTGGTATAATTTTGTTAGCATTTTAAGTTTGCTCAAACTTACACTCTTCACAAAGGTCTATTCATGGTATAGTTTAAATTTTTTGTGGACTATTATAATATCTCAGTTTAGATGAATGCACAATCTCAGAATTTCTTTTAAAATGAGGACTAGGTTTATCAATTTCAAAGTTTACTTCAGAAAGTTGTTGTATTATTTTATATGGACCTGAATAGGGTGGACTTAATTTACGTGTATTAGGATATTCAAATTCTTCGTATATTACTTCATCACCAACTTTAAATTTTACAGCGAGAAAGCGAGTTTCATATCTGACTTTGTTTTTGTTATGATATTGTATAGTTCTTTCCTTAGCTAATTTACGTGCTTCATCAAGAGGTGGATAATAATTATTGTTTGGCAATAATGGATCATAAGGTAAAGTTCCGTACATTCAATAACTTGGTGAAAACAGTGTAACAGAATGTGGAGTTATGCTATATTGATTTAAAACTTCCTCTAGTAATTTAGTGCATGGTACTTTAGTTGATGAAGCGTTAACTTTGCATTTTAACCTTGTGACAATAGTCTGATTCAGGCGTTCCACTTTCCCATTCGTTTATGGGTGATGACTGCATGTCATTAAATGTTTAACATTATAATTACGAAGAAATTTTTTAAATCTTGAAGAAGTAAAAGCTGCATTTCTGTCAGTTAATAATTTTTCTGGAACTTGAATTTGAAATATTTGTTTTAAACAGTTTGTATAAGTTTCTGTTGTGACACTTTTAGATGGAAACCCCCACACATGACGAGTTGCATGGTCTGTGACCAAATGCAAATACTTTTTAGTAGAATTATAGTAATTAAACCCACCAACTGTGTCCAATGAGAGGCATTCAAAAGGTTTATCAGTTGGAGGTACTTGCTGCAATAATCCAAATCTTTTTTGTTTACATTTTTTGTTTATTTGGCATGTGTGACAATGTTTGACATAATTTTCAATATCTGTATTAATATGAGGCCAATAATATTGAGGTGTAATTAAATTTACAATTTTGTATATTCCTGGATGTCCAAATTGGTTATGAGTTTTCTCGAGCAGGGGTAATCTTAAAGACATACGTACATAAATCTTATACAGTCCTTTTTTCTTAATAAAAATAACATCATTTACTTCAATTAAGTTTTTACCATTTACTATGACATTTTCTTTCTTTTGAGTTTCTTTAATTTCATTTACATCAAGAAGGTGGACATGGTGCGAGTTATGTTCTACAGCAGGTGACCGGGATAGCATATCAGCTTCAATATTAGTGGAGCCTTTTAGATATTTAATTTCATAATCAAACATACTAAGTTTTAATGACCAGCGGAAAAGACGCCCCCTTAAATTTTTAACATTTTTTAGCCAAGTTAAAGCCGCATGTTCAGTATGTATGATGAATTTTTGCCCATGTAAATAATGATAAAATTTGTCCAAGGCATCCACAATAGCCAAACATTCTAATTCGGTAATAGCATAATTTTGTTCATAACTTCTTAAGTTACGCGAATGATATGCCACTGGGTGTAAAACTCCCTTTTCATTTTCCTGCTTCAGAACACAACCCACTCCATCACTTGAAGCATCAACAAAAAGATGACAGGGACTTCTTGGGTCATAAAGCCTTAAAATTGGCTTTTGAATCAATGCACCTTTTAATTTTTGAAAATTATCTACACAATTTTGATCCCAAACATAGGGGATATTTTTCTTAAGTAGATTATTTAATGGTGCCCTGGTCTTAGCATACTGAGGAATGAACCTACCATAAACATTAATAGACCCAAGAACTCTCTGGAGTTTTTTTACATTGGTCGGTTGTTTGCAATTGAAGTTTGCAATAGCTTCAATGTTTGGATTATCAGGAGTGATACAACCATTAGAGACTTCATAGCGAAGGAAATTAATTTTAGTTTTACTAAAAGTGCATTTATATAACTTCAGCTTTAAGTTTTCTTTAACACAAATGTCAAATAATACTTGTAAGTGATGTAGGTGCTCTTCTTGAGATTGAGAAAAAACAATAATGTCATCAAAATAATTACATGCAAAATCAATTTTGTATTTATTTAGAATTCTCCTTATGGTACGATTAAATATTGCTGGCACTGTGAGCAATCCGAAGGGTTGAACTTTCCATTCAAATAACCCAAATGTGGTAGCAAAAGCCAATTTTCCAGTATCTCGGGGATGCACGGACACATGCCAATATCCACTCGCGAGATCTAGTGTGGAAAAGAATTTTGATTTTGCTAATTTATCAAGAAGAGTATCAATTCTAGGTAATGGTTCTGCGTCTGTCTTCATAATAGCATGGAGTTTACGAAAGTCAACACAAAGACGTGTTTTCTTTCCTTCCTCTCGCTTAAGCACCAAAGTGACGGGTGCAGAGTAAGGGGAATGGCTTTCTTTAATTAAACCGGCTTGTAATAAATTTTGAATTTGTTCTCTTATTTCACTTTCCTCCTTAGGGGAGGTTCTATAAGTTCTTAGTGCAATTGGTAATTCAGATGTTAAATGAACTCTTTGTGGTTCCATGTTAATTCTACCTACATCATATTTTGTTTTTGCGAAAATTTTGACGTATTTAGCTAAGAGAGCAGGAAGTTCACTTTTATTGGCTAACTGAAGATTTTGATTATTTTCCTCAATGGCTGGAGTAAAATGAAGCTCTTTAGCTTCATCCTGATCGATTTGTATCTTACTGAGGAAGCCATCACTCATTTCATATGATACGAATTCATCATCACAATTTGGATACACATTTTTTGGATTACTTTCATTACAATAATTATCTTGACAAACCTCATTTTGATTACTTTCATTACAATAATCACTGTCTGGAACTAAATGCAAGGTCTTTTCTGTGGAAATATCATCTTGAAGTGACATTAGTAAAATATTTTTTCCCATTTGCGAAATTTCATTTTTTGTACAGTCTATATTTAGTTTAAAAGCACAACAATGTGGTAGACCAATTAAAACATAAGGTAAGTTATTGTTTACAACATACATTTCCACAATTCGTGTAATATCACCAAGTGTCAAATCTACAAGGCATTTTTCTCTTAATTTTAAAATACCTTGAGTTTGAGCAGCATTAATCCCATATTTATCATATTGAGTTTGAATATGATATTTCTTAACAAGATGTTTTGGACAAATTGTTATGCTACTTCCGGTGTCATTTAAACAAGGTATAGCTTCAGTTTCATGTACTTTTCTAACTACCTTTTGACTTTTTTTATGTTTGGATCCATTTTGAATAAGTTGCCCGGGCAAAATTAATTGTCCAAAAGAGTTAGTTGTACTCTCCACTGAGCTACATGTGTTGTGATTGTCTGCAGTAGCGGTCTCTTGACTGGTATTGTTTGTTTGTATGCTAACAATGTGACGTTGAGTGACTGTAGATTCCTTAAGAGGACAGTCCTTATGCCGATGAAAAGCATTAGTAATATTATAACTTAGGCATATTTGGCAAGGAGATGGTGGTAAGTATTCCTGATAATGTACATTGGTAGTGGTATTCTGAGTATTAGGCCAAAGTCCCCTGGGTACGTATGTACTATTTTGAGGGGGGTATGATCTAGACGGGTTATTTGCATTTGGATACCTATAGTTCCAGGGTTTTGCCGAGTTTGAAGGATTGAGTTGAGATTCATTATTTGGTCTCATGGGTCGCCACTGGCAAAAGCCCTGGGAGTTTGGTTGGAAATTTGTTGGGGGTTGATGTCTTTTGTCTACTATCTGCATTTTGTTTAGTTTATGTACCAAGTCCCTCCATTCGGTTGTTGTCTTAGGAGAATTTACCACAACAAGTTGTTTCAATTCTCTGGGTAGCCCATCCGTTAATCCATCTAATAATAATTTTGGTTCCAGTTCCAAAGCTCTTCCTACCTGTAATTTTTTGTGGTAATATTCGGAAACATTTTCTCCTATTCTGAAAACAATATTTGAAAAATCATTGAGGGATGTTTCTCCAGGGGTAGTAAATTCCTCATGGAATAATTGCACTAACTCCTCCCAATGTAAGACATTTAAACTATTATTAACAAATAAAGTAATTGCCTTTCCCTTAATGAACTTGTGTATATTTCTTATTTTCCCTACATTAGCCAAGTTTTCATCATTGCAATAACCCTCAAAATAAACAACCCAATTCTTCCATTCCATTCCTGACTCGGGGGCAAAAGGAGTTATTTCTAAAGCTCTGTCATAATTTTGTGTTTCTTTCTTTTCGGGTATTATGGATGATAGTTCTTTTGACTTTTTTAGCTGCTGAGAATTCCCATTACTGTTTACTAATTCTGACGAAGGGACTAATCGACTTTCGGTTTTTGCAGATTCGTTATTACTGTAATTTTTTCCTGAGGTTTAGGTTTTGTCATCGTCAGCTACATTGTCAGCATCCTCTATAGCACTGTTTATCGTAAAGGTTTCACTGTAAGTCTCCAAATCCCTGAAGGTGGATGGGAGCTTACGTGCTGTCTCTTCTTCTGAATCCGAAGGTTCTAATTGAAAAAAATTAGTAATTCTAATTAACTTAATTTTATCAAAATTATCAATAACATATTTTAGCTTTCGTTCAAATTCTGCATCCCCAATTTCAAATTGGAATCCTTCAAATTCCCTTAAATTAGATCGATTTCTCTTCTGTTATCTATTTCAAAAATAAAAAAATGTACTAATTTAATTGTGTCTGACTTAGCTGATTGAATGGCTAACTTAATTTGGGGAATGTATACCAACTTCAACTTGACTTTATTACAATAAAAATTTAAAATTTACAGTTATAGAACTTAAAAATTGTCATCACTTTTTATATAACATACACTTTAATGGCATTTTTATATTAACTTTCAAACTTATAAATGTTATCATAATATATGACTATCATAACCCGTTTTTATTTTTATTTTTTCAACATAGATATTAAATAACTAAGACATCACTATCATTAATAGAGAGAGAAACACCTTACCTTGCATCTTCAGAAAATAAATTAAAAAAAACACACTAATATTTTTTCTACAAATTACCGATCGTCTTTTAAACTCTTGAGTTCCACAAAAAAAACCTGTGTAATTTTTCAATTGTGAATGGTGTCCCTTCAAAATTTAAGTTCGCCGTCGGTCAGTGTCCGGAACATCGGCTTCCACCGGGCGAGATCGTTCATCCTTGCCGGACGCACTGTTCTGGGATACGGGGAACGCACGTATGCACAATCGTGTTTCCATGATGTCAGCGAGCGACGTCGGTAACTGCACGGGAAGGCATCGGCGACACATCGCACCATAGAGAGAGGATCAAACGGCTGTTGGGAGGCACCGGAGGGTTGTCGTCCGCGCTGAATCACTGGTCCCTCACGTCCGCTCCTCGGAGAATACGGAAGAAAGGCTGTTGCCTCTGCTCGTGCTCTTGTGTTTGCCTGGGAATCATGCGGCGAAAAGAAAGTTGGGTCCTTTCCGCAGCCAGCCCGACTCGTCCCAGACGAGATGTCGGCGTCCGTCAGCGTAGGCAAACTCCTGGATTTCTTGGTGGTTTCCACGCAGAAACTGTCCTGCCGGCTTATGTAAAGAATGGCCTTACGCCATCCCTTGTTGAAATGATAGACACAGCTCCTGTGGGGTTCTAGGTGGACTATTTTATTTCAAAGTTCAGGCCGGCGACCTTTTAGCTCCGGAACTATCTTCGTACATCGCAGTCTAAAGGCTAAAGCTCGAAGCTCCGGCAAAATCTAATGTTCTGAACTCCTAAAAAACTAAGCTCGAAGTTAAGACGAAGCTCTCGAAATTTCCGCGCTCTTGCTTAAATACTCCTCAGTTACCACACCTACTGGCAGGGTGCAGCACGATCGCGAAGGCGTTTCTCTCAAACGTAATTAGTTAACTCGATTGTCAATCAAGACATGAGAAACATTTGCTTACCCAGGAGTTCTAAAAGTGCGTAATGATGAAACCACAGGAAACTGAAGATACTGCTGAATCAACAATTTTCTCCTTATGGAACTTCAAAAAACGTCTCCGAGCGTAATATTTGTATGGCCGAGAAACAAACTTTACAGTAAGAGTAAAAGATTAAAGAAGGATTTTCAATTAACATTAAATTAAATTAGGTTAAATTAGAAAAGTTTATTTTATTATTACATATATATATATATTCCAGCTTTCAAAATACTAAGTAAAATTATAGGATGTGCATATAAATTTTATAGTCGTCATGATTGTGACCTTAGTAACACATAAATTATAGTTTACATGTTGCACAAATGTATGTTTACCTTAATGTCCACCACTTTTCATTCATATCTTCTTCAGTAATTTTTCCTGCTAGTAAAGAATATCTCCATACTTCTACAGTTAAAGCCCAAGGTAGCAACACAAATTTTGACAGAGCTTGCTTCATTAAAGTGTTTATAAATGTTTCTGAAATAGAACATTTTATTACATGTATAATTTTTGACTCATTTAAAAGTGTCAAGATTTCAAATTTTATTCGTATGCGTAATTGACGACAACGTACGCAAAGTGGCGATGGTTAACTCTCCCCTTTCGAACCGGCAATTTATTTTTAAAGGGTGTACTTTTAAAATGTCGATTACTGGGATGAAATGAAAAAAAAAAAAAAAAAGAAACTGAGGGATTCTTTACCCCATTGAAGAATCCCAGTGTTACCAATGGCGTACCCTCTGTACGCCACTGGTAACACATGCATTTTCGGAAATTTTTTTACATTTATTTTCGGACTACTGTGCTTAATCTTTACAGAACCCTCTTATAAGTCTTGGTTGGATATAATAGGTAACGCTAAAGTTAATACTAACTTGAACAGAGTGAAGTACAACAGAGTAAGCGAGATGTGTAACACGCTCGCTGCTACTAGCTGACAAGCGACTGTATTTGTCATGAAAAGTTACTTAAAACCCTAGCATTGCACCTAACATGAATAGAATACTTAATAAATCAGTTTGAAATCACCCTGAAGCAGCATTAAGCATATGAAATGCAATTTATTAATTTGATTCGTTTTTAGTTAATTTATAATACGATGTAGAGACGCTTGAAGCATGCACCAATTTTCCTTTTTCAAGGACAAATGCAGGTTATGTATAAATTTTATGGATTTCTTTTACTTTGGAATAGAAAACATTTGAAAAGAAATGATAACAGAAAAACAGAATACAATTCAAGGTTTTTTTTTTAATTTTATTGCAACACGCGTCGTATTGTGGTTGGATTCTGATCTGATAAATTATAGTGTAGTAGAGCATTCTAGAAAGACAGTAGCGTATATATTGCAGTATTTTTTAACTTTTTACAAAAAATTCTGTGTTATTTTGGCTTTATTCACAAACATCAGCATATTTTTTAACCAAGAAAAGTTTTATCATTAAGTAATTATTTGAATAATTGTTTCGTACTTAGTGCATAAAATGAAAGAAAGAATTTTTTTTTGATGACTCAGATTTAGAATAGAAACTTTTGTTTCAGTTTTTAACTGATTTTTTTTCCTCTAATAATTACGAGTAAAATATTTTCACGTTTATTTTATCAATGCTATGTAATTCTTATCTTAAATTTTCAACTAAGGTTTTTTTTTCAGGTAAATTGCAACTGCACTTTTTCAGCCAATTTTTCAGTACTTGCACAGTTGCCAACAATTTCGGAATATAATTAATCACTTTTCTAAACAGTGTAGGTATTTTTTCAGAATAGTAATCAGATCGCCCGTTAAACTCAGACATTTGGCTACATTTTAAGACAAAAAATACTGTTTTCAAAAAAGTGGTTAATTATATTCCGTAACTGTTGACAGCTATATACTTGTACAAATAGGATGAAAGGAACAGGATATTGTATTTTTGTTTGTCTTAAAAATAAGATATGACTAATAAAATACTACAAAGGCAAGAAGTTAGTTTTTCAAAATCTTTTTATCTGTGTTTTTGTTGTCGTTTTAAGCCATTTATCACATGCTATTATTCTATCCCCCCCCGAAAGGAAAGGACGAATAAGTTTATCATTCGAGAAAAACATTTTTTAAAGAAAAAAGCATTTTGAAAGCACGTGAAACACAGAAGCGGCATTATCTTCTTACCACTTGAAATTTCAGATGATTGCACAATTTTCATTAATTCTAGACACTTCGGACTTTGGGCGGCATATACCATGGTTTCTCCAACAGCTTCGTGAAATGCCGAATTCGCGCCGCTTCGATAAATCATTGGCAATTTATGGTAAGACATATAGTACTGTATGTGGCCCATCTCATGAATCGCTTCTAGAAAACTCTGCTCTTTTATTTCTCCACACATCCGAATCCTAAAAGAATATGCAATAAAGAAATAGTCATCTAATTTTACGAATAGATGGATGAAAGTAGATATGTACAAGATACCGGTATCAATTATGCAAAATACAAGTACACAGAAAATTCCTGTGAATTAAAAACACCTTAACATATCCTTGCATTGCGCCTATACGGAAGTTAATTTGTAAAACTCACCACAGACACGGAGCGAGATATGTAACTCTGCTCAGCGAATCTATTCCAACAAATATTTTAAAGGAATTTCTGTTTTGCTCGATAGATAGAAATGCCAACTCATTTATTTGATGCATTTTTGTTCATGCCATTTGGGTGATATTTTTGATATTATCGATATCTGTTTCTTTACTTCTGTGAGCGCTTTTCAAGTTATTATTATGATTATTTTATTTTAATAGCAATTTTTAACTACATGATTGAGGGATAATGCTGCATGTTGGGCAGAATTAAAACTTTCTAAAATACTGCGAGCTGGGAATTACAATACCAATTTTGGATATTAATATCGAAAACTTAGGCAAGATAATACACTTGCCTAAAATGATCCAATGGCTTATACTATACAAGATAATACAATAACGTATTACAAATTACATTATGAAGTTTTTTCATGTGTAAATTTCAATGTATGCATCCCTCATAATGCGTACAAAGTCAAATTAGCATTCCAGTTCATGCCAGGTACACACCGAAACCTTATCAAAAGCTCTGAGAATGCTTTTTTTAAGGTCATTAAGTTTCTAACCTAGGTTTGGCACACCTTGTTTTTATGAAACCCCAGAGGGAGATTTTCGAAATCGAGTCGGCCACCGCATTGGACCACCTACATTTTAAAACTTTTTACCCACACTTTAACGGATATTTATTAACTTTAGCTGTATTGTAGGCTTTACAAGTTCATCACATACTAAAATAGTTTTTTTTAATCCGGATTAGTTTTTCTTCATTTAAGTCAAAAGTTGTAAATAATTTCTACACAGATCAAACAATACAGAGCAATCTTCATTGTTTGTTCTGTGTATTTTGTTAAGTGATAAAGAAGAGTGTATTGCACGAAGGTGAGAATCAAACTTAGGTGGGATAGAAAGATAGAAAACAATAAACTATTAACATAGGCCTATGAAAATTGTTTCTGGGATAGTAAGAATTCAAATTATTTCACATATTGAGATTTTTCCCCCTAATACTGTGGTACTGCATTATAAACTTTATGAGTTACTTGCATTATGCTGCAAACCCTTTTCTCCGCCCTATCGTGTAAGTTTTTTTATTTGGTAAGGATGTAAATATAACTTACAGTCACCCTGTTTTTATTAGAATAGTAGCTAAAGTATTTTGACTTTTGTTTTCTTAACTGTGTGCAAAGTATAAAGTTTACGGCAACAGTTTTGTGTACAATTTTTAAAAAATCATTGAACTTACTTAGAAATTAGAAGTTAAAAGATATAATTTTAGAGTTTAAATACTGGTATATTAATGTGAGAGTGGATGTCAAAAATGGATTGACATTAATAAATATGATAAAGTTTCATAAGCATTTTTCTGAGCTAGCCATTGAAAAAAATTCATAAAACTTAATAATCTTATTTCTGAGAGCACACAGTTTCATTCAATAAACAAGAAACAATTTCATGAGACGTGCTTATTAAACGTTGAGTTCTTCTTGCGGTGTAATTAAACACGTTGCATGCTAAAAAATGTTAAAAGTTTCACGCATGCAAGTCTGAAGAAGTATTTTAATTATGTTGAAGTGAATCAGGCGTTAATTAAAACTTCGAAATCCTGAAATATAGTAAATTTCGTACGATGTACAATTATCGAAGGAAATGTACCATTAGCGAATAAGATTGCATGATACGAAGCAGTTTTACTTGAAATCAGTAATTTTAGAGTTCGAAGTTTTAAGATTGAATTTTTTTTTGTATTTTAATCAGTAAAGAATTTTCAAACTTCATTTTTAGGGATAGTGCTTAGTTCAGTTGTAGGAAATATTAAAAGTTAAAACTTAGAGCGTGTTTTGAATGCGTTCTTTAGAACATTTACGACAAAACAAATACTTTGCACTTAACAATATTTTGTTGATCTTTCAATCAAACGATACAGGAGAATGATGCAGCACATTTCAATTAAAAAATAATAATCTTCAACTGACATTTGCATACATTTACTGAACTATCATGTCGTTATGTTTAACAATGTAAATTAAGAAAATGCTGTTTAGACTAAGCATTTTCTTTCTTTTTTCTTTCTCAGTTTAAATAACAATCTTTTATTTGTAATAATACCCTCCACTTCTATATCATTAGTTTATGCTACTGCTATTATCAGGGCTCCAGCATGTTTCCGATAATTAATTTAATATTTTAAAGTCTTAAGGTGATCACGTTTATAATAACCGCTTAATGGTATTTCCTTGTTTTCTTTTTCAACTGTCCAATAAAATTTAGATCGTAAATGAGTGAAAATCTTCTAGTGTTCAAGCTATCTCCTATTAAAAAGAATGATGCCATCGCTTCACTCATACTCACATAAGCAAGCACAAAATTTTTAAAATAGGGGAGCAACCAGGCAGAGGGTAGCTTGAATCACGGACATAATGTAAAAACTAAATTATGCTCGAATAATGCTACAAATATTCGGCGCTCACAAGAAATAATACGTGGAGCGTGGAGCTGGTCCTATTAGGCATTCGATAAATGATCTGCAGAGCATGCTACATCTGAAAACATCCAAGATATCCGCAGCTTTACTTAAGTGCGGTTACAAGATTCTCGAATTGTATGCATTAAAAATTATGATATCCGATGATACAAAAGATCACGATAATGCAGATTGCCGGTTTAGCTCTGGTTCGTATAAAAATTTTCATCTACACCATAGGTTCCCAACCTTTTCTGAACTAGTTCCCCCTTTTCTAGTAAATA
The DNA here is from genome assembly GCA_038373885.1 of Cheiracanthium punctorium. Classification (NCBI taxonomy): domain Eukaryota; kingdom Metazoa; phylum Arthropoda; class Arachnida; order Araneae; family Cheiracanthiidae; genus Cheiracanthium; species Cheiracanthium punctorium. Next base: position 262,148 of record JAWZYV010006809.1, on the reverse strand, counting down.
TTTCAATACCGCCCTCCCCTCCCACTCCAGATAAATAAGAGCGTACACAATGCATGGTGAAAACAAGAATTAAATAAAAAATATTACTAATAGATAGAATATTGTTGGAATTGAAACTCTACTGAATTTCTTCTTCATTTAAAAAATAGGAATAAAAGTTTTAGAGAGGTATCTCTTTCTCTCAACAGTAAAGTCTCATATCGAAATATGTGAATTTTCGCACACGTGATAGAAATGAATTATCAGAGTGATTTTTAAGTCTTTTTTAGACTATATTTGGTTTATCTTCCCACGCCCCTCCGTGCCATATCAACGCCTCCTAATTTTCTCTGGGTCTTTTACCGCCCCCCTGAAAGCCTCAAACGCCCACAGGGGGGCGTTATCGCCCACGTTGGGAACCTATGATCTACACTGACAAAACGATCAAATACAAAATCGTTTTAGGAAAAACAACACAGGCCGTACGAATTAGTACTCCAAAGTGCGTTAGAGATTGTTGGACACAGTGTTCCAAAATTGATCGAAAAATCGAATTTGTTTAGCAACTAAAATTAATTCTATAAAATTACAACTTTGTACATGGTAGATAAACTTCCAGAGATGCCTCTTTTATATTTCGGCAGTTGTTTGGACTTTAATGAAGAACTTATTGCTGCAAATGAAAACTTGAAATCATTATTATTATTATTATTATTATTATATTATATTTTATTTTTTATTTTTTCGTGTTGAGTTTTTCTTCACTTTCCAGTTTTCAAAAAATTCTAAAGCGCACATTTTTTATTAATGATGTGATAAAGCATGAAATAGAATTAAAAATATTAATAAATAAAATCATATGAAAAAAGCATCAGATTTTAGCGTTTTATAGTACGATAGTGAAAAGTAGAATTGAAATTTCGTAAAATGTACGTATAAAAAACATGAAGATTATCATGCTACATACATTAAAAAATGGAAATTTTCAATATTGCACTATGCATGTTTAATGTGCAAAATTGATTTTACTCTTAGCATTTCTCTTTAGATCTTTACAGAAAATATTTTTTTAATGTCGTTTAAGTCTAATATTAAAATATAATACAGCAAAAATGTTACCACATTTTATGAAAAAAATATTTTGTTGAAAAAGTGCTTTCTCACCTTAACGTGTACCACATGTTAAGGTGAGAAAGCACTTAAGAAACTTTAAGAAGATGTATTTCTGGACCCATAGAAGATGTGGGCTGTAGTTAAACCGATCACTTTTACATACTTTTTTATTTTTGTTTTTGCTTTAAGTACATTATACCTCGAAAAATGCCTCTTTAAAAAATAATTTATTGTTTTCAAAATTTAATTTCTTAATCGTTGTTGAATTTTTTAGTTGAACAAACTCGGAGTTAATTATTTCTCTATAAATTTTTTTATGTACTTTAAAGTTCTAAAGATGTTACAGGGTTTCTTTTCGAGAAGTCATTTTTCAAGGTGCAGTGCACTTAATGCGAAAAGAATAATAAAAGAACATGGTAATGCGAATATAATATTTGGTGTTAAGGCTCGTGTGTACTAATTTCGGAAGTCTATCGCCGCAATGTTATTCTATGGAGAAAAAGGCCTTCACTACTACCGCAATTCCAAACAAACTATTGCATAGCTTTCATTCATTCTTTTTTCCCCTTAATCTTAAAACAATGATCTACATTTATCTTTAAGCAGAATTTATCTAAAGCAATTACAAGTACATTAATTACACCTTGTAAGAAAGTTTACTTTCTGGACAAATTTCATGTTATTTTCAGATGTAATTAATGTACATCTAATTGCTTTAGATAAATTCTGTTTAAAAATAAATGTAGATCAATATTTTAAGATTAAGAGGGAAAAAGAAGGATGAAAAATATGCAATAGTTCGTTTCGAAATGTGGTAGTAGTGAAGGCCGTTTTCTCCATAGAATAAACATTGCGGCGACCGACTTCCGAAGTTAGCACACAAGAGCCTTAAGCTTGCCATTGGTTTAATATTATCGCACATCTACGGGATCAGGGATACATTCCCTTAATAAGACACATAGGACAGACAAATTTCTTTTTATAAAAACGTAGCTTGGTGTGCTTTAAATTTAAACTTGAGCATGGAACAGGAATGATTTAATATTAAATTTTAAGCGTAAGTTTTAAGCTTAATCTTTTAAAAAATCCAAATTCACCCAAAATCGAAATCGTCCAAATTTATCCTTGTTGAACAAGCATTTCAAAAATTGAAGGATTTGTCCTAAAAGGAAGTAGCTCGTAGTATTCAAGTTTGGGAAAATTGTGAAAAACTTTTGGGGATTCAATACAAACTAACGCGACACACACACACACACACAGGTAGCTTCATCTCTGGAGTAAGGCAAGAATTAACGATTGGAGCTATATATTTTTTTATATATATCAAAATAATTTTTTTTTTTTTACTGAAAGATTGTACACGTAACTCCAAACTCCTATAGGATAGAGCTACCTCATTTGTACAGCAAAATCTTTCAATTTTATTTATTTATTAGGATAAGCTTGCGAGCATTTTTGTCTATATGCATGTCCTTGCATAAAAATACGCTTTCTAAAAACCGATTTCTTTTAGCAGAGCTATTCAAACGACTAAAATTGTTTCTATTTTATTTAAATGATGGTATACTTTTTTATAGAAATATAAAATATCTCAGTATAAATAACGCGTTTTAATATTTTACACAACTGTTTAGTGGTTTTTCTATAATTCTTATCTATACTGTGTGGACACCGAATGTTTACTCACACATTTTGTGCACAAGGGTTGATATTGATACAGATTGTAATTGCATAACTTAAGGCAAAATTACTCATTTTTATAAAAACCTATAAAGTAATTTTCATGGTTAAGTATTTATACACTGCAGTGACACCATATTGTGCCATACCCTAGTAGCACAATTAGTCCAAAAGACGTTTAAAACACGTTTTTTAACGTCATAAAACGTGTTTCCAATGTAATTTGAACGTTTTTTGAACTAGTTGTGCTACTAGGGTATCTTGAAGATGTAAATTTAAATTTAAATTTATCAAAGCTACATTTCAGTTGAAAAAACAGCGTTAATTATGCCAATAAGCATCTCTTGCGTTACTTTAAAATTCGCAGGCACATTGAATTTCATAAGCATTGCGACTTTGAAAAACTCTCACAACTTTCTACTAACAGATGCCAGAAAAATTAATTCTACTAAATCATAATAGCTAAAAGAGTACCTGTAATCACAATTTATGGCAAAATCGTAGGAAGCAGCATGACAGTCGACTAGTCTACCGTCGGTAGGTTTTACAAACATTGAATTCTCCCAAAAAGATGGCTTCATCGCATTCAGTCCGGCTGTAACATAGAATTCTTCTGCCTTTTCAATTAAATCATTTACTGAGTAGTTTTTTGAAATAAAATTTGCTGTCATGTTTATGCTTGGCTGGTCCGGATAAGGCATGAGAATATCATTCAAGGCTGCCCAGTTTTCTCCCCATAGACTACCTGAAAAATGAATTCAAATATTTTAAAAATTAAAACGCATTAAAATTCTAAATTGTTAATTCGTAACATAGAAACCATAATACATTTCAATAATTCTGACGTAAGTGTAACCGATTTTATTGCTCGCGACCAGGAATAACTAGGTATCACTTGGCCTTTTTCTTTTGGGCGACTTGTTTTACGTCGAAAATTAGCGCAACGACCCCAAGTTACAGAAATTTAAAAGTTTCTCCTTTTTAAATATGTGGTTCAATTATCTTACAAATAAGAAAATAATGACGTTGGGTTCGTTTGGAAAGTAAATACCTGGTGTTATAAAATTTTGTAATATTTTTTAGTGGCTTTTCGCATTATTCTTTTCAAGACTGAGTTGCTACTGAATATCTAACTTACGCATAATACGGCACAAATGCTGAGTATTTAGATCAAAGTATCTGTGGAATTTAAAAGTCACAAAAGAACATATCCATTCTAAACTCTTTTTTCTTTCTTTAATATCATCTTGTTTTATGGCAGTTTTTATTACGAAAGGGGACATAAGTATGTTCTTGATGATTCAAGAATTTTTCAAGATATCATTTTATTATTGAAACACTATACTAAGTACATGGAACATTAATTTATTTACTAACATCGAATTCTTCTTAGCATTCTTGATAATAATTATTTGTTGAAGGAAGTACCTTATTGAAAAAGCATGCAAAAAAACAGAAATAAACATTTCATGTGTAATTATATTTTAATGTAATTTTCTGCGTAATACCATGGCGCGCGTTTTCAGTGAAATATTAACCCATTCAGAACCTTGCGTCTATAATTGTGAATGCCAATTAACAATACGATTGTATATTATGGATTTCTTAATTTGTGCAAATAAAGAAATCTAATTTTTCTGGAAAATTTAATAATCAAGATTTTTTAAATTTTTTTTTCTTAAAAGTTTAAATCTCTGTTATCAAAAGAAAAATTTCAAAGAGAAATTATTCAATCAGGTCTGAAATTGTTAAAAAGGACTATAATTAAGGTACTCACGCTGACATAAAAATATGTAATGCGATTTAAAATTATTCTTTTTCTCGCTTAATTTTTAAACAGCATTACTGATTTTACTGACACTGCAAGAGTTTAAATTTTATTAAAATCAGAATCAGTATGCTATAATAAAAATATCAAACAAAATCACAATCTCAAAGCTTATTGTTCACATATTTTAAAAATCCCAGTTTTATTTACGAGAGTTTTTCTGTGTGATTCCTGATTACTCAAGAAATTACATATCATGGTTGAAGATGCATGGAAGAACATTTTCTTGACAAAAATTCTTCTTTTGCAGTAACTTATCTTAATGAAACACATTAAGTAGGAATATACTTATCTAACAGATGAGCTGGGATGAAGCCATTGTTCCCAAAGTAGTCTTCGCCGTATAAAAGCTTTAGTTTATAAAGAGTATAAGCGTGTAAGTGAGCATAAAAGATTTTTACTTCTTCCCATAACGGCAGAATTACGTCGAGAATATCCTCTGATCCTAATTCTCTTCTCCATGACGATCCAACATTTTCGTACCCTAAAGTTTAAACAAAATTAAAAATGAATTTGATTATTATGTTTAGTTTTCAAAAGAACATTCCGAGAAAGATTTATTAAAAATCTATTTCCGTAAATACCGTAAAATGCGGCAAAAGCTCGCCCCCTTCTTTTCTCGTGCATTTCGCATGCTCTTAAAATACCGAATAACCCCGCCCCCTTAAGGTGGATTCATACTGGCTGAGACATGCAGCAGCTAAGCGTACGGTCGTGGGTTCGATTCCCCCTCATACCCTCTTTCTAAAAATTGCCTTTCTCTGTGTTAGTAAAAACTTTCATTGGGATACAATAGATGACATAGCAAGCGAAGTGTGACGTCAGAACAATGCTCTCCGCTTTGCTTCGCTCAGTAACGCCACCGCGGTAACGTCATCGCAGAACAGCCAGTATGAATCCAGCTACACTTGAAGATAGAGGAGACACTTGAACGGTGTATTTATCCGGTTTTTACCGTTTATCTGCCCCCTACCTTTTATCTGCCTCATAGATCGTGATTTTCTTTGAAGATTGGGGGCGGGCGCTTTTCCGGTATTTTACGGAACTTACTTAAATGTCTTTCAAGACGCCTACTAAAAACATACCTTGAAGCACAACTGGAGGAGCCTTGTAACAGAGAGCAGCAATATCTTTTTGTTTGTTTGTTTTGATGCCCTCTGAAAAGCCACCGCCCTTCCTATAGAACGCAATCAACCTAGTATAGCTATTAAAACTCTCATCAATTTTCTCTCTGGATGTTTCATTTGTTTCAAGCACGCTACACATGAGACGTTAAGCAAACGAACGCGTTCGGTACAAAACGATGGTTGTGCAGTTAATAAATTGTTCCATTTAATGAAGAATAATTATAATCAGTGATTAAAAATAATAATTTGTGACAGTGAATTGTTTATTGTTTCAAAGTGTTTTCACTGATTCAGATACCTGGATCAACGCTGAAAGCAGTAGCGGCTCCACCATTTGAGCACATGAGCACGTGAACCCCAAAAGGAAAAACTAAAGAATAAACACATAAACAAATGAAATTTAAAACAAATGTAAAGTACACTTCTAGATTTTTGTGAATTTAAAACGTGAGTTTTACTCTCTTCCCGCTCCCCCCCCATTATTATTACATACGCTTAATATAGCTAACGCACTGTAGTGTGGGTTACTACAGTCATTAATCAATCGCACGTGCGAAAGGAAAATTTTCCTTTTGAACCGCTCTCTGGGAACAGAAGCGGAGACAGCTAAAAAGAAGTACGGCGCTGCTGATGTCATTCCGTTCGCAAAATTTTCACTGTGCACTTGTGTGTTGCAAGCAATTATACAACATTAATCACATTCTATGCGTATTTATGTTTTGAAAACTGTGTGCAATGAATAGTATAACTTGGACACCTTTTCTAAAATTGAAACTTTTTGCAGCAGTAGAGGAAGGTAGCCCAAAATGATCCTAGCGGGCAAAACGATCCGCATATGTTTTCTTAGTTACGGGTAGCGCTTTCTTTCGGGTAATACATAAACTAGTTGTGCCAAGTGAAGAAAAAGCAATGGCAGTATTCATGCAAGCAATATGCAGTCTTTCGTGTACAGAAATATGGCTTGGTGTACTGAATGGAGTATGTTTTTAGATGGAAATTGCACTTGCTAAGTTTGATAGGTTTCTCGGCGTCATTCAGTAATATAACCTAAAGTGGGCAGCCATATTTCTGGGTAAAATTGATCCATCGCCTGAAGAAACTCCAGTACCAAGTCCTAGCCATCATGCTAACCCTTCAACAGTTCTCAAAATGCGTGTCTCCCCATTACATTGTGTATGTCATAATTTTTGAATGATAATTTTGAAATAGTCCATTTTATTTTTTGTGACACTTTTTTACCTTAAAATTTTCATAAAATAAATTGTGCTAACTATATGATTGCAAAACTTGTTTTATTTCATTATCTATAGTCATAATTACTAAATTATAATTTTCAAATGTTCTATTTTATTCTTTGTGACATTTTTTTTATTTTAAAGTTTTCATAAAGTAAATTATGGCGCTATCCTATTGTCAAACTTACTTTATTTCAATGTGTATAGTCATAATTACTTTTAGGGGAAGGTGGCCCAAAATGATTGTAGCAGGCAAACAGACCCACATGTGTTTTATTAGATACAGGTAGCGCTATCTACCGGGTTACACATAAAATAGTTTTGACAAGTGAAGGAGAAGCAACGGCAGTATTCAAGCTTTCATAGTATTTCGCGTTTAAATAGAATTCCTCGAAAAATTGGTTTTTATAACATCTGTTATAAGGTAAACACCCCCGTTTCTATTTATTTAGATATGCAGTCCTTCATGCACAGAAATATGACTTGTTTTACTGAATAGAGTATGTGTTTAGCTGAGAATTGCATTTACAATGTTTGTTATGTTTCTCAGCGTCATCGAGTAACATGACCTAAAGTTGGCAGCCATATTGCCGGGTAAAATGATCCATCGACTAAAGAAGCTCCAGTACCGGGTCTTAGCCATTATTGGCAGCCCTTCGGCCGTTTTCAAAATGCGTGACTCCCCATTATATTATTTAATGTATGTTTGCGTTTATAATTATTGCGTTTATATAAGCCATAATTTTTCTATCATTTTGAAATATTCCATTTTATTGTTTGTTAAACTGTTTTACCTTAAAATTTTCATAAAGTAAGTCATGCATACTATATTATTGTAAAACTTATTTTATTTCATTATGTATAATCATTACTTTTACATTACTTTACTATTTTGCCGATAAAAAATAATTTACAATTATTTTTGAATGAAGGATCGTTTTTCCTTTTGGTTGAGGTTTAAATGATCCTTTGAACATTTTCCCAAAATTCAATTTTTGTCATTACTCAATATGCTTTTAAAATATTATTAAAATATGTTTATGATGCAAAATATAGTTTCAAATACGATAGCAAAGAGAAAAAGTTTTATTTAAACCTTTATGTTACTTTATACAAGTTTTCCCCTTAAGGGGATCATTTTAGGCCGCCTTCCCCTACAGCTTTTTATTCTGCCGATAAAACAATTAACAGTTATTTTTAAACGAAGGATCATTTTTCCCTTTGGTCAAGGACGTACCCAGGGGGGTGGTCCAGGGGGTCCGGACCCCTCCCGAAATTTCAATTTTTGTTAGAAAAATAATAATGCTGAAGTCTTTTTGTGGAAAATTCTCCCTTTTTCATCGTTTGGACCCCCTCCGAAAGTTTTGGACCCTCTCCGAAAGTTTTTTCTGGGTACGTCCCTGCCTTTGGTTGAGAGTAAAATAATCTTTTGGACATTTTTTCAAAATTCTATTGCTTTAATTACTCAATGTGGGTTAAAAATATTATTGAAATATGTTATGATGCAAAATATAGAGTAAAATATGATAGCAAAGGGCCAAAGTTTTATTTAAACGTTAATGTTATTTTATGTTTTTCAGTTTTTCATATCTAGGGTTTTTCCCTTAAGAGGATCTTTTTAGGCCACCTTCCCCTAAATATTCGCTGATTCACCGTGATTTGGTTCCATTAATCTGTTAAAATATCAAATCGTAGTACAATGTTTCTGAAAAATGGTCGTACCAAATAGCATAATTTTATAATGAAATGTTGAACTTCTTCTACTAACAGTGCACATTAGGGTGGATTGGGAAATCTAAATTTGGAAAGAAAAGAACTCTGCGCGTGGTGCAAAAGTTGTCTTTTAAGAATAATAGCCTATATGTAAAATTGTTTCAACTTCAATTAATATCTTCCGGTGCCCCGAGATGCCTAAATGTTTGCGAAAAATCGATTTTTATGCAAATATTGAAAGTAAAATATAAATTGAAAAAAATTAGCTACATAATCGATTTTACTAGTGCAAATGAATAGGCAGAGAATGAAAAATTGCTTATTATATTTTATTAAATGTGAATAAATTCTTTTTTTTATTTATATAGTATTATTCAGCTATCCACTACTACTTTTCCTTCTGATATTTCTTCTTTCAGAACGCAACACAAATTTACCGTCTGTGGAAGACAAAGATATACTGTCTTCTGTTCTACTGTAAAAAAGTCGTAGTTATGACGTCACAATTCACCTTTCCCCCCGAGATATCTTGGATATTTTGGACGTCCAATTAATATCTATGCTACTTGTATATAGATCTCTTACAGACATCCTGGATATTGTCAATGTTGTCTAGTCCTTAGAAAGATCACACACCAAATCTCTTATAGAGGTCCATTTTATGTTATCTGGAGGATCTTGGACGTCTAATAGATATACTCATTATCCAATTCTGATTCCTTATAGATAACCAATAGATATCTTTGTGCTGTGTGGGGTGCTTCTATTCCCCATAATCTCGTAAGTGTATTATTGAAAAAAATAAGAAAATGCCCTGCTAAGTACCGAAATCTTTTAAAACCCTACGAAGGGCGAAGAAATAATCCAAAATATCAACAACAAGTAGAATATCGTAGTGAAGCTACTTGTTGTTTGTTTGATATTGCACTTTGTAAATGCACAAATTATGCCCCACGTAAAAATGCGAAAAGAACATGAAAATACCACTTGCTGAGCGACAGTTTATAAAAGATCAGAGATTAGAAAGAAAAGGGATAATTGGAGGAGTGGATGTAATTACAACCAGGCAAATAGAGAAAAGAGAAAAAAGGAAACAGGGAGAAAACGAAAGAGTAAAACTTAAAATGTTTAAAAATGATGTTCATACTAAATCACCTAGGGTATTGCATCAGGATTCAAAAGTTGACAAATATAAAAATATTGAACTTCTATGTACGAGTACATCTTCATCCTCGTATATGGATACGGATGTAATTATGATGCAATATCAATCCCAAAATCGTTTAAATTTTCCTACCGTAGCGAGGGAATGAGATAGATAGGGAATTTCAGATAGAGCAGCAGCTTCAATTGCCAGTGATGTTTATAAGACATTGGAATTTTACACGAAGGGCAGACTTCGCTCAACCAATTTAACAATATGTCAATCTAATTAAACGGGATTATATTTCAATGGAAGAAAAGACAACACAAAAGTACAAGTTATGAAGGGCACAACATACTACCCAAAGATAACAAAGGAGGACCATTATACTCTCGTAAGGGAGCCCAACTCTTTCTATATCGGACACGTTACTGTTGCAACAGGAGAAGATAAAGAATGGATACTGAACGGAACTTTTTATATCAAATAATATACGATTGAATGAGCTAAGAGTATTTGGATGCGAAGGAACAAATGTTAACACAGGGCACAAAAGAGGGGTTATTCACTTGATAGAGCTGAAGCTCAATAGACCGTTACAATGGTGTATTTGTTTGTTCCATACAAATGAGTTGCCGCTCCGACATTTACTTATTTCCTTGGATGGTGCAACCGATGATCCTACAACCTTTTGTGGACCGATTGGTAAAGCCATCAAGACCTGCGAAGAGCTACCTCCAGTTCATTTTTCTTCAATAAGTGAGGAGAATATGCCAGATAATATTGACAGTATCTTGATCTGAGCAATGATCAACAATATTTAAATGATATGTGCCTCTCAATATCACGTGGTGAATGTACTTCTGATCTGGCATTAAAAAAACCCTGGACCAGTTGCTGACTCAAGGTGGCTAATGACTGCAAGTAGTATTTTAAGACTGTGTGTTGCTACAGGAAAACCATCTGTCAATCTTATCATTCTTTCAACATACATTATTAAGGTATACGCACCTTTGTGGTTTCATATTAAAACAAAACCATCCATAACAGAAGGAGCGCGGCATATTTGGAGACTTATCTCTTTCTAGATAATTGGAACCGAACATTAGAAAGATAATAGATAATGTTGTCCAAAGACATAGCTTCTTTTGTCATCCTGAAAATTTGTTATTGTCAATGCTCACAGATGAAAGAGAGTATTTCAGGTCTTTAGGAGTACGAAAACTAATTCGTGCTAGAAATGAAAACAGAATCATCAGAGGTAAGAATTTTTCAAGTGCCAAAAGTGCACTTCGAAGCAACAGATTATATTGAACTTATCAACTGGATACCAACATTTTGTAGGTATCCACAACCTCTTTTGATGAACGTGTCATGTGAAGAAATTGAGGTTACAGTAAAAGTAGGGAAAACAGAGTGTAAAATTCCCAGATCTGCACAAAAGGGCAGACTTAGTGTCGCCTTTCCAGACAGTTTGTTACAAAGGAAAACCCCTTCAAAGAGCTGCCGAAATTGATCGCTCCTACGTCAGCGTGAACCTGAAGGTGCCGTCTAGCGGAGACGTACAGGCGCCATGTGCTGACCAATTGGGAATCCTTGAGTCCACCCCCGCCTTTAGATATATCCAATAAAGAAGGTGATAATTTTATAAAGATGAGGGGGGGGGAAGAGACCGGACAAGAGAGCCCCGGAGCAGTTGGGAGTTCGGAGTGAGAGCTGAGGAGGGGAGGTTCTTGGGAGAGATCCTCCGCCGAAAATTTTAAAGTTCGATCTAAGGACTGTAGGGCGCTGCCCTGTAAACTGTTTTTTGCTAGTCCGGTGCACTGAAGGGCTCTGCCCGTGTGAAAGGACTAGTCTTCTATTGTTATGTCCACCGAACTCTTATTTACTTGTATATAGCATCATATTTAATCAAGACTGTTTTAAATTGTAAATAAATAATTTCTTATCCTGTAAACGAGACTTAGCTGTAATTCTCAAACGCTACCATTCCATACCCAAGACGTTACAAGAGGAATGGTTAAAGTATCCTTGCCATACCCACGCAGTTCAAAGATGCTTCCAACGCAGTTCAAAGATATCTGAGGCATCGGTAAGTGTATGTAGAGCAGAGAAAAGACACGGCTCCATATTAAATAAAATAAAATCAAGAAGCAGTATTAAACGTTTTCATGCCAAAAAAAGTTATAAAAAAAGTTTCCTTTAGAATCTTCAAACAAAACATTAAAAAATCTATTAATTCAAATTTTAATAATTTTATGATTTATTGCTTTGATTTTAAATTTATATTTCATATATCAATATGAAATTATTATACATATTATTAACGCTTTTATTTTTATACCTGAGTACTCATCCAAATTTATAACATAATTATTACTTTACAATTTTTAATACATTTTTATGAAATTGTCAGTTTTTAACTAATTTACAAGGACTTGGGTCACAGGGATATATGAATGGAATCAAATAAATATATATGTATATAAACTAATGTACCCAAAATATCCATCCACTGCGTATAAAATTTAGGTCACATCTTAACATTGAGCAAATTTTTTTCCTAAATAAATGTACATAAAATAATTATAATCTGTACTGTATCGTTTTAAGAAATTACAAAACAAACATCAAATTTATTCATGAAAAAGATACAACAAATGAATTTGATTGAAATTTAACACTAAAGGTTCAAAGTGAAAAAGTTATTTGAGTCATTTTCTTGTTAAAAAATAGTCCAATACAGGAAATGCATGTGAATTACATCTTTAAAAGCCATTTAAAAGTAGGTATTTCCGATAATATTTCATCTTTCTCCTTATAGCTTTTCCTTAACACAGTGCTTTATACAATCTCCGTAATTTATTTTATTACTGTGTATATTGCTTTTTATGATGATTTCAGCTTGCCTCCCAATGTTTCAGAAATACCTTAGCTAGAAAAATTTGAAATAGGTAAGCTTACATAAAGTGTTTTTGTCAAGAGTAATTTTCCTTAAAGTTATTTCAAAATCTTTAATATGTACAACTGAACTTTAGATTTTCAGAATAAGTAGATGTGAAATAGAGGGAAATAACGGTAATAAAAGTGCATTTACGAAAGAAAAATCATTTAGTATTTATCAAATTATGAACTTTAAAGAAACATTTTAAAGAATCATTTTTTAACTCATATATTTTTACATTCATTTTTCATTAAAATGTATAATTAAATCAATGCCAATAATATAATTTCTAGAGAAAGCTTTGTTTTAAGTAGCATAAACTGGAGATATATTTTATAACCTTTTCTAATTATACCCATGAATATCCTCTCCACCAAAAGACTAGATTAGTAAAGCTCATACAAACTTTCATTAATATTCTGCAGTCTGAAATTACATCTATATTTGCATATTTTATTTTCTCATACTTATGTTGAAATATATTAGTTTTTAAAATACTTAATTTTTTTCAGTGAGTAAATATTACTGATGTATTGGTTTAAAATTTCTGTCTTTTTATGACTTCTTTCCATCGAGGGTAAAATAATAGACTTTTGGAATAAGTGGGTTAAAAGATAAAAAAAGAGTATAGAAGAATAACTTTAAGTAAGTAGGTATATACATACATTTATACACCCAAATATCATCTAGAGCTCACAAAGTACAGCAGCCAATGAAATATTCTAACAAGAAATCGATTGAAATATATTCGCTTAAGTTATTCATTTCGATTCATGAATTTCGATTTATAAAAGTTATCTTCAACAAAATTTGGGCAAAAAAAAAGGAAATAAATATATTAAAAAATAAAAAATTAGTTAAATTAATGACTTCCTTATAAGAGAGAGGAAAACAGACTCAATTTTTATCATTAAAATTTTGTTCTTACGCCTAAAATTCGTATATTTAATAGAGTTCGCTCGGCTACAGAATTATATTTCTTGCTGCATTTTAAATTAAGAAAGATTCTCATTTCATTAAGTATGTTAATAAGCTGAGTAATTTCGGTGTGAAACAAGTAACATTTGGCGTATAATATTATGGGTCTGTTATGAACAACAATGAATGCTGTAAAAAAATACTATTTTTAATATTTTCTTTGTTGAAATAATAAACCGTCTTCTGGTTCAGTCATTAGGAAAACTGACGAAGCATTAAGAAAATTTTAAATGTACATAACAATAAATGTGAGTAAGAGTGATGACCAGAATTATAACCTCACAACATCTCAAGTTATTTTTTATCTTAGTATACACTATTCGACCCTATATGTTATCCCCCAAAAACGCAAAATTGATTTGAACAGTTTTTATGACCACTAATTTTTTCCCCAGCCCACAATAAACTGAATCATGTCCTCTTGAGAGTTTACGTTTAGTGATGAAACTATAATGACGTAATTAAATGAAAGTAACACAGCTTGGAAAAAAAATTAACTTAATTGATGCATAACAGTGATTTCATTCTAGAACGTTTTGCATGTGATTCATCAACTTATGATCTAATTCAAAGTGGTTAGTCATATATGTTCATTTACAAATGATTATAAATTAATTATGTAACATATATACGTAGATATTTTTTAATTTTAAATGCACGTGAATCATAGAAATTATTCATGGCTAATTAAAACCCAATTCAGCGTTACAGTGAATCACTTTGGCATATTTAGTTCAATAAAGCAAAAAAACTTCAGCTATTGCTTCTAAACTTTTAAAACTTACCATTTTCTCTGGCAGCTTTATTAGTTAAAGTTATGAGTTCCAGAAACAAAGGTCGTATTTTTTCTCCAACTTGTAGTCTCCAAGACTTCCAAAGCTTTTTCAGTTCTCCAGGATTCCGAATTTTTCCCATCAGTGAACCAAATTCTGCTTCACCTTGAGCTTTAAGATTCAATTCTGGAAGCGAGATATTTGCTGAGACGTAGATCTTCATCATAGCAGATTTCAGACCGGATATTATCCTTTAAGAATATGCCATACAGATATATTTACCATCTCTTTACAAAGTTTACTTATTAAGTACATTTTAAAGATTATCGTTTATTGAAAGTAACTCATGCTGTGTAACCCTCTCTTTCTTTTCTCCAAAAGTATTCAATACAGCTCAACCCATGACTTAGTTATTGTCTTCAAGAATGAGTAGACACGGTGGTGATTGTAACAGCTTATCGTGTGTCGCTACTTGATGAGCGTTTTCCAAGTTTTTCTCCCGTTCAGTAAGCAAACGAGGAGGAATTTTCCCCCAAAGGTTCTTTCCTTTTCGGAGAGGACAAATAAATAAATAAATAAAAGCTTCATTTATTTTAACTGTTAAACTGTGAAGAGCCCTTCTTTTGATTAAAATATGTGTATATACGCACACACATATACAGTTGAATATCGGTTTAAGGAATATCCCACTTATTGTAATAAATTTTCGATGTACCAAACAGTAATAATTAGACAATGTGATAACGGATAATGGATTATTCCGTTTATTAGAATAAATTTTCGTGGCAAATTGGCTATTCTACTAAGTGGGCTTGGCTTTATATATATATATATGAATAAATTAGCCCTGCTTAAGGCTTATCTGTAGCCGTTGCCTTTTCATAGCGATCTACTTATATTCGAACCCCGTCGGACTCTGTGCGAACTCACTTCACACTGTTTATATCTGATGGGAGTTTTTAGGGTTTACTTCCTCTTAATAAGCAAATGTGGTGTAGTCTTCCATGAAATACTACCTGGAAAACATTTCTTCCCATATGAAAATAGCTCCCAATAACTTTCGGTTCAAGACAGTAAGCCACCTGTCTTCGGTTATAGTTAAGAATGGATACGAGATGAAAAGTAGGTTCGTTTCATGAAACAGCTGCAAAGCTTTGTCTTGTCTCGTAAAATTCCTATCTGGTAATGATAAAAACGTGTACTTCATCTAGCATAAAACTTATATATCTCTGTCTTGTCGTTGAAATTTCGATTAAAAAAAAATCTATTAAAAAATTAAGGAAATGTGGGTACTTGGCACAATATATGACTAAATAACTATAAAGCTATTCCATTATGAGCAGCCAATTATATTATATTCATTACAATGAATATTATAAATGGAGATACAATAGTAATAGAATAAATAAAGCGATATTTAACAATTTTCACATTTGGCTTGTCTAGACTTCTGAGGCCAAGAATATTTACAACGAGCACATTTTGCGAGTCTGCGATTTCACTTTAGTTTCACGAAAAAATCTCTATGCACATTTGAATATAACAAACAGCCATGAAATCAGACACTTCTGCTTTGAACAAAACAAGCAAATAAATAAAACCAGTCGAGATGAACTAAACTTTCTTGAAGATAAAATATGCTAATGTACTGTCACCGGCAATGCAGACTTCTGTGAACTGTAAGCTTCCCCCATTTCTCAAAATTCGATTCATAAACACCTTTTTCAAATGCAACGTCTAAGTAAGTAGTAAAAAATTGACAAGAAGTATGACTAATGATAAATTTTCTCTTCTAGTTGGAGACGGCGGGATAATTTACATTATACGTCTGTCTATATAGTCGTCGGCAAGAAACGTTTAGAAAAGTAAGCCTGAAATAAATGGAGTGATATATATATTTCTTTTGGAATGACTAGTTTTATTTCAGTATCGAGAGTTCTTTCATTTTTATGGTGAGAATGTTATAAAAAGGAAATTATTTTCATAGTCCCATATATGGTATTTTATCTTTTCACTGAAGACTACAATAAAACATCCCTTATTTTAAGTTTAAAAAAAAACTCTTTGCTTTTTCAATAAGGATTTTGACTGTGCAGAGATTTCCTGCTCAAATTATATTTATTGTTTATTACTTGTAGTTTATATCACCATATTAGCTGTACGTTCATCAAAATTTCTCATTGTTTTTCTTATAGGTGATGAATATTGATAGAAAGAATTCTAACGTAAGAAGTATTGGGCGTTAGGTACAAAGAAAATGATTTTGAGTGATTATTTAAACTATTATAACTATAGCTTCACGCTTTTGAAAGGCTTTTTTTTTCTTTTTAAAATATTTATAAGAATTAAGATTCGTCTTTTTTATGATGATTGTATGAGCACTTTGTCCCGTTATATAAATAAAACTTTCATCAAGAGTAATGCAGTCTATTAGCTGAGTACGGTATTTCTGTTCAGTTGGTGAAAACGAAAAATATTTGGTGCCGTATCAACAACGTTTTGACTGGGTTCAACTGTAACGTTATTCAATTCGTTAATTAATTAATTCCATATAAAAATTCCATTAAAATAATTCCATTAAATATATACGATCATTTGAGTACTTACAATGAACGTTAGAAAAGCAATAATATTAACAATGATATAATTAAGTGGAGAAAAATAAATAAATAAAAAACTGAAGCTTTTTCAAAGATATCTTTAAATCTAATTCATAAACTTTGAACTGAAACCTTAACTTCTTTAACTAATGATCATAGAAATAACTTACCATTTTAAAATTTTTGAATTTTCAAGTCACAGTTGCCAACTAGGTCGGCGGAGCCAACCTTCAAGACTCTCGTGGCAGTTGTGGAGTTTATTTGTAAAAACAAAGTATTAAGGTGTTTGTGGAAAAAGAAACCTCATATTACATTTTTCGTTGTCGTGTATGTGCCTTAACTAAAAATAATACATCGCCTACACAACCATTGTTTAACAATGCTCACAGTTGTTTTTTTTTTCTTCCGTACTTCGAAACAACTGTGATCCGTTTGCGATAAAACCATGTTTTAAAGTTATAATCCGTTTAAATATCTTGCTGTTTAAACTTAAATTATATCAACGCAGTAGAAACAGACCGATTGCATTTGGTAAGTATTACGTATTCATAAGTTATTTTAACCAAGAAAAAAAAATTCAGATAGATGTAATAATAAAGTAGGTTTCATTCTGAAATTTATATTTCGAGAAATTCTGAAATTTATATTTCGAGAAAGAATTCCTCTCTAGAAATATTTGTCTTTAAAATGAAAGAAGGGAAAAAGCATTCTTGAATTATAGATCTAAATTGAGTGCATTTATGTATCTGATTTCACCCTTTTTTTAAATGATACTTGTAGTTTTACTATTGCGTTTCAAGTTGTATACTGCACACACATTTGTAATTACAGTAAAATCAGTATGCTGGCGTGATATACGTAACCTGCTACTTACATTGCCGAATTAAAAAAATATATTTTAGTTCAAACTCTTAATTTTTTTGTCATATTTCATTAAAGTAAAACTTAAAAAATTGCCAATATAAAGAAATATTTACTTTGCAAATAGCTTAGATAATTACATAAAGCATTATGGACAAACTATTTTATGAGTTTTACATATAAACGCTAGCATATCGTGAACTGTTAATAAAAATAGTAAACATTTCGCCATAAAATGGTGCTGAATTCGCTTCAACCTTCCTGTGGAGAAACCTTGAACCATGATTTGGTGCTTAAGCTGATCGATGGAACCAAATTATGGTGAAACGTTTCTCCATAGAAAGGATGCAGCTAATTTAGCTCCATTGTATGGTGAAACATTGAACTATTATTAACGGTGTGTTACATGATGATTAGTAGGCGTTGAGAAAGCTTTTATGAGTTATACATTGACAAAATTGAAATAGCATCAACTCGATGAAAAAGGGTTCGGGGTGATACAGAACTCAAAGAGTTAAATACGGAGTTCGCAGTTCCTCTTTTGTGAAGCATGAAAGTACTGATATAGACTAAAAGTGCTCTATAGATTTTTGCTTTGCATAAGTGTGATACCAGGTCATAGGACCAGTGAAGGGCAGACCTGCAAAACTTCGGCTGAAGTTCAAAAAATCATCAAAAGTGTACAAATCCATCCCTTCAGTCCGAGGCATGACAGTTGGAATCATAATATTTATGATTTTTTTAACTCTAAGTTAATTCAAAAACTTCTTTTATTTACTATTACTTTAATATGGATTCAACATTATTATGTTTTACAAATTGAATATTTTTATCAAACTTCAGCACTCACTGAAATTTGAAAACTTTCATTCTCAGAAGGAGAACAATCAGAAGGAAAAAATAAATGTAAAGGAAATAAATTTAGAACTATGACCCAGACAGCACATAAGCTTAAATCAAGCTTGACATTTCTTTGAATATGACGTATTAATGCAAGCTTGACAGTTCAACTCATTTTAAGCTGGCAGCAAGCTTGCAGGAGTCAAGTTGAATTGTCAAGCTTAAATACAGCTTGATTTAAGCTTGACAATTGATGCTCGCTTGATTTTTCCTTTTTAAAGCGAGCGTTGATGGCGCCATCTAGGAAAGAGAATGGACATTAATTATCTTAGCGTTTCTCAAATTTGCTCAATAAAGAAAAGTTCGTAAAAGTTGTGTTTTATTTTATTATAACACGAGGAGAGTTTTAGTTTTATTTACATCTAATTAACATTAGTAATTCCATTAACTAATTAATTAGCCCTAAAAATAAATTTTAATATAATTAACACAATTTAGTTAGTTAATATACTTCACTTTATGGGTGGTAGAATGAGGCGTAATCCGGACTCCACAAAATAATTAATCAGTCATAAATGTACTTGACCATAGAATTAAAAAAAAGATTCTATATTTCCAAATATGGAAATTCTTCAAAATAAAATACAATTATACTACGAAATTGATTTCAAAATCAATCATTTGTCTCGATTTTGGCCAGCAGTATTGCTCAACGAGGAGTGTTGCGATATTGAAAGTTTTAAAACGTGTCCTGCTTTTAAGTTTATATTATGCTTATTTCCCTATTAGTAGAGTCTATAAATCACACATAACATTATTTAAATTTTGATTCATCCCATGGAAAAATAAAAAAAACTTATCAGCATCGCCCATACTTATCGATCTGGCGTGACAACAGTCACTTCAAACTTTAGTCATAGCTGCCCGAGGCATAATAACCGAACCGTTAGCACGCGGGCCTTCCAGCCTGAAGTTCCCGGGATCGAACCCAGCCGCCGACGTTTGATGGAACACATTAAAATAACTTAAAATTTCAGCATAGAGGGAGAAAATACGCGGAAAAATAAAGTATGTGGTGCGCGTTCGCCAGCGGGCGCCCCGTATATTTAGGAAATTTTTTTTTAGGAAAAATTTTTAAGCTTGAAATTAAGCTTGCTATGTCAAGCTTGATTCAAGCTTGCTATGTCAAGCTTAATGTAAGCTGGGCAAGTGTAAACTAGAACACTTGATTCAAGCTTGCATTAAGCTTTCACGCTTGAAATTTTCAAGCTTAATTCAAGTTTATTGACTTGATAAATCAAGCTTGCTGCAAGTTTGATGCAAGTTTGCTGTGCTGTCTGGGAAGGGTTAATTGTTAGCCTGATAAATTTCTGTGTACGAATTTTTTTTTCCAGATAAGTTTAGGATGCTGAGCATTGTACTTCTTGTTGACGCATTTGTGTATTATTGACCAATGTTCCAAAACTAGGGTTGAAGGTAATTCCTGAAATCATAACACCCCGTTTTTAGGCTGTGTAAATCTCCAAATCAGTCTAGAAACCTACTTAACGACATCACCATTTTCGAATCGGTAAACTTCCCAAGTAAAGCAAAACTAGTGCTCGGTAATGTGCCTACACTCTAAACAGTGAAATACTTACTCCATCCCTCCCCCTTATAAAAAAGGGTATTTAAATTCTTGACATTTATTTGCTAAATATTCACATGTGAAATTTTTTATTTCTTATAAATTCAGTTGTGTGTAATGTTAATTAATAAATGTTAGTTATAAAATAAGTTTACATTATATTTATATTCATTAGTTATATTAAATGTCAGTTATAAGTATTTAATATAAAAATAAAGGTTTTTTATAAGCTTAAAAATGGGTTTAAAAAACGGCTATATGTGGTAGTGCAGAAGACGGTTATAGTTTATTTTGATCTAAACCATTGCATATATATGTCAGGGGAACTAAATTTAACCCATTAAATATATGAATAACTCTAAAATAGAATAATGATTCAAAGGAAATATGATAGTTAAGGGTTTGTCGAGAAAGAAATGGAGCGGCTTAGTCCACGGCAAAGGAAGAGTCATTTATGTAATACCTGCTTTGTTTACTAGGAAAGCTAGAAAAAGTATTTAATTCTTTTATTACCCCAGAAAAGATTTATTTTGATACGGAGAATATATTAGCTAATTATAATTTTTTTTTTCAAGATTGAAAAGTTCTCAAAAGAAATTTTTTTAATAACTATAATTTATCGTAATTTTAAATTAATGTTAAACTTTTTCTCCTCTGATTATTCAGAATTAAAAGGAAAAAACTAGTACCTGGCCTTTTTTCCTTTCTGCTAATTGGAGCATAGATTAAAAATATATTATTTTAACACTAGTTTAAACTTTTTTTAAACACCAATGTTGTTTTCCCTTAAAGTATTCGTCATTCGCACTAATAGGTTACAGGTATGTGTTTTCTTACCTGGCATCATTAGAGTCCATTATTATTATTCCAGAACCTATAGTATCGAGGGCATCCTTTGCATAACCTGGCAAGCCTTCATGACCAGTTTCTCTGGCCCATAATTTCCACTTTTTAATCCACTCGCTGTACACTTTCGCTACACTCTCGCGAGCTTCAGCGCTGTCTGAAGTGACATTCGTGCTGTAATTCCAATCTGCCGATTGCTGCAACCACCACATTGTCTTATACTCGTAGTCGAATTGCTCTAATTTTTTTAGAATGCTTATTACATCTAAAAATCGATACAAGAGATGAATATCAATACTACATTCAAACACAGAAAAAGATTTTTGATTTAAAAAAAATTGAAAGAAAATACCGCAGTTATCGCATATTAAGTGTAGTATTAAGCAACTATCAATATTTAATATAACTCTACCTGATTGAAATTTTATGTGAATATTTGTCACATTATTAAACTTAAGTTGGACCAAAATCAGTGATATGTAATAAAGGAAATATCAAGGTATAACCAGTCTCGCAATCGAATTCTGATACATTATAAACCGATAAATAAAATTATTACGAAGAATATAAAAGCCTGATGTACATTGCCAAAAAGGTTCACATACAGATTTTTGAATGGGTTCTTTGATATTTGTAATGTGTTTGTTTCCAATGAAAAACGATTTATGACACTTTATTTTCTGCATAAATGTTTCGATCACGAAAAAAACTAGTACACTTTGATTAATCATATGTTTAGGGAGGTGCATGCGTTATCTAACAATCTATTATTTGGGAAAACAAAATGAAATCTTTGGTTAAAATTAATGTCCTTTGCGGGAACATATGCACACAAATAAGTTCAAAAAGGATATAAATTTTAAGTGGGGAAAGGAAAACGAAAAAGTAAGAAGTATTCATATTAGTTACCTTCTTTATATTCTTGAAGGTGCATTAAGGGAATTCCTGCTACAGCTAATGTGATGAAGAACAGGAAAATAACCTGTTTTAAAATAGTTTTCATTGAATATACACAACAATTAAGATAAGAAAACAAGAAAATAAGAACAAGAAAACAATTTTTATCACTCAAAAACTAGAGTGTATAAAATATGGTTTTTAAAATGGTTTATCAGCAATTATAAAAAATTCGATGTGCATTAGCCCTCATTTATTGTCTTCTCATATAACGCATTAAGTGAACTCATCGCCAACAATTGTAAATAATAGCTACATATTAATATTTATGATTACTTTTGCTTGATCTTTGAAATCAAATTGTTCCTGTTGTTTAAAAGCCGAAAGCTTAGAAAAGGCGACTTAAATAATGTTTCCGATTTGTACTTTTATAAAATAAAGAAATGAAAATTTTTAGTAAATTTTTATGATTAAAAAAGGTGTTCTTTTAGTAAAATGATAATAATTAAATAAGGAAAATATAGTAAAACATTCGCAATCCCAGATAAAGTGATAAATTTTATGGGAAATTTTTATTTTTCTTTTATTAAATTTATTAAATGCTTAATTTTCCTTAATAATGCTAAAAAGTTTTATCCTAAACTGCTCTTCTGTGTTTTAATTTGGTTTGAATTTTCTAGTTCTACGCGTAATATAATTAACCTTTGCATTTTGTTGCATATATATATATATATTGGTTTATTAGAAGCGAGATAATGATATTTAAAATTTCCTTTGAATAACAGTAGGGTTGGCGGCTTCTCTCCAAGTATTGGCGATACTTCTCAACTAGGTTTTGTTTAAGAGACTTCATCTTGTTTCCGAATTTGGCGATATTTTGCCCAAAGTTGAGAAGCTTGGCTATATTTAAAGCAATATTATCCTTGGCATCTGTATGGTTTGCTTTTTCGCATAGCAATAGCATTACGCAATGAAATTATGAGAAAAGTATAAACATTTCCAGTAAACGAAGAGCGTGGAAAGATCGAAAGACATCTTCAGAAAATATAAAAAGGTAAGAAGATTGGCCCAGCTAGTTATTTATTCCTCAGATTTCAGTCGAAGAGAGGTAACACTCTGCATTTGTACCATTTTACTATCCTTGGTCGCCATGTGAATCAGTTAGTTGTTACTGACTGTTATGCATTGAATTACTGATTATGAATTCCTATTAATTGTGTTGCAAAGGTTGTTCGCAGAGTTTCAACAAGCATTATAGTTTCTCTTTCATCAGAATAACTCGGCTAATTTCTGGAACTTTCTAGACACCTAGAACTTCAAAATCCTTTCATGAATGTTCGAACCCATATATTTTCTGGTGCAGAAGAAAAGCATTAACTTGCAGATTTTGCAACAGTACGTGGACATGAAAGAAATCGTAACTGGAACATTATCGCTTATGTATGCTCAGTCGATTACATAAACATTACACAAATTCAATAAAATAGAACAAAGCTCATGCATTAATAAAATTGCACTAACCGGGAGTTAAATTTTATGATGAGATTCAGTAAGAAAAATTTAGAGATATACCTCTGAGCGTTTGTTAAGTAAAATGTTTCATAATTATTTACGGATTACTGTTCTGTTTAATAAAGAAGACTTAAAAGAAAATCGATAAAATTATTTTACTAAAATTAGGAAAACTTCATTTGCCACAGAAAAGTTTGGAGAGATTTTTATTTCTTTCAAAAGTCTTTTTAATGCGATGTCTCTTGATACACTTAAAGAGTATCATTTCTATAATTCATTAAAAGGGTACTTTTTGTCTCAGGAAGTTTTGCAAGAGTTAATTAGATTTTTTTTTTGTTTTTCGCTGGCCTTTTTCTTCCGCATTCTTGTATTTGGAATCATTTATAAAAGAAATATAACTTCCTTTTTGCAATTAAGAATATCCTAAAAACGCTAATTTATTTTAACCAGGTTTGTAGTTTCTCATTAAAAATTGTCATTAAAAATGCCTTTTTCAATCTTACGCTTTGTTGCTCTTATTTTTTTCACTTAAGTATTCATAGAAAAAAATAGCTACTGCAACAAATTCAATAAAATAGAACAAAGCTCATGCATTAATAAAATTGCACTAACCGGGAGTTAAATTTTATGATGAGATTCAGTAAGAAAAATTTAGAGATATACCTCTGAGCGTTTGTTAAGTAAAATGTTTCATAATTATTTAAGGATTACTGTTCTGTTTAATAAAGAAGACTTAAAAGAAAATCGATAAAATTATTTTACTAAAATAATTTTATTTGAACACCACACACAACAAAGTTGTGCGAACACCATTAAATGGGTTAAAATAGAATAGCATTTGTGAAAAACCACTGTTAAGACGTTAGACATATTTAATGTAGATTTTATTAATTAATTACACAAAAATATAAAATTAAATACTATGCAATTCTTTCTCTTAATATGTAACCACACAAGTTTGTGACCAACCATTAACTTAATCAAATATTCTAAAAGAAAAGTGGATTAAGAATGCTAGATTTAACTTTTTGGTAACATATTATTTTGTTTTAATATGATAAATGTTTATTAAATTACCATTTCTAATATCTGTTGTTCTTAAAGTGTACAGTTATATCCATTATGATATGCAGTAAATTAAATTCCAAAATATACACAAAATAACTAGAGAAAATTACAGCAAAAACAAAAAAATCAAGACAATATATAAGGCGGTGAATTGCATATACGTACTGTTTAAACGTATAAATAATCTAAATTTATTTTATAATTTGAAAAAGAAAACAAATACATGTACCTTATCTTTTAAAAAATCTTACTCAAAAAGATGCACCTAACAAATTAGAAAACTTTTCTTATTGTAAATTCAAAATTAATAAAACATTCAAATGTTTCGAAACTTTACTTATAACGCAATAAATTGAGAAATACACACGCAAACACAAAAAAGTTTCCAATAATGTGAGAATTAAGAAATTTACTTATCTGTTTTGCTAAAAAAAAAAGAGCTGATACCTGATAATTCTTTCAACTGTGAAAATTTTCATTCGTCTTAAAATAATAATATTGTCGAAGCATTTAACTGACGGCAATATTCTTAAACAATTGAGGTTTACCTTTTACAATGTCTGAAACTATTTTAAAATCAAAAGACATGAAAGAACAAGTGTTAATAATAATTAAAAATGCATTGGTACTATTAAATACCTCTTATTTATGAAAAAATATAAATATATATTTATAAAAACCGTATAAAATTCAGTGGTTCATCATTAATTCTTTTGCACTGCTGGTAAACTTATAAAACAAGTTTTTTATGATTCAGCTTACAGCCAAGAGAATACGCACTTCATGACTGTCATTTAACCAATTATCTAATTAATAAGCAAATGAATTCAAATCCTTAAGTTATTTTTTAACATTTCATATACTGGCTAGTATTAAATTACATAGTTTCTATGTTTTCAACCTCTACTAACTTTTCTTATGCAGTCCTAAAATATGAATTTTTATTACTTGAATCAATTAAGAGAGAATCAACGCATTGTGAAGTATGCGTTTTTTCACACAACATATTTAAAAGACTACATGTATATATCATAATTTCCTTTAATTCAAAGAAAGCAATTACATTTTATAATTAATTCTTTTAGCCCAAAACATCACATACGTGCATCGTATAAAATATTGAATCGACAGAAATTAAAGCATTCTTAACTTTAAATTAAAAAATGATGACACACGAAACATGCTGCTTCAAAAATATTACTAAACTCACCATTTTAACCAGATTCACAAACTGCAGTATCACACTTTAAACAACATTACGCCTCCACGAGGCGATGCAAATTCTGGAGAAATTCTGGAAGTTTAGACTCATACATCTGCAGCGCCTCCCGTGGCACGTAGAACATATCATGTTTCGAGCCAATTTCCGAAAATGACTTCAATTATAAATTGGTTGAACTTGATACTTAATTGAGATATCCTTTGCGAGCGACAGTCTGCCCTCGATAAATATTTCACGACCAAAGCAGAATATCAATGAAGCTCCTACAATTTGTGTCCCCCCCCATAAACTTTTAAACGAGAAAGGAAACTTTAATAACTTTGTTCAAACGTTGGAAAATAAAGTCAAATAAAGCGATCAGAAATGAGTCGTCCATATTCCACGTTCGAGAAAAAGATTTTTATAATTGTTTAATGTCTTCCAGTATGTAATTCACTAGTAATACTATATTCCCAATTTTTATATTACGAAAGAAACAATGATAATAATGATAACAAGAAAGATAACGCCGTGCCATTTGAAACTTAATTAAAACGTTATACGCATACGGAAAAGTTCAAGAATTACTGAACATCTCAATGTGTATTATAGTCTTTAAATTTTGTTCTATAAAGTGCATGTTGGGAACAACATTATGACGATCTCAAAACTTTTGAAAAGATTCCAAAGTTCCTTCGAAAGTAAAATTAAAAACATAATTATTATCGGAAATATAATCATAAAATATTATCCGAATTATTTGTCTGCTAAGATTGTTTTTTCTTACAGTGATAACAATCCAAAGTCTTACAAAAGAAAGACAAGAAACTTTATTAAACAAATCCCATGAAGTCCTCTTGATAGTATTATATGCTAATTAACATAAAAATACATTTACAAGTACATAAAGAAGTTTCAAGTGTTAAACTCATTAATAACACTAAATTATATTTTGCTTTTAAGTCTGCAGAATCAAACTTAAGTACTGGGTGCATCCAAGTTGCAGGAAAACTTCTTATCTGAAAATGGTGGCATCGAATTTATGTATTTTCACAATGACAATCAGAATTTTCAGTAGTTTTAAGAAAATATCTCATGAGTACAGTTTAAAGCATCATCAGTCCCTGATTAGAACAAAGTCCTCTCAGTTAGAAGAAAGAGTACTTTTTTTTTCAATACGCACATAATCGAACGATTTCCTTGGAAAAAGATTGAATGGAACTTATCAAGGATTAATCTAGAGCAGGGATGGGCAAACTTTTTCTGTCGCAGGCCAAAAATCGAAAAAAAAAGTTTGGCGGTCCAAGATAAAATTTTATAAAATTTCAAGAACAATGTACCAGTATTACAATTTAAATATGTTAATGAGATGAATGAAATTGCGATTTCATTTTTAAAACTTCCTTATATTGAGGTTTGAAGTGAGATGCACTGATTCTAAGGAACGAGGCTAAATGCTCATCTGTCAGTCTACTTCTGAAAGAATTCTCTCTAAGGTTTATAGTTGAAAACACTTGTTCTCATATATAAGATGAAGCAAACATAGCACCGATTTTCTGGGCGTGAGATATTAAATTTGGAAAACTTACTTTCGATTATGATTTGTAAAACTCTGGCATATTTAGAAACAATTGCTTGAGATGATTGTTAGATTGCAATTCAATTAATTCAAGCTGCAAATCTGACTTCACTGCTTCACAATTTACGTTGAAAGGCATGGTAAAAATATCCAATTCTGTTTGAATGGCACTGAAATCTGGAAATCTGCGTTCGAACTCAAAATGCACTTTTTTCAAGCCATCTTCATAATTCTTAATATGGATAGATAATATATAAATATATATATATTCTTTCAATTTCCGTCGGACCAGCTAATTAAAATTCCACCCGCAGGCCAGATAAAACCTTCCGGCGGGCCGTAGTTTGCCCATCCCTGATCTAGAGCTTAAGAAGGATGTCAATTTTGCACTGTTAACGTAAAGATTGCATAACTTATTTTTTTTTTTTGAGTATTAAACTCTTGAGCAGATGAGATGTGAAGTTTTATTCAATGATCTTCAGTTTTCACTTCAATGTACTTTTTTTGAAGCAAAAATATTCACACATCATAAACTGTTTTCCAAATATAAAACTTGAAAGTATTACTGAGATCTAGTTTTCCCTAATTATAAAGGTTTTATCAAAAATTAACATTTTTTATTTTGTTAAAATTGTCTGAATTTAGTAGTATACACATAAGTTTTCCAATGGATGTAGGTAAGCTCCCTTTTTTGCAAATCATATTTAACCTGATTGTTCCTGTCATTCTAAATAAGTAAGAGTTTCCTTCTTTTCCCAGCATTGCTATTCCGCATAGATTTTTAAGTGTCTCATAGAGAATTTTGTGGTTAGTAATTGGAGCTTATTTGTCCCTCATGGTATTTGTCCCTCACAGATTTGTTTTTGGACTAATATGCTTGATCTAAAGAATCCGATTTCCAAACTTCATTTCACATTATTTATTTATTTTAAAGTCGCTGTTTTTAAGCATTCTTATTCGTCCAAATTATGATTAAAATTCACTAAAAAAATCCATTTGTTTTTATGCCATTATTATTTGGAAAAGATTATTACGGCTCAACATGAAAGTTTTTTTAAACGAAATTAGGTATAGCTCGATTGCAGAAATTTATCATATAAAATTACCTTCTGATAATTTTGTTTTACAATATTTCAAATCTTCATTGTTAAATTTGCATTTTACGGAGAGGAAATATATACTCTCTTATCAAACGTTTACAGTTAAAATAAAGTTTTTTTACGGAAATATTTTGCGTAATAGCATACAAATATTCAGTTTTTTCAAAGTTGTAAAAGGGGTAGATGAAGGAACCAGACAAAGCTTTAAAATGCTGAATATTTTTGTTTAACTTTTATCACACTTACAAATAAGCATTTGAATTCTCTTCATTTTATAAAATCTAAACGGAAAAAAGTTCCTCTTTTGTGCTACAATAATTACCAAGCGTTAAA
This sequence comes from Cheiracanthium punctorium, assembly GCA_038373885.1. Lineage (NCBI taxonomy): Eukaryota > Metazoa > Arthropoda > Arachnida > Araneae > Cheiracanthiidae > Cheiracanthium > Cheiracanthium punctorium. Next base: position 233,170 of record JAWZYV010006809.1, on the reverse strand, counting down.
TTTTTACAACGCGACTTCTCAATCTGTTTATAGGAGATTTTCAATTAACACATTATGTTAAAAAACATAAAAAATAACCTTATTGTATACTTATATTACTCAACTGCAGTGAATATACTTGTGTGCTTTTTGCGTGATTTAAATGCAAACTATGCCTTTAAATTTTAGAAAAGCATGTTCGCGATTTTCTGCACTGATGAAGCTAAAAGCGTCTCTGTGTTTAGATGTTCTACTTGAGATAATTCTGTCATTCAGCATGATGCAACTATATTTACATGCTCCACTTACGTATAGTGGTTGTTACAAATATTTCACCTTTTATAATTGAAAGAAAAAATACGGTGATAATGATCCTGTTAGAGTCATTTCAGTAAAAAAAAAGACATTAAAAATTAATAATCGCAAAATAAATATTTTCAAGAACATTCTTTTGTATTTTTACATTTTTATATTTTTATCAATATTAATATTTTTTAAAGACTTTTCATCAATAAAACTTGTTGGAACTCAGTTTAATGTTCTTAACTCTGTGTATAAAGACTTTATAAAAATATACATAAAGTCACACTTAAAAATATTATTGCTGAGTGAACTTTTGCATACAGTATATCTTTGTGAAGCCTTGCTTTGTCAACATCGTACATGAAAGTTTCTAATTATTTCCAGAGTAAATCAATCATAATGCCTTAAAGGATGCTACTAGTTTAGCTAACGAAGAATGCACATATATGATCAAACTTCCTCAGTCTCTTTTGCCTTCAGATGGTTGTTTTTTGCATCAGTCTAGAACTGCATTCTCTAAACAGTATCCATACTAGATTATAAGTGTATATTCGAGATTCAATATGCAATGGTGGGGCAATATTCCATGATAATATTCCCAGAAAGGCATCTATACTTGTAATCTGCAAGGTAGGCAATAGTTCCAACATCTTCTTAGTTCTGAACTGTTCTTTTTCCAGCATTAAAAAAAAATACCCATAGCTTTGAAAAGACATAATAAGATGATTTTTCTAAACAGCTAAAACCTAAAAATTCTAAAATGCTTACTTAAAAGAAAGATATATAATGCTAATTTTGATTTGAAACTACAGTAAAACCTATCTAATGCAATCAGTCTAGAAACATTCTTCCACACAGGGCAAGTTTCCGTTAAATAAAGGTTGCATTCAACCAAAAAGATATTTATGAGATTAAAAAATATTTCCGTCGGGGCCAATTTTATCTTTATAAAAGGTGTGCTGAAAGCAGGTTTCCCTCTTGATTACTTTATTGATGAATTTTTGGAAGTCCTATTTTATTAGTAAAAAAGCTTTTATATGATCAAATAATATTAAAAAAAACTAATGCATACAACAGAATTAAGAATTATATTTACCTTCGAATTATTTTGTTACCCGTGTACGAGTTAATTCGGACACCGATCAGTTGTTCAGTATAAATTCGTACTTTACTTACTTGGAGGGTTGAAAAAACCGCCAAACAATACAGCATCTGAACTATAGAAATTTCCAATAATTTTTTTAAACTAAATTATCAACGTCAGCTTAAAATTTTCATTTTAAGCTGTGGATTCGCACATTTCTTTTTCTCTAATAGCTTCGAGGATTTTGAATCTTTTTGAAGGACCCATTTGAATCTCTTTAAGTACTATTGAGTTGGCCAAAAAGTTCTTTCTGTTGTTTTTTAGAAATTTCTGGTGTGAATGATTTTCATATGCTGAGTATCATGGGTATTCCACGTGCATTATAGCGAAGATTTTTTTCAGCTAACCAAGTGGATTTTTTTTTTTTTTCACCAATTGAAGTGAATATTGATTTCATCGACTGGTCTTTTTAACGAGGTAACCTTTAAAGAGGAAATATCCATTACGAAATTTTACAAGCCACGTCTGGCAACTTAGTGCAGTCGCCACGCCTTCTACATATCCCAACAAAATTTATTCTTTGTTTCAGTCGCACTAATATGTTTCTTGAACTAAAAAGCGTGATGCGTTAAAAATTTTGCTTCTTGATGTCCATGCTACTCGTCAAAATATCTATGTAAACATCAACAAATATGTCAAAATTTACTGAAGGCAAAAATTGATTTGCCAGTTGCCACTATGTATTTTTTTAATCAAATTCCAAAATCGTTTGCTACGTTTGAATTTCCATCTCATGAGAAACAAAATAACTTTATGGACAATCTAATAGTCCTTCACCGTCAATCGATTCCAAACAGCATTCTGAGACATGGCGGTTTTTCTAGACTTCCGAAACCAATTTTCTCAGCACAAAATATTTTCGGACGCAACACAATGGAGACACCGGAGAAAAAGAATGCCAGCTCGTGTTCACGAAGGACACTCTGCTGCAAGTTTGGAGCTAAGCAGGAAAACACGAAATTCAGTTACAAAATTGACTGCGGCATTTCAATGAAGCAAAAGTGAAGTGAATAAACCAAAAATTTATAGCTTCCTTAATCTTCTAATCTTATCTTCATTTTCTTTTTAATTCTTTGGTTTTCTTGGACAAGGTTTTTATTTATTTATTACTTTTACTTTTGTTTGTTTGTTTAGTGGGCAACTCTAAAAAAAATGCGTATAAGTAGAATGTTCGCTTAATACTGAAGTTAACTGGTTGTATAACAAGTCTAGTTTTGCGATATTGTTTCGTACGTTGATTAAGTTCAAAGGAATCTCTACAAGGCGAACTTGTTATTTAAATTCAATAAAATCTCATCTATTCCAATAAAGTGGATATTTGTTTTCGATGCAAAATTAAAATGTCTTCTTTCCTCCTTTATTAGTGTTTTATATATTTAGAAAATGCAACTTCACATGCTACTAATTGAAAATCTGTTTAATCAGTCAGTCATTTATCGCTATCACAAAATTTTCCTTGCTGGTAAACTTCTATGAAAAACCGGACTAAGAGTTCATTAAAATAATAATGTAGCTTAATGATCAAACTTTACTATCACTAAATAATTTTACTGGAGTCAATGTTACTTGAATGAAAAGAATGACACTTGAATGACACTTATTATGCATATTCAGTAGGTAAATAAGAGTTTTCTTGAGGTCTATCGCATTTCACCTAGTTCCTCGTAAAATAGAAATACACTCATGAGTGATTTTTTAAAATTATTGCTGTACCTCAATAGTTTATGCTATCTCTACTACCTCATTACTAGATCGTACCAGAGTTTCATTGAATAAATTCAATTCTTTCGTTTTTCTGTAAAAGAACTATTAAAGTTGACTGTTTTTGTTAGAGAACATCTTTTCACAAACCTCATTAATGTATATTATTCTACTTGAAACAGATTAGTCTCCGTGTAAAGCAAACGTTAGCCAACCAAAACTACCAAGCCTCGGACAGACGTCAGTCCGTGAAAAAAAAAAAAAAAATGTAACACTAACTAAAAACTGCATTTTCAATGTGTGTTCTCCTAATTTTGATTCAATTCCGGTTGGGGGAGACCTAGTACCTGGATTAGCACCCCAGAGGTATCTTCAAACATAGAAGACATTGGAGACACGACAGATTTTACTCGCACCAGCTCCCTTTAGCGTACAGCGGCCTCCAGTTTACTTAGTCCAGAGAATTGTTCACCCTCCCAAGCACTGGCCAAGCCGTTGTTGCTTCGGTGTTGTAATGAGAACTGAGTGAGCTACTGCCGGACTTGTCCTTAGATCATAATATGCTGGAATTCTTTTCGGCACTCCTGTAAAAGAGAGCCAATTTTATATACGCAATTTTCAATCGGGCATTTATCTATAGCATGTATGCATTTCGTTACAACCTGAAGATAATTCCGACCGTTAGAGACTCATAATCTGTACCAAATATTGTATTGTATTGTATTGTTTTTCGTGTATTGCTTGCGTCTGTATGAAATCTTAAAGAACAATCTTGGTTGTGTGTGTAAAATTTCCATCTAATAAAACATGCATCAACCACAAAACTTTTTTTAGTAAACTTTTTACACAAATTCAAAAAAGTGTTACACATTTTTAATAATTAAATCATTACATTCCAAAAATCTTTATCAGACTGTTAGTTTAATTTCTTCAGGCGCTGAATCACTCCTTATATTTAATTATCAGACCGTTAATTACAAAATATTGCATTATTCTGACGCATATGCGAATACTCAGCGGACCGTTATGTAACCGAACTGCCAGAGAACAAAAAAAAAAAAAAAAAAAAAAAAAAAAAACAATCTACAGGCAACGTTACAGCATGAACATCGAAGAAAATCTGTGAAAGCTGTAAGGATTTGCCGACTGCTCATTTTCATTTACTATCTTAGAAAACACAGTTACTAACTTGCACATGCGCTTATTTACTAGCTTATTAAACACAGTTATTAAATTTTGCTTTTCAGTATTTTACAGAGCACTGACAACCAAACGCACGTATATTTATTAGCCTATCAAACACGGTTAACTAATCTTCGCTTCTTGGTGCCTTTCAAGTAAACATTTAAATGCTATGAAGTCATTTTCAGTAATTCTCAGCTCGTGATACTTTTTCCCTTTGTCTTCCACTTTAACCTTCGGAATTCGAAAAAGACCCGCGTGAACTTTCTTGACTAAGATATTGTTTGAGTTTTGTGAAGTAATCAATACGTGAAGTAATATTTGTCCCCTGCAATACTGTGTCCCACTTTTTTTTTCTCTCTTTTCTTCTTTTTTTTAAATAAATGTAATTGAAAAGGTTGTTGTCAAACATTTGAATGCTTATTGTTAAACATTCGTGGCAAAATGAAAAGCTTGCTTTGATCTTTGAATGGAATGCGTTGCCCTCTGAAATAAGCTTCTCTCGGTTATATGTGTATCTTAGATACGGTACGAGAATTACTATGGAGAAAAGAAAAATAATGCTTTAAACTCTCACTTGTAACTCTCACTTAAACTCTCACGATTTTGAATAGATATTTCCATACGCGAATAAAGCAGATGCCACTGAGCTGCAATAATAGAGGTCACTGCACTTTTAAAAAATCGAAGCTCATTTTCAAAATGTGTGTATAAAATTTAAGAATGTTAGGGTGTACAAATTTTTCTGAAAATAATAGATGTAGAATATGGTGAGTCGTTGTTTTATGTTATGTATAAACCAAAATACATTGTAACGATAAATTCCTAGATACAATTTTGAACGTAAAATGTTGGAATTTCAGTAATTTTTGTTCCGCGCTTTTTTTTAATGAAATTTGGATAAATCAATCTAAATTTTTCAAGAACGAAAGTTCATTTAAATTTTTTTGAGACATACTTCAGCGGTTAAATTTCTGATAAAATGATAAAATCGGAATTTCTAGTCTTGAAAATTACAGTAAAAGACCTTGATTAAAACGATTTTATTGTAAAATCCAGTTCATAAACGTGATGTCAGTCATTTAGTATTATTGACTTTCACATAATATCAATGTAAAAAATCAAGTGCATGTAAAGCCACTATTAGGCATTTTGATCTCCAAGTTACCGTTACAGTAAGAGTATTAGTAAGCATTAATTGGTGTTTTTTTAAACCTTAAGATAGAAACTTGTTTTGAGAAATTTAAAAGTCAGGAATCATCTGAGGTAATGGATTACTTTATGAAGCTGAGTGCGAGCTATTCGTCTTATATAATTTGCTTTAATCAACGTTGCATAAGAGAGCGCCCAAAAAAGTGTACACAGACTTTCGAAACACTAAATACCCTTCTGAATAATCTTATTTGTAAAGTTATAAACCACTCACACTTTCAGGTACTTGTAGGCATGACATATTTCAATATTCTCTCGACCATAGGCGCACCCATGGAGAGGATACGGGGGCTAAAGCTCCCCACCCCCCCTAAACCTGGACAGTTGGATGCGAAAAGCTTTAAAAATTGAAAATTGTAACTAATTAATTAATATATTTTAATTTAAAAATTGTATCCAAATTATTTTTAATATTTTTTTCGTTGGGAGTTAATTAAAATTGGAGGAATGTTGGTTTTTAAATAAGTACTTACAGTTAGTGTATAAAATAAAGTTAAAGGGTGGAACATCACTGAAAATATTAAATAATTTATGACTCTTATAACGAGATACGTTGATAGTGGGCTTGTGTTCTATGGGCAAGTGGTAATGAATATTTTAACGTTATAAGAGAGTTATAACTATAATCGAGGTCACTATAGCCGAGTTCAGCAGTATTTTTAGCCCAGCCCCCCCCCTAAACTAAAATCCTGGATGCGCCATTGCTCCCAACAGAGGTCGAAATTTTTAAAAAATAAAAAGCTACTATCCTTTGGTATGCAAACTAAATAACAGATCTATCGTTTAAAGAGGACCCGTAAACTCACTTAAATTATAATTTTCCTTGAAGTGCTTGTTTTATTCGTTAAAAAATGTACTATCTTAATGCCTTGTTTTTTCTTACATCTGTGGGAATCTGTGCTTTAGAGATCAGGCGTGTATTACTAATTTCAATTTAAATATACTCATATTTAAATGTGATGTTGGCTCCTAACGTTTCTGAATACATTGCACATTTTAAGTGTTGGTTAAATTAATCAACGTCATTTCACTTAATTTTTATTGAACCACGGTTCTTCAGATCGTACATTTTCATGTATATCTTCTAGAATTCCAACAGATAAAGTTTTAGTCCTTGATGGGATGATCAGTAACTGAAGAAAGCAAAACTATGTTTACTTCATAAAACAGCACGAAAACATTTTATTTAGCTATCAAAGATTAGCTATACTTTTAACAATCCAAGCGTACTATTATTTTAAATAAGAAATACTTCTCAAGTAACATAAATAATTCTGCGAGAAAAGACGTATCTGCATCTCCAATACTATTTCTGCTTTCTCTGATACGCTACTAAGGCATTTACGCCTTCTATTTGACCTGCTTCCCGACTGGTCAACTCACACCAGTCAGATGAGAGCTTCCTAGACAGAATTTGAGGGGCAAGTCAAGTAGCCGTTTGAGTTTTCTTTCGAATCGTTCAAATCTGACCAGGAAAGAAAAAAATATAAAAAAAAAGCCGATCTCCCTCTATCGAGAGAAGGTGTTCCTTGTTTGGGTGATGCAATGTCCTTGTAAAAGAGTTAAGCTCCGACTTCATCACCTTACTGGTCGATCGACTGTTATCGAAAAGAACTACAAAATGGGTCACTCCGACAACAGTGACACCTACCAGTAGTTATAGCTGGTACAACGACCCCTGAAAGTAGTCCATTCCGGTGTCCGACATATATAGCGAAGCGTGGTTACTATCCTGGACTTCTCAGCCATCACTACCATCGCCTTCGGAACTGCAAGAGCAGTAAGTAACTTTTCTCTCCTCTGATAACGGTAGCGGGAATAAGACTTTCGGCAAACTTCAGTTATTGTTTAAGCCGGCGTGTAGTTTCATAAGTACTGCCGAGAACAATTATATATTTTATTTAACTAATTAATTCTTACATTTATAATTAAGAGGAATCCCATTTTCCCTTTCGTTTTAGTATTTTAACAAAATGTTTTCTACACTTCAGTAAATATGCTTCCCTTTTGTTTTAAAACTGATTCTACACTTTGTATTACCATCACCTTTTTAAAATTGAATTTTTAAAAATTATTTCGATAACGTTTACTATTGCCACTCAAATTTAGAATTTTCAGAATGGCCGGGATATGGAAATCAGAAGATTTAATAAATTAAATTAAATATTTTTCCTTATTAAAAAATGCTGAAGAAAACACTCTGCATAAACATACTTGTATAAAACATATTGTTTGAAGAAAAGTTATTCTATTTTATCATCAGATATAATAATAATTTACTGAAATTCTGTAAGTCATTTTCTTAGATCTGTTTTAAAAAGCGGCCTTTTCAACAAAATCTTTTTACTTTTGAAAATTAAGGATTTCAAAAATACTTTCACTAAATGATGTATTTATACTAATCTTCCGTCATTTACCAGTAAGACCTAGAAAATATCGGCGACAATTTTTCTTTCACTAGCATAAAAAAAATTTAATTCAAACGCATTTTTAACAATACGTAACGTTTAAACATAACGTGTTTTCCACTGTTATAAATTACTTGAAACTGAACAGGAATTTTTCTACTAAACAAATGAAGAATGAAAAACGACAATAATTTGGGAAAACTGGGTGTTTTTTAACAAATGGAAATCATCGGGAATCTTTAAAAATGATAAAATTAATGTTGCTTGCTGCCGAAAAATCTACAGATTATTTCGATAACGTTTACTGTTTCCGCTCAAACTTAGAATTTGCAGAATGGCCGGGATATGGAAATCAGTAGATTTTATCTTACGCTGGCAACTTTCCGAATGAGACAATTAACTTTAATGATAACTTACAAAATTTTCGACGGCATACTGTTAACTGAAGTGAAACAACTAAAATAGACTCTTGTGTTTTCTAAAACAGCAAGCGAATTGAGTTTTAAATAAACGTGTTAGTTCTCTTAGGATTGTTAATGTTTTTTCATAAGTTTTAACTACCTTAAAAGAGTTTAAGCTAAATATTTATAATTCACTATTCGATCTTTTTTTTTCAGTCCCAGAATTATTTAAACACATTACATTTAAAAGAAAATAATACTTGCAACATTCATTTAAAATGTTTCATAAAATATTTTTCTATTAGTAAAAAAATTAATTTTACGTTTTCTGCTCAGTTATACACGTATGTAAAATGTGTAACATTTTTTATGAATTTGACTGCAAATAATACTTCATTAATTAACTATATTTGTTTTTCATATCTGTCTGTTGGTGTCTTCCATTTAAAAACACGATTTAAGAAAATACTTCGAATAACTTTTTTAACGTGGCAATGCATAAAATTAGTTATCAACAGCTCAGCCTCAATGAAGCTATCTTTCTTCAATTGGTTCTTTGGTAGTCCTCAATCGGAATAATTGCCAAAAGTTTTAATCATTCTCTTCGCACGCAATATGAATTTTGAAAATACCTCTTGGCTTAAAGAAAAGAAAAAGGATTGTCCACATGAAAAAGAATTAAAATACAAATTTAAAAGTGGAGGAAAGAGGAAATCTCACTTTCAGTACAAGGACATTTTTCAATATATCATTAAACAATCTTAAAACTTGGCCTATAATTCTAGGCATATTTGAAAAAGATTGACCCAACTAGATGTGCGAAGGAAAGAGGGGAGGGGTAATGAAGATATTTTTAAACATTTTATGATTATCATACTAGATTATGCATGCAAAAGTGAAAGGTTCGAAAATATATAGATCGCAGATGAGTAAATGAGTTTTTTATACATCTACACAACATTATTATTATACTTTAAATGGTGTAAAAAAAAGAAATATAAATAAATGAATAAACAAATAAATTCTTGATTTAATTTTGGATGCCGCTGTTGTAAAAACTGCGTTTCTTTTTTCTGAAAAACGCATTTAATTTTTCCCATAATTCTTTTTTTTTTTTTTAACATAGACACAGAAGAACGCGCAAGTCCTCGTAAATACTATCTCTTTAAGCACCTATTTAGAGATTTAAACATCGTTGATCATAATATTTAGAGAACAGTCGCTTTCTCTCTCTAATTTCGGTCGAGTATTACCATTAACTTAGGCACAATATCTTAAGCACAATATCTAATATAATCTATGAAACTCGGAAGTTTTTTCAAATACAAAAGTGCCTTTGAAAAAAAAGAAAATAAGAAATATGGATTATGAAGAATGATTAATATCATTATATTTCCTTCTGTATTTTCCAAAATTATGCTTTTTTTAAATCTACAAATTAGAGAATAATGATAAACTCGAATTGTTTATATCGTACTACATGTGTTACAGATATTGCATATGAGACAAATTGCGTGTTATACATATGTATCGACTTTTCTTATTTCGTCTTATTGTTATTTACAAAAAGAAAATAAACAATATGTGTTTATGCTATACTTTTTTGAAATGAATTCACACCGATAATTTTTGTTCGTACTCATAAGATATTTTATGAAAAAAAATTCCAGTTGAATAAATTAAAATTTCCAGTAAATAGAATAATTGATTGTAATTTTTATAGCTGATTATAATTATAGTTTAAATCGAAGTAAGGAAGTAAAAGAATAGTGTGTGCATGAACCATTAATAAACAATTTGGTGTGTAAAACAACAGGATGTTAATCTGAAGTGTGTTTGTGTGTGCGAACTATCCTGAACCAAGCACTAATGCCATAACACTATTATTTTACGTTTGTGCAAAGTTCTGTAGGAAGATCCAGCACTTAAATGACCGGCTTATTTCATTGTTTAGTGAATGAGCAGCGTTCAGTTACGACAAACTAACAGTTATGCCAGTTACTAACAGTTCTAACAGTTATTCCACACAATTTTAAATTGCTAAAATAGGTGTATTTTATGATAGAGCGAGGGAGTCGCTTGCTTGGGGTATTGAATTTGTGTTGTGTTGTGTTGTATGTTAAGGAAAATCTGGACGCGGGGTATCTGCCTAGGATGGGGGGTGCCTTGGTAGGAGGACTTTCTAAGGGGTTCTAACGCGTATTCACGTTACATCTGTAGAAAGTTGTACAGCTCACCTCAAATCTATCTTCCTCTCATGGTAATTTTAACTTACTCTAAAATTGTTACTTTTGTACTAGCCTGAATTTACATCTTCAGGCAGTACCAAAGAAAATGTTATCTGAACGCTCAGATTACATGCTAGTTTCTAAAACCGTGTTATTTGCATTCATCTGAATGCGATCGAGACTTAATATTTTTTGTGGCGATATCAAAATTCTCCAAAAAAATTATTCTCAAGAAAGGCAATTATTCAATAATCTATGAATTAGGTTTAATAGATGACCTCGAAAATCCATAGAACTTAAAAAAAAAATTAGAGATTTCTTCTCTATATTTTATTACAATTTAATTACAGTATGTATTAACTTTTTCAATGTAATTTAAAAATACGGTTTCTGAACATTATAAACAACTGTGATTTTTTCTTTATTAATCTTAGCTCGTAACAATATTGTTATTTCTTTAAGCTTTTAGAAAACTTTTTCATTACAAGTTTAAATATATCAGCTAAAGAAGGTTCAATTAAGAAAAAACTTTCAAGCGATTCAATTTTTTTTCGTTGTGTTTTCCATTAAATACCATAAATATTGTATGTATTAGCAACACCATTTTAGGTAAAGCAACGTTTATCTACACTTTGTAGGTATACATATTCTCTCTAGAAAATTGGGATCCTTAAAATAGTATAAACAGTTGCCCTTAAAAAGATTTTCATAGCATCCATTCATAGTAAGGTCAACATAAATTTAGATCCGAAAGAAGCTTTTATCTTAGAAACATATAAAATGAAATAAGCCTGTTCCAATGAATAGTATATCAATCTAGACTTGACTTGCGAATAAAAACATTAATTCTAGAGATTGAGCAAGATATAAATCGAGTTCTGAGAATTGTAGGTTAATGCTTACTTACCCGGAAATGTTGCCCAAGTCTTGGACAACTTTCTATTGACCAAATCCTGTAATCAACGAAAAAGCCTAGTTGTAAATAATACGTTGGATTACGCTGCATGACACAAAGTCTTGAAAAACGTACTTATTAGTTTAGGTAAATATTAGCTTTATTGTTTCTTAAAATATTATTTGAGCATAAAATAACGATCACGTATTTGGGTTTTAAACGTTTTGTGAATCTGGAAAATGCATTCAAGATATTAATAAACGATATTTCTTTCACAGTAGCAAAATAATATATTTGTTCTAAACTTGATTACTTTTTATCTTTGATTTTATACACGTATATACTTTAATTAGCATTATAAATTGTTATTACTTTTTTTGGTTTTAAAAGGATATGCAATTTCAGTAACAAGCGTCGGTTTTATTGCTAGTAATCTTCAACGCAAGTTTTGAAGTCTATCCAAGGAACTCTACATTAACGAAAGAAGCTAAAAGATTCTACAACAGTGTTTAGAAAATTAACGTCATTATCTAAGAAATGAATCTTCTTCTTCTTCTTTTTTTAACCTTCCTTCATCCTTCAATTTAACTTTGAAATATATTTTAGTTGAGTTAGAAACCCACCAGTGATCGAAGATATTCGATCATTAAATACTTCTAAGCATACGTACGATGGAAGTGTAGCATTTATCAGGTATTCTGCAAGTTATCTAAGATAAGTAATATATTCCCCCATTCATTTAAATTTGGCACAGCATCATAATTAGCCTTTCGCACCGTGTTGAACATCTTTCTAAGTCGTGTAATCCCCATTTTCAAATGTTCGAGCTGAAAAGGCCTCCGTTGCAGAACGTGCAGCGAAAATAAGGGAACGCATTTATGTTTCACTTTTTGACTCGACCCGATGCTTCGGGCAGTATTCGATGAATGATGCCTCCTAATGATACACAAGATGAAGACAAAAGTAGCGAGGCGACCAACATTCTTGATTTTGAAACCTTCCAACACGGAGATAAGGGGAAAGACGCTGGAGGAATTTCGATCATTTCTCTCACGCATGACGGAATGGGTCCGCTATAGCACGGTATACCAATTAAGCGAATTTCTGTAGGACACGTGAAAAATAATCATGCGCAACTTGAAAAAAAAATGGCCATATTTTAAATAGTTGCGTTGCAAACAATCATCTAGCTGACTTTAAATGTGTTAATTACGCAAACAATATGACTTGAAACTTGTTTAATTGATTTTAAGCAACCACATAAAGGAAGTGATGCAAATCAATCAAAAAAGTTGAATGGACCTCTAAATTTAAGGGAAAACTTTATTTTAAAGCTAAAAGAACGAATTACAGATGCAACAGTTTCCGTTTAAGCAACACAAATTTGTTCTCAGAACAGCACCAACTAACCTAAGAAAGCATACATTAGCATGCTTTGGATGAAAGATATGCATCTTATCAAAGTGAAACTATTTACAAAGATGTCTGAGTGAGGATGTACATTTTAATGATAATTTTAAGCTAGTGGGATCAACAGAAACGATGAGAGGTTTTCGTTTCACCATTTAAAGAAAGAAAAGAATTTTTTTTATTCATTGGCCTATAAATAATTCGTTGTCAAAAATGCAGACAGTAAGAATAAGGAAAAATTAATTTTTACATTACACAGAATTCATATGGAACTGAATATGTGTTGCATAATAATTCAATAAAAGGAAATAAGCAAGATTTGGACAAGTATTATTTTTGAATATATGCTTCTATTGGAATATTATTTTTCCAGATAAAATCCCATACATTAAATATATTAATTATTTAAATTCAATCTCTTTGAAGCATAAATCTTTTGCTTCCGTTCAAGGATAATTTTAATTTTATGAAGTGTAAATTTTTTCTCTTCATTCTTAAAACAATAATTTTTCAGTCAGGAAGTTTTTAAACGAGTCCGAAATTTTAGACTTGATTCTATAAAAGAAGCAAAATCTACATCTTATTGGAATTCCGTAACTTCATAGAGTGATAAATGTACCGACCTTACATACTTTACATATTTTAGCCAATCTACTTTCAAGGCGTGAAACAGAGTTTTTCTAGATTTTTTTCCAGTTCAAACTTATGTCAATGTTAACCTTATGTTTTGCAAAACATCTAGTATACTTGTATTTACGGCAATGAAAGGTCGAAGTAAACATTGAATAAAACCATTAAAAGAATTATCGTAAATACTAGATGTATTCTAAGTAATTTGTGAAGGTTTTCCAAGTAATTTATGAGAGTTTTTCAAATGATACCTGATAGATGTTATGTCCTTTTTGACCTTAGGACTGATTATTGGTTTAAAAGAAGATTAGAGGTTTCGGTTGCTTCTTACTCTGCAAGCTTTTCCCTGTGCGCAACAAATGAACTACGAAAGTCCTTGATAAATTTAAGGAGCGAAGATACAAACGTTTTAAATAATAGATGACATCAATTATACATGTCCTTAAATTTGGGGATATTTATCAATTATCAGGACATGTCATTGAAACAAAATTTTTTATGACCGTCAGTCATTATAGTGGTTAAAGTTGTTTTCAAAAATATTTTTAATACAGTAATGAAGTGAAGATAAGATTTCAATGATAGTTGTATCTTCACAAAGCATGCTCAATAACGTGTTGGTTTTTCTACTTTCACATCGTTAGTTTAAGTGTGAATTACTAATTCTCTCTTTCTTCAGCATTTCAAGTTTATTTATTAACTACATCTTTTAAAAACAAGATAGTTCACTAATAAATTTCTAGAAAAACTATTTATCAAAAAATACGGATATTTATATATCAGGTATGCAAATAAGGGGCGGCATGGTGCGATCTAAAAATCGATGAGTGCTACTAAAAGTTACATTTGTTTCTGCGATTTTTGAAAGATAAGAAAAGCTTGGTGCACCCAAATTTTTATCTGTGGCACTAAATATTTGGATCCTATTTGCACATCTCATATCTATATATATATATGCATTTGTGACGTATTCCAAGTACGAAAACTTGCAAACAAATATATTTTGATAAATCTGTAACAAAAGCGAAGAATTTATTTATCGGAAAATCATAATTCAATACTGATTTATCAGTTTTATATGCACAATAGTATAAAACTAAATTAAATAATAGCTTGGATGTAACTATAAGATGAATAACTATTGAAATAGAATAAATCTGCTTTGGTTGGACTTTGAATGCCGTAACTTAGATATGGTTAGTGTAAAAAGTTATAAAATAATGAAGTTCTTATTTTACTATTCTGGAAGAAAGTTTTTAAAAAATTCATAATTATATATGTCACAAAAACTCTAGTAACAGCTCTGGATCTAAGGAAAAGATCTTTAATTTAGTTATGTTGTGTGTTATATTAAGAGTTAGCTTCTATAAGTTTATTATAACATAAATAAAATTTTATGGTTATGTGATTTAAAATTTTGAGATTACAGAAAAAAATGAACATTTGGAAATGCAAGTTGCAGATGAGACACCACGATATCAATGACATTTTACTTTGTTTACTTTGTTGTAGGAGTATAGTGTTATTGGCTGTCAATTGTATCAGGTAAGGTCATAAGGAAGTTTAATATGAAAAGTGCCATATGCAAAATTAGGTAGAGCTTCTTAGGACGCTATTACATTTAATGCCTAAGCAAATGTTTCAGAATTTAGTCATTCTAACGAAAGAATATAAATTGATCATTTCAAAATCACTTTAGTCATAAATTTTCAAGAATCAATAAAAACTATACAACATACAAATTACGTGAATTTTCAAGGACGTGTTTCGGTTTATTATGCTGATTAAACTTCAACTTAGGTAATACTTCCGTTTTACTAACATTGATATAATTATACCAAATACAGTACTGTGACATCGCAGCATGTATGCATACTGGTCACACTTTGACTTAGTGACTTCATGTGACAGTATGTGTAATTTTGCAGAGAGCTGTGGCGGCGGACAAATGTGACACTACACGGTGACTTATGGACAGCATGGTGACGTACATGAATGTCTCTGCAACTTCACATGTTTGTCACACAGTGACGTCACATTCTAAGAATTATTAATTACGCTACGACGTCACTCTGCAAATTTGCATGTTTGACACAAAGGAGCGTCACAGAACTCGCGCGTTTCCCATCACATTTGCGCTGTAATATGTCGAACGTGAGGAAATACGACGTCTGCCACAACGCCACTGTCAACATGATAGCGGAATGGGATATATACAGGATGAATCTGAACTCTTGGGTAAAACTTTAACGCTTTAACGCGCAGTGTTCCCGCTCTGGGCACACCAAACTCTGACGTTTTAACTGTTGCCAGTCACGAAGAATAGATTTGATTTCTATAAAAATAGTCCCGGGTGACATAGCTCCACGAGAATCTTTACTTTTTAGCACCTCATTTCTCGTAAAAAAATTGTCACGATTATTTTTAACAGCACTGACATCTGCTGAAAAATGGAAGAATGCGAGACCAGCTGGATGATTGACCAATGCTGAAAAAAGGACAGCCGTTGCCATCGCTCGACTTAACCACCAGCAAGATGGCGGACGCACAGCCAGCTGTCGTCAAAAAAGGGTCTCTAGATCTGTGGCACGCGATGAACGTTTCGATCGTCCGCCATCTTGCTGGTAGTTAAGTCGAGCGATGGCAACGGCTGCCCTTTTTTCAGCATTGGGAAAGGGTTGCGCCTCAAATGGTTAAGGGGCACATAATGAGGAATCGTAATCACATAGCAATCTGGGGTGAAAAACGCAGTTTTAACTTACCCGTTAATAATCACTTTTGGAAAAGCATTGAAGTGTCCGTCTAATTTCTTAACCAAGTTTCATAATTAATAGGCTCGTCTCCGAAAATTTCATACATGAAATAAAATAAACTTTTTAAACTATCCATTTTAGTCTTCTATTTTCGGAGGAAAATACATTAGTTTCTGACGAAACAATGATCGGAAAGCGCACTGTTGTTTCGGCACTTTTTTCCCCAGTGATTATTAACAGCTACACGAAGACGACGTTGCCGACCCCACATTGCTATGTGATTCTGATTCCTTATTATGAGCCCTATCACAACTTAAAGTTTTGCCCAAGAGTTTAGATTTACCCTGTATTAAAAAGATTTTTAATACAGGGTGACAGTGCATGTGACTGTGCCTGAAAAAAATCATGATTATGTAGTTTTGAAATGGCCGATTCATATATTTTACTTGATAAAATTTCGCGCAAACATAATGATGAACATTTTTATATTGTGGTTAATTAAGTCTTCCATAAAGTTTCAAGATGATGAAGTTTTCCTTTTTAACACAAAATCGAATGTAACGATTCCAATCAACTCGATTTAACGACATAATTTTTCACAATATTTTACAATTTTAATGTGATTATTTAACTGTAAAATTTGAGTGGCTGTGTTTAATTTAATGAATTTACTAAGGGAGATCCTAATTCTGTCTCACTAATTCGCTCCACCAGTGGCGCACACAAGGGGGGGGGTCCAGGGGATCCGGCCCCACCCCCCCATCGGCTTTGATATACTTTTTTTTTCGATTGATTATTATGCTATATCTATAGCAAATAAAAAAATTCCAAAAAAAGGTGTACCAATAGTTTCAGTTCTAATAAATAAAAAAAGAATTTTTTTTCTCGTTTTCCTCAACTTTCAAAAACGAACTGAAAGCGAACATAAAACACAATATTGTTCTCAAAACTGAACTATTACTTTGCTTTCTATTGTACTGTGTACTGGATGGGACGACTTTTGATGAATTCCATCTAATGAAAACGAGCTCTTTCATCACTGATTTTTGACAAACTGGAACATCCCTAAAAGTTGGACCCCCCCCCAGCCAAAAATCCTGTGTGCGCCCCTGCGCTCCACTAGTAATACATCCCGAAAATATTCGAATAACTTAAATGTTCGCATATTTTTAAAAAGGATTTTAACGATATTTACAACCTCGAAAAAAAATTATACATATATAAATTTTATTCTTTACCGTTGTACAAAATTTGAAGAAATGTGTTTTCTAACGATGCAAATAAATATTATTCACACCCTTTAATAAAAAATATGCCTTTTTAGTTAGGTTTAAAGTATCATAATTTCTTTTGTACCTATTTTATTTGTTAGTACCGTATTAAACGGATATTCGATGTTTAATTATATAAAAAGCAATAAAATGGAAGTTCATCTAACAAGGATAATTTCCTTAAGACGAACGCTATTTCCGGAAACTTAGATTGGAAGGAAATTACTCGACACTGTGCCGGAATAAACACTTTGCTCCTTTGTATTCTCAACTAAGGTATCAACTTTGTATTCTCAACTCTCTTCTAAGGTTTCTGTTACTATTGTGCTTGTGGACGGCAAATTTTTCCTGAAAATGTGATTATAATTTTGTAAAATGTGTATATTTGAATACTTTTCAGAATTTTCAGTGTGGCATGTTTTAATAATTTTGCATGTTTCAGTCGTAAAAGATTTATAAAATCCATTTCTATAAATGAAAACTAAACAAATGCGCTTACATGTATATGCGAGGTGTGATATCAATCAATTTTATTTCACTCTTTTTAGCACTTTCCAATAAAATTGAGAAGCGATTATGATATTGGTTTGTCCGTCTGTCCAGCGGCGATCTAACTGCGACATTGATAAATACGAAAATTTATTTAGGCTATTCTTATGTTCGGTAGCATGTTCACTATTGAAAAGGATGTATGGATCATTTATAATTTGTTTACAATAGCACTCAAAAGCATTCCAATACATTACGCTCTACGGGCAGACATTATTTAAAGCGTATTTTAGATGCATTCTTCTATTTCAAAGAAAAGAAAATTGATATTTGTTGTTAATGACTACAAAGTAAGGCTCTCCATCAAAAACAGTCCATTTAAATAGTTATAGTTCTTTTACAGGAGCACTCAAAAGAACTCCGGTAGATTAAGATCTACTGCAGTGTTAGAAAACATTCAGCCTTTTCTCGCACAATGCACAATACAATAAGTTTATAGACCTTTATCACATCTTACTCTTCATTCAAAGGATGGAAATAATATTTAAAGTCATTTTACAGAATCTCTCAAAGTTTTACGAATAGTGATGTAGAGCTTCTTTGAAGTTATCGCCAAAATTTCGCTAAAAAAGTGACGACGCATTTCCAAATTAGGCTCCCAAAAAGACAATTACGGAAAGATATTCGATGCGTTTGTCATGATTCATCTTTCTTATTTAAAGAACTGGAGATTGTTTTAACTAAAAACTTTTATTTAAAAGCATACATTGAAAAAAAATGTAGGTTAAAATTTAATCGCTGTTTATTTTTAATGCGCATTTAGCCGAATTTCAGATTTTCTATAGAGCGCATGATTTGAGCACTCCGTTTCATAAATACAGAAAAAATCTGTTACTGTTCTATTTTAAAGGAATAACTTTGTAGGATCAATAAATTACTGTACGTGACCATATAAAATAGTGTAAGAAAGTATTTAATTCTATAATTTTTATAAATGTCGTAAACACTTTTAATGGTAGCACGATATTTCTATCGTTTGAACCTTATTGCAAATCATTCAAAACTGCATGCAGAACAAATGTAATAAAGTTCTAATCTAAAGCACTCCTGATTTTTAACATTAATAAAGGTTTGAGATCCAGTCCAGAGAAACCTAACTGTTGGGCTAAATATTTTTCATTTCTATCTGCATTTGTCCGAGTCAATCAATATTGTTCCGAACATCATAAATGTCAACTTTTGACTGGAATTTACAAATTTCAAGCAGTAAACCTTAACAAGTTTTACCAAGTTTTGAAATAGCTGAATTTATTTCCTCAAATAAGTAATAACTTTATTTATTTGGCTTAAAATTTACAACTTCCGTCAGGGAAGCCAGGTAAAACATAAAAGCTTGTAACTTTCTGAATTACGTCCGTAATAGTGAACTAACTAAGGAACGTCTGTGTTCAGTGAAGGCTAGATAAGCAATATCATTGCCTAACGTAGTGAAAAACATCCGTCGTTTCTTTAACTTTCTGCAGCAATTTAAAGGGTTGTCAAATGACTGATTTGAAGCCGCAGAAATTTGAAGCCACACTAAATTTTGAATATAGCTACATTTCTTTAAAATATCACATTTTGCGATTAAAAAAAAATTCAGAGAAATGAAAATTCATCGAATATATAATTCAAACTGTATTTTAAAATATGAACAGAAAAGAGAAACTGCTTCAAGATTGAACTCTACATAGAACCAAGGAAAACATTCTGACGCACTTTCTTTATGCTATTATAACTGGATATGAAAACTGTAGATTTAAAAGAAAAACTGAGAAAAAAGACATGCGTACAAATCCTTGGTTCAATAGAGAGAGCCAAGTAGTACTGCTAGCCATCTTTTTTATCTCAACTCTGGAACAGTTTTGAATATACACTGAACACAGGCTTTTAGACGAAGTTTTAAAGCAATAAGAAAGTTTTAATATACCCTCCATAAAGAGATGCGGCATATTTTTCTGGGAGGACAACTTATTAAAGTATCCTAGTAGGCTTAGACAATTTGTATTGGATTTCGAATTACAGTGGGTGATAAAAAATTTTATCATTATGTACCAGTTTTATACAAATGTATTATTTGGGAATACGTAAATTTCTCTAAGACGATTTCTTTAAAAATACACACATAAAACTGGTTCGTGAAAGAAATCTTTTTGTTCGATGTCTGGATCGAGAACTGCAAACTCATAAATTGAATCATTTGATCTCATAGATGACCTTCTGAAGCTACAAAAGTATCTATCCAAAAAAAAAAAAAAAAAAAAAAAAGATCAGTCACGTCTATAACTAAAACGACAAACAACACGATAAACAATAAACGACACTAAAACACTAAGTCACTATCTATTACTTGTGTAAGGAATTGGTATGTTTCGAAAAGTTTCTAAAAAAGCTCTCTTGGATTGCCGCTAGTAGGTGTCACCTTCACACCGTGTGTCCGGCTTGGGTGTTAACTCATGTGTCCCTTCACAAGGGATAAAGTTGGTCGCCTAATGGGTTCCTGATAAAAAAAAAAATGATCGGGACTTTGTATTTATGAATGCCAAATCAGCAAGTACCCTCCCTTGGAAAGAAAAAAACGCTTTTGCATCAGATTATCACTTTATGGTTTCTAATAAATTTATTGTCTACTGTAATCAAATATTCAAGAGGACGGTAATATAACCGTATGTTAATCATTTTAATTTTAATATTTAAATTTAATTTATGGATTTATAATATTCTGAGCTCATTTGTGATTACTTAACCCTCGGTTTCGTACAATTAAGCAAAGATATATTTGTAAGTGATTTGCGATTGTTTTACCTGCATAATTACTGCAATAGATTTTAATAATTCGGGCAATTTTCAAAAGAGCTATATCAGCTATTAAGTTTTGATGCATATTGAACAATTAAAAAATTAACATCATACTACTTACGTAGCATTATACTAAATTAGCATTGTACTACTTATTTAAAAAAACAAACAAAAAAATCCGTATTTGTTAACTACTAGAGAAATAAAATGCTTAAAATTTGGTATCCTATTAAACTTTTGAAATGGTTTTTAACTATCACGTAATGTTCTCAGAAAACCTGTTAAATTACTGAACACGCGCTTTCAAACAAGCTCAGGTTGCAATCACATGGAACGGTCAAATAGCAATACCACGGGTTAGTTACAATTTAAAACAAACAAAAAATGAAAATTTTACGTAGATAGCCTGTGTTTATCGACTTCGTTTAATTACTGTACAATATAAGGAAAATGTCAGGCCCGCAAAACTACTAACTATTTATGTATTTCCTTGTTAACCTTACCTGTTAAATTTACACCTTGGTGTCAAATCATGCCGTTCTTTGACTGATCCATTTCATCTATATCACCCCAAAAGAAAATCCAGGAAGTAAGATGGATGATTTATGCAGTCATTTGCATTATTCTTATGTATTGACAGGAAATACTACCTGGTTTAGTAAGTAGGTGTTCTTCGTGCATAAAATGTCTGAATATTATGGATTTAAAGGAATATTTATTCTGATGTGATTTTTATTATGTGTATTGTTGTAATTTATTAAACATAAATTTATTTTTTATTTATTAATTAAAGTAATAATTTTTTAATGATACAATTGTTACACTTTTTGTAGCAACATTTAAGCTTTATTTTTAAATTAAAAATGTTACCTTGCAAATTATTCAGTCAAATTTAACGTATAAGAGCATTTGTGAAAAACAAAACACTTTTTAGTTCTTTTATGTAAAATATTTGTTATTATCATCATTTTAATTTTTTACTAAGTTAAATACTTTATCAATACCTGCACTTTCACTTTAAAAAAATAGAAATAACTATCTGTAAATGCGTGTATGCGATTTAGCAACGCGATCATAAGCAGTATTTTTGTGCGTTGGAGTACGACGGAGAGATATTACTTGTGACACCACGATAGTTATTTAATTTAGTTATTTTATTTCTCCATTTATTTATTTTTCATAATCTCTGGTTCATCTGCATAGTCATTTTATTTTCGTCTTTTTTTTTTTTCTTTTTACTAATCTCTAGTTCGGATTTTCAATTAAAGGTAGCATTACTTTCATCAGTAAAATCTATTTACGTTATAATGCTGCAACAACGTGCTCTTTTCTGCTATACTAACTGGAAAGAGGTGCTTTCCATGAAACACTAGATTTCCTTCTGCTATCAATGTGCTTGGATTCTGTTAGCACAAGAAAAGGTATTTTTACAAGAATATAACATCTAAATCCATTTGATACGCTCGGAAAAAATGAACAGCCCAAAGATGTTAAATAATGAGTGCTTGATGACTTATTGTGTGTCACAAATATTTTTAAATGCATTTTGGTAGATTTAGGTTGACTAAATGTATACTAAATATTTAGAAATTTTTTGGCCATTAACCCTCCGAGCGGCCTGGAGTTTGCCTAGTGATAACTTCAAAAAAGTTCCAGTGTATGGGATCTGTATCTCTCGAAAATGCACAAGAAAAACCTGCTTCCCCCCATTTCCGCATGGAAGGCGTGGGGAACAAAGTAATTAACAAACTGCCGACGTGACAGCCTACCTACCGCCTGATAAATTACTTTGTATTGTAGGAGCACATGTCCGGTGAATCTGACCAACTGGTCTCCCTCACCTCTTTCCCCCCTAAATACTCGGGAATCTATGCAACGTTGTAGGAAACCAAAGTTCTTTTCTCGGTGACTTACATGTACACTCACCCAGAGCCAGATTTTTTTCTGATGAAGATTGGAAAAAGAGATATTTTGTTTTTTGCCCTCTCTCATAATGAGCAGGTAGTGAGAGTGACGCTTGTGCTCTAAAAATAGTAAAATTAGAGATTACCTTTTTACTATACTTCTTTATCTGAAAAATCTCTTTATAAAGTTTTAATAGAAATGAACGAAAAATAATAAATCTAATAGGCCCCTTTCAAGATGAGGACCTGGACACAGCCCCGATTTGCTCATGCGATAAGACCCCGTGTACATATTTTCAATAAAGTGTCCAATGTCAGATATATCCCATTCACCTGAACCTTATATAAGACGCTGTCCTTCATAAAATGTGCAAAGTGTTCCATATAATTATTATTATTTCTTATAATTTTTTCGAACTGTGCATTTTTTCATAAAAGTTTATACAGTTAGTTAGGAAAGAGAAATAGGAAATTTGGCTTTCACTCGATCATTTTTGAAGTTGTAATGCAAAAAAATATGACAGTTAAAAAAAAAGAGAGAGAGAGTATAATGTACTCGAGTGTAGGGTAATAAAGCTTTCATTTAAATTATCTCAAGCGTACGAGAAAAATAAAAATTAAAAATTCTTCGATGTTCCATTTAAAGGACTTGTTTAGTAAATTTGTTAAATGAAATATCTATATTAATCTTTGTTAGATAATAAACGTTTTCAAAGACCTTTATTTATGTTCTGCATATGCGAAAAAATTCCAAGAAAAATTAAGAGCATGAATCTGAGAAAGTAACACACCTAGGATTCATGCCATCTGAGATTTTTACCAAAAAATTCCCAGTTGTTATTAATCTTATTAATGTAGCAAATCCAGAATATTTTGTCTCAAAGTGAAGTTGTTCATCTTTTATGGCCCACTAAAAAAGCAGACCCGTAGCCAGATTTTCTATTCAGGGGGGCACCCTAACGTAAGTGGGGTGGCATCCTATATTTTTTTTAATGATAACATTTTTATCTATATTTCTCTTCATTAAATAATAGCATAAGTTTATAATTAAATAAATTCTGAAAAGTCCAAACGGCTTCCAAGCAGTAAAAGTTCCTTGGCTTAAACAGAATGGATTTAAAGTTGTCATCTTTGGATCATATTTGGAAGATGAGAACACGAAACAAAAATGACAGAGTATTACAAACAAAAACTTTGTATATATAAAACTTTGATATATAAAACTTTGATATAAAACTTTGATAACTTTACCTTATATACAAAAATTTTTCAAAGCAACTGCATTAAACTTTTTTTATGTGAAATTTTCTAGGGGGAGTGGGGCTCAGCCCCACCTGGCACCCCTTTGACTACGGGCCTGTAAAAAAGTCTGTGCAGCACACAAAAGTGGGCGTTTTTCTCAGACATAGAAAATGCTGTGGTCAAAAACTCTTTGGGGGGCAACTTGCCATGATATTTATTTCACATCTATAATGTTAGACGATAGAACTTCATGAAATATATGAGAAATCTGTGGCAGGTTATCGACGCAAAGTCACTGAAGGTCACGAAAACACACTTTTTTTTTTCTTTTTTTTTTTTGTCATTTTTAAGGCTTAACCATAGCTTGCACCTTCAAGTTTCTAAGGCAAAAGAGGTGTCCTTTGAAAGATATGTATTAGAACTTATAAAAAAATGCATGTATAGTTGACGCAAGTTGAATGCGCTTTTAGATTTATAAGACCAAAATCTGAAAATTTTCGATTTTGACTGAAATTTGAAGTTTCATAAATTCTTGCGGCAGAAGTTTATTGAAAGTAATTCTTTTGGATCGTTTTTATGTGAATATATTGCATTATTTGAATGCTCAGCGCTTATACCAAGTTTTGCGCGCAAGATTAGGACCCACTGGCGCATTGACTTAAATTGAATTAAATGAATTAAATTCAATTTAAATTATCTATATTTAATAATTTTAGCGACTTAAATTGCTAAATTTAAGCAGGGCTGATTATGACCAACAGGGGCCCCGGACATTGATGAATTTTGGGGGCCCCATCCATGAATTTCTTTTTTTTTTTTCAAAAAATTTTGATATAAAAGAAGACTATTTCAGAACATTTGAAATTGGGGGCCCTTTACAAAGTCCCGATTTTCCCATGCGATAATAAGGCTCTGAATTTTAGTATTTTTGGGGAAACGGGTGGATTTTCAAAATTTTAAGGTCGCCTACGTCTTCTCTCTATCATTTTGCGCATCTTTATGCAGTTAGAGGGAGTAATCAAAAGCGAAGCGCTGTTAATTTGTCAACGGTAATGGTTAAAAAAACATGAGTACAATTTTTTGTCAATTTTAAATGTATGACGTACAACTGGCGCCATTCCCACATGTAATCCAAAAAAAAAAAAAAAAAATCCTTCGGAATTGGACCACTGAAATGCTTAATATATATTAATCCTTATATCAATGCTTTATTTAGGCGAAAACAATTTATTAGTTTTAATATTCTTAAAAGAAGTAGAAGTTTAATAATTTCGAGAAGCTATTTCATACGATTTAAAATCGCAAAAATTTGCAAACCTATTTAGATTATGACATATAATTTGTTAGAGTTAACCTTTTAACTCGTTTGGAACGCTTTCCTTCTTAGAAAAAGTCTGCATTTTAAATTAAGCCTTTCTGCTTATTAATTTGATTTTTTTTTTTTAATAGCCGAATACTGACAGCTTAGCAGTACGGGACTGATTTATAGCTATTATGCCAGACTTGGGGATCGTCGAGAATCTTTTTTCCCTACAATTTACACTCTTAAAAAAAAAAAATCAGTTGAGTACCAAGAAATCTCTAGGAAACAATGATTCCATTACTTGGAAAGTATTGTAATCATGAAAAAATTCGACGTCGAGACTTTGATGTATTTACACGTTTTGAGGTCTTCTGAATTCATTTATGCTGTTTTTACGAGATGTATGTGTGTGTGTGTGTGTGTGTGTGTGTATGTGAGTGAACACGATAGCTCCTAAACGGATCATTCGATTGAGCTCAAATTGGACATAAATGTTATAAACCACCGTCGCAAGACCGGTATTGATTTTGGTGTATATAGGACTTATAGTTTTTCTACAGGGCTACGACAAAGATTTCTTTGACATTATAGTATATGGGGAGAAAGTCTTGAAAGTATGCTAGCGTTTAAATGGTGCATTCGATTGAGTTTCAATTTGGT
Source organism: Cheiracanthium punctorium (assembly GCA_038373885.1). Taxonomy (NCBI): domain Eukaryota; kingdom Metazoa; phylum Arthropoda; class Arachnida; order Araneae; family Cheiracanthiidae; genus Cheiracanthium; species Cheiracanthium punctorium. The sequence goes on along the minus strand of JAWZYV010006809.1, from coordinate 207,217 downwards.
ATATATGTTTGAATTATTCATCGATTAAAATTTATTTAAATGCTTGGTAATGATCTAATCGTAAGTCTTCGGAAAGTCGAGTGGAGGCACTCCAGATTTTTTTAGTATGATGCCATAACTTTTCTTAGTATTACTACTAAATAAAGCCATGTTTGCCAATTGATCTACATTACTTTATTTAGCAGCAATACTAAGAAAAGTTATAGCATCTTTGTTTCAAAGAGATTTCTTAGTAATCCACAAAATTTTTTTTTAGTGTAGGGCATCACCCAAAAGGATGTTATTTTCGGATCCGCAACTTTCGTCCGTATACAAGCCTATATACAGCTAGAGGAGCTGCGGACCCACAGATTTATCGTTCACGTTTGCGTCACGTACATATAGCGGTTTTTGATCAGCGGTTTTTGATCAGTGAAAACGAATCCTTTCACTTTCTGCACACCAGGTTATTACAACTCCTTAAAAATTTATTTTAGGATGAACAGGAAAAATTAAATTACTTAATTAACTAAAACATTTTTCTAATTTATGTGTATTGAAAGAAGAAAGGGTTGTCACCCGATCGTTAACACTGCCAATATAGCTTTTGGGTCATCGTATGACAATTGAGCTAGCTATGACAGCATATTTTAATATCCATAACGCTAGGTTCGAGTAAAAGTTTTTTGCATTTTTTCAGTTTCCGTATAGCTGGAATAACTTAAAATGCATGTGTAAAAAAAATCATTACTTTCTTCGTCGTGAAGAACTGATACGCAGCTAGTTATAACATGTTATGTATATGTAAAAATAAATTACTTGAAATTCAAATTAAACATTTAATAATTTTGCGATTTCTCAAAATAATCAAACGAAAATCCCCACCTCTCTCTCCATGTATTTATATATCATGGCTTTGATTTGCAACAGCCCTTCGATTTGAACTTCATATTTTAAACAATTACACTAAAATTAATCTTTATTTTTAAATTTAGCTAATTGGAAATTTTATTTATTTACTTTTTCGTCTATTTGGCAGCTTAGTTTAACCAATTGTTAAAGTAATCTCTATTCCCGTGTGATGAGCGGGTACATCAGCTAATATAGAATAAAAATAGAAATTAAAATTCGTATTGTTCAATTAAAAGCAGCAATAATAAAATAATAAATCGATGACAAATTGACGCTTTCGATGTGATTCGGTATAAATTTAAATGCTTCGAAATCTAAGATGAAAATTTTGGCTTTATACAAATTGTTCTATTTCTGTGTATTTCTTTACGTAACAATTTCTTTAATTCTTTACAGGTTGAAAAGTTTTTCTAGCATGTATACATATTTACATAAATGGACTGACACACACACACACCACATAACACCAAAACAACAACAAAAAATCTTGCAGTTCAAAGTGGGAAGTTAGTTTTTCTGGAAAGATGTTGTAGTTAGGGTAAAACTAAGACAGTGGAGGATCCTGAAAAGTTTCAACGGCAGGAGGCAATATACGAGAAATTTTGTAAGAAAAATGGATCTTCTTAAATTTAAAATTTTGATTAAATAATTCTTATCGTCTGAAACCAGGTTTAGGATGGTTGCTCTCATCATTCATTATTGAAAAGACGTTTTTGAGAAGATTCCTCTTCTATTACATGTGTAATTTCTTAGCGTGGATCTTTGAACACTCCGCTAAACCGGCAGATTATTCAAAGACCCATGCTAGGTGAGCAGGGAAACCACACAGATCATAGAGTGTTATGTAGTGCATTTATTGCAAGCCTGCACTCAGGGTATTTGCCAAGTCGGAATGCCTTGGTCGGAGGATTTTTTCAGGTGTTCTTCCGCGTCTTCACGAGACATCTAACGAAACCGCCCGAAACCCTAGACCGTTAGATCGACTGCCCCGTGATAGTCCAGAACCCTCGACATTTACTCTTCAACCATCTACTATTTTCAGTCCCTTGTGCAATGGGCGATGGTGGGACCGAGACCCACAGATCACAGAAAGGGAATCATCACCACTGAATCCAACTGGGATTTAATTTTATTTTATCTTAGACTACTGTTCTTTGCAACTAGTTATTTTAATTTTGTTTTAATCTTTAGGGCGGAATACAGCTTTACTGATAAATTTGATCGCGCATTTAATCGTGTTACTTTTCTAGTAAAATCAAACTGAAACATCAATAACTGAGGACTAGTTTACAACAATACAGTCTGGACACATACTCAACTTTCCTCACTATTTTTAGGAGGGCCCAGTGTCACTTTGCTTAAATATTTACCTTACATTTCAATGTTTACATGAAAAATACTATAAGGACGTTTTGGCTTTTAACTATGTTTCAAGAATATTATTTTCATCATTCCAATTTTAATGAACTAACGCATTATGTAGAAGTTGTCTTTACTTTATTTTATAATACCAGGCAGCTTCTACATAATGCGTTAGTTCATTAAAATTGGAATGGGAAAAATAATAGTCCGGAAACATAGTTGGTTGCCAAAACGTCCTTATAGTAAGTATTATTGATGTAAACAATGAAATGTAAGATAAACATTTAACCTAAGTGACATTGGACTAAGGGAAGTTGAGTACCTGTCCCGACTGTTTTGTAATTTAGTCCTCTGTTATTGACGTTTGATTTTCATTTTACTGGAAACTTAACGCGATTAAATGCGCAATTAAATGAAGCTGAAAATAGCAAAAAATCGCTTAAAAATGAGAGAACAGGTGGATTTTCAGATTTTTAAAATAGCGCAGATCGTTTTTATATATTTTTTACATAATCATGAAAATTTTCAAGCCGATCGCACGAACTGTGTGAATTTCATTAAATTTTTACACAGTAACTTTTTAATCTGTTTGGATTAATGATGGTAAAAGCTTTGTTTGGAAGTGGCCGGACCGGATTTGTTAGCGAGTGAGTCACGGATCAGCGTAACTATATAATAGGATAGTTACATAGTTAATATTTATACAGTAGTGTTTTATGACATGTAAATTTTTATTAATTTAAATAATAATATGCACTACATTTCTTTAAAGCCCCTCTTCATCCGTAAGCATGTGTGCCCAAGACCCCATATATGTTAAATCGGTCTCTTCTAATAAAATATTTTTTTTTTTATATGCCAACTGTTTTGTTGTATTCGAGGCAACACCTTTTCCTTTTCAGGTAACATTTGAAAGAATTAAAATATTTACTCAAAATTTGTTATTTTAATTAAACATTTAAAATTATTATAAATGAAAAAGTATCCTGGAGGTCTTTGAAAAATACGAAATATTCAAACTTATTTCCCATGCCCAACCATGCTTAGAAGGGACACCGGCTCAAAAGATTACTTATCTGAAAAAATACCGAAAGAATTCGGCCTCTCTCTTCTTTAGTTAGAAAAGGTATGGTCACCACATCTGTAAATAATTTTGTGGGGTGTTGAAAGCTACAATTAAAGTATCGTAGGCGTGTTTTGGCCATTGTGCGCTCTCCCCTCCTTTGCAATCCATTAATCTAAGTGTCACAGGTGTTTTGGCGAGTGGGGGTAAGCAGTAACGGGATTTTATGTCACAGCCGCTTTCGAAGCAGAAAAAAAGGAGCAGAAAATTATGTCTCAGCCGCTTTGAACAACTCTTACAGATAACGGGATTTTACGTCTCAGCCGCTTGGAGGGTTAAGAATATTAATTAATCAGCACAGTGCAATTTTTTTAAGTTCCCGATATTAATAGAAGTTTTTAGAAAAATATATCTAATTTACCATCCACAATATTATCATATTATCATTCAAGGGCGATCGTGAGTAAAGAATTTATATTTTAAACATAATAGTACTCTGCTTGTATTAATACATAATCAAATAGTGGTTTAGCCAAGTGATATTTTTACAACTTATTTTCTCTGATAGTATCAAATATATTTATAGATGATAACATGATAACTGTGCTAGTTTACGAAATCGGTCAATTATTTAAAAAAAAAGAAGAACAGAAAATAAAGTTGGCACTGCCTTCATTTTCTTTAAATTTCTTTTTTCGGTAAATTTGACAGAATAAACAGCTTCATGTAAAGCAACTAATGTGATTCAATTTATTTGATTGGTCTGAAAAATAATATGATCTTCAATATTCATTAGAACCTTAATTTATCAGGTTACAAAAAGCCAGATTATCTGCAATTCTCTTTACAAATCAGATGGCCATTTCATAAAACACTTACTTTTCCGGAATTAATAAAAACTGCACAGAAATACGTAGGTTTTCACGAATGTGTCTGTCTTATTAAAATGATTAAGCTTCAAAGCATGCAACACTTTTATTTTATTGAAATTCATTAGAAAAAAATATTTTTTTAAGTTGTATTTTACTGTTTGGAAAAATCGTGACAAATGTGTGTTTTTGAAATGACCGATTCAGATAAATTAACAGTGTTTTTCTTTTTTTTTAAACTGTACATTTATAAAAGCATATGCAGACAAGTAGATAATTTTTTCTAATAGGAAAGTAAAAACTCCTACGAATGGACAATTATGTATCTATCATACTGCATTCTGAAACACTCGTCAGACACCTAGTTTACATCTTGATTATGCAAATAGTTCATGTCCATGAATTCCCGCATGAGAGTAAAATTCGATGCACATCCTGGAAAAAGTTATTAAATAGAAATATCTTCGCACAGTGACTTATCCGTAGACAACACCATACCTGTCCTTTTACTGTTGCATGGCACACTAAAAAAATATATATTTGTCATCTTGTACAAAATTCTGAAAATATTAACTATACAAGCTCTAATGTTCATCAAAACGTTCAGTGACATTTTTTCCTAATTTTTCGGTATAAAACAGAAAGTAAATAACTCCAGAATAAATAAATTAATTTCTGATTTATATGTTCTGGACTGTCTAGGAGAAATAAAATATCGATGTGCATTTTAAAAATTGAAAATTTCATTAATCATCGTCAGTACTTCCACTACAATGTGATCTCCGGTAAAACACCCAGAGGCGATTATTTTTGCCACTGTTTATAACAGTGTTTAATATAAATAAAATAGTAATCACTCACGTGTGAATCAATGCCTAGTATGACTGGTTGTCAGACCTTGTTCAGAACATTCAAATTTCTGTCTTTAGTAGTTTAGTACTCTACAAAAACGTTAGGAGCTCAAAAACTGGTCTTTTTTTTTCATTGAGAAAAAGTATTGACATTTTACTTGATAGAATTGTAAGCTTATATATATTGGTGACTTTTTTAACTAGTTTTTACTCCTCTAAAATATTTTTTATCACTCTTTAAAGCTATGCAAAAGTTTAAAGCGGGTATGGTTTTGAAGTCATGGGTAAAGAGAGCTGCAGAAAGTAGGAAAAGTTAAATCGTAAACGAACCGTTTGTGCATGAATAAGTCATTCTTACTCATATCATTTTACATTGTGACGTTTAAATAGTTTATCTGAGGTCTTAAAAGCACTAATTTTATTTGTATTATAAATTTCTGGGTATTTTTTTTTTTATGTGATACATCACATCAATAACACTTAAATATCTCATGGTGTGAGTCACTCAACTCCACGGGGAATAAAAAGAAACATTCATCTAAAAACAATAAGCTCTTCAGACATCGTAATTGCTTTACAGTTATGAAAGTTTGAGTATTTCGTTTCAAGGCTATAAAGTCTGCCGCAATCCGTCTGATTATGGTTGAGCGTTTCTGAATGGGAAACAAAAGTATTGTAGCAGATAATGTTTACTTCCTAAGGGCGAAAAGGGAGTCTGCTTAAGATGAAGTATTACGACACAAGTTGTCTGACGGGTAAAAAACAAGACAGCTGCAACTTAGATTTTTGGTGCCGGAAGTTAAAGTTCCAGTGAACGAAAGAAAAGGGAAAGTCATTACAAGCTTTCTTCACAAAAACATAAAAAGTTATCGATGCTAGTTAGCGCCCAAATGTTTTGTCATTAGGTCAAAACTTTCTTTTCTTTTCCCGCAGGTGTCTTTTGTTTCTATTTGCACTTTATTTCACTTAGTACGCAGCTAATGAGATCGCAGAAGGTATGATGAGAGTATTATTTTTCTCGACATTTTAATAACTAGTCTATTACAACAATTTGCGTAGAATAGTTCGGGTTCCACCCCTTTTTCCGTGTTGCAGTAAATAAGAGATTGTATTATTAAATTACGTATCATATCATTTTTAAAAATTAACAAAATAATTAATGAGGAAGTTTTTTTTATGCGCATAATTTGATTGTTGAAGAAGACAGAGAATGCGAATTAAATAGAGACTCAAACTCTCAAGAATTTTGATACTTATGTGTTTTAATTTTTCTATCGGTTTTACAATGAAAGGGAATTTAATTTTAACTTCAAATATGATATTTAAAATTTCTTTTGGGTTGCTTTCTTTTATAAAAGGTAAAATGATTGTTCTAAAAACTGCAATTAATAAAATTAATTTAGTTGAGTATTCTTATTAATGTTTGTACAGCTCAGTTCAGCAATTTTCAAGAGAAGGTTTCATAAAACCAAAATCATGTAAAGATTGTATATTATGAGAAAATATTAATTTTAATTATTGTTTCAAATGAAAAAAACGGGGTGGGGGTCGTTCCGACAGAATTATGCAAAAAGATATTCTTATCAAATAACCAAATGTTTTTCAGCAATTTTTTTTCATTTAAAATATTCTAATTTTTATTTATTTATATATTTTATTTATTTATTTATTTTGCATTTTCCTGTGTAAAAAAGAGCTTTGATTATTCGCGGTAGATATAAAGGACTTAAATCAAAAACCTATAGCATAAGGGATGCCTTTTATGTTCATGAAATAGTAGATAAAAGATAGTATGATTGTAAAGCTACAATTTGTTGACAAATATTACTCAGAATCGAAAGTTCCCCCACCTGATAACACTTTCATGACGTTTGTACGGTATTTACTTTTTAAAAACCTCTTAAATTAAAAATGGTATGAATTTCATGGGAGAAAATCAACTCGCGAAAACTACCTTACATTTTTAAACAGAAGAAAAAAAAATTGACTCTTTTTATACACCGATTAGATGATATACAGATACTGTAGTCAAGTACACCTTGCTTGTTAAAGAAATTATCATACAGTAGACTCGATTAACCAGAATGGGATTATCCGGTTCGCGTATTCGTGTTGTAGCTGCAGAAAACTACCCAAAACACCAGACCGTTAGATCGACTGCCATGCGGTGGCCTCTACACTTCAAGGAAATCATGTAAAATCATGGTAAAACATTGAACACTACCATGTTCCAGTGTCCTATCCACTCGGCCATGGCAGGGTTATGTGATGAAGGAAATCATGTAAGTAACTCACCCGAAAACTTAAATCATGGTGACGCATCAGTACATAACGTGTTACTTAATTACTTGGAGCAAGAAGATGAAAGCCTACTAAAAAATGATGCTGAGAATTTTGTGTAGTAAAATTCGTTGAAGAGCAAATGAAAAAAAGAAAACACATTTCTATCATTTCATTCTTTACGAAAGAGCGGGGAATATAATTTTTTAGTCTTTTTAGAAATGTACTAATTGTAAATCTGAATAACATTGAGTAGTTATATTAATGTTTGTACAGCTCAACTCAGCAATTTTCAAGAGAAAGTTTCATAAAACCAAAATCGTGTAAAGAATGAGCAAACCATTTAGATTGTTTATTATGACAAAATATTAATTTTAGTTATTGTAGTTGAATTTATATTCATTCTCTTTCTTTCATGTTAATTAAATTATTAATGCCCCATTGTTTCAAATTTAGTTTTCTATAACTTTTTCCAAAATATCCCGCAAATTTTGAATAAATTGGGTTATACAGGATATTCTCTTATCGGGACGAGGCATTTCCCGACCATCCCGGTTAATCGAGAGTCTACTATATCAGACTTAAAATTACACCCACATGTACTTTACGGCTGTAATTTGGTCGCAAAAATAGCGAGTTCATGAATATCTGTTAATAAGATTTGACAGACACACCCTTAAAATAAACAGAATAAATAAGAACTGTACATAAATAGACCTTTTTAATATTTAAAATTTCTGAAATAATTGTTCATTGATTTCGAGTAAAAATTTTTTCATGTTGTTTCTTGTAAATAAGTGTTGTTTCATCAAATCTAATTTTTGGAGCAATGATTAAATTTTCCGCCATATTTCTCAGATATTTTCAAAAAAATTATTTTAGTGGTTTTTTTCTGGTATATATTAAAAAAGTAATACATGCTACAATCCGAAAATTCCATTAATTACATTAAACAGTTCCAAAACTTCGAAAATTATAGAATGAAGTGATTAGTATATAGTATGCTAAGATGATTTATTATACCGGTTATATGCAAGTTAATAAGAATATCAAGAAATAATGGAGTCTTCGTTTATATCAGGAAACTGTGATTTAAAATGCATTTTTATAATTTTTTTTCCTATCAAAAACCAATTAAAAAACGCTCAGAAGTGCTTGTGTTTGATTTACATCGCGTGCGTATATTCAAAATATATGGGGTTTTATGAACAATATTAGAAAAGATTTACTTATAATGTGTTAACCGTTTATTTTTAGAAAAATATTTAATATTTATCCAGGGAAATATAATACTTATATCTTCAAAAATTTAACACTTTACAGATGCTTTAAAAAGATTCCGTAGCATTGTAAAGATAATAGAAACATGTATAACCTCATGGTGATATTCTGAAAGTGTTTTTAGTATATTTTCAAACAAAAATATCCTGCAAAGTGTGTTTGAAAAACATTTATTTAACACATTAACATGTATTTAATATTTCTAGAGGTTAAAGATTCTTAACAATGAAGATTACTTTACAAAAGATTATGAAATATTTTAATTAAAATAAGAAACTTCAGATTTACTATTACTTTGAAAAAAGGTTTTGTTGAATTAAAACGAAATTTTGAAAGTGTTATTTTAACCGAAATATAATTTCGCTGACTTAGCAGAAGTCTTGTTGATATATTTTTGAATCAACATCTTTAATTTATTAATTGAAACGTTTTGATGATTCAGGGAAATATTTTGTTGATCCAAATAATATTCAGTTATATTGAGTAAAAAAAAAAAGTAATTCTGTTAAATTCAATAAAATGTTTTTTTCCTTATTATCTAAACACCATATATAAATACTTTCATAAAAATCGAAAAGTATGGAAATATTTTAAATCGTATAACCTGTCTAACTTCGTGTATTAAAATTTTCGAAAGTCACGCATTATAGCATTTTTATATTTCATATATGACATTGGAATTTTTCGGGGTCTATCAAAAGCAGCATTATTTTGAATATTTTTAATGCATATGGAAATTCAAAAAATAAGCCCCCTCCCAAACAGTTATGCTATACTCTTACCTCTTTTTTAAAAAGGAAAAATAGGTTATTTATTCCTTTTATGTCAAACCGAAAAATTGTGGGTTGTGCATGGAAAGATTTTCAGGCAAACCTTTTCTATGCATTAATCAGGCGTTTTCCTTCAAAATGCATTTACTTTATGATAAATGTTACGTTTACTTCTATACCTTTATATAAAGATGACTTCATGCATAAAGCCTTTTGTGGCCTCATTTTCTATTCATCAGAGCTTTTTTTTACATTGTTCAATGCTTGTCTTGTATGTATAAAGAAATCTTTCGATGGATCTGTATTCAAATAAGCTCTACTCATTGTATAATTTCTTAAGCAATTCTAGATTATAAAACGAAAGTAGTTACATGGTCTTCTACCTTTTTACAAATAACTTTCTATCTTATTAATTTCACAACAGATAAGTTCGTTTTGAATTATTATGAAAATTATATTTATTTAAACAAACCTTTTTGTATTACTTATGTTTCAACGATTTAACATTAAAATGAGTTAATACCTCTACCCAAACAATATAATATTAAAACTTCAATACATTTAAGTAACATATAAATAAACTTGATTAACATTCTTTGAATATCAATTTGATGATACGCAATCAAAGTAACAGATTAAGATCGTCATATTTGAGTAGCATTTATGCAGAAAAAAAATGGTTGTATAAATTTAGCAAAGTAATCGGTAATTTGAATGACCTTCCTCAGACGGCTTCACCATACGTTTGAATGCACTATCTATTGTGTGGGGCATACTATACTAAGACGCTGGCTTTATTATAACTTATGCGGATAACTCGCGTTGACTGATACTATAATATGATGCTGACTTTCTATTTCTTTATAAAAATATAAAAGATTATTTTCAAACGTGTTGCATTTCTAACAAATGATACCGACAACTTGGAATGTTCTATCATACAATTATGCAACTTGACAAGAAAGTAAATTGCTTCAAAGTTTTACAATGCAACTTCACAAGCTGCATTATCAACCTTACAAAACAAATGTATGGAAAATTCATAAAATATTCTTTCTTGAGCCGATCATACATCAACCAATTTTGCAATGCGATTCAATGCATGTTTGAGATTTTTTTAATCGTTTATAAAAGTTTATCGTACACTTATCGTTTATACGACTCGTGAAATCATCCTGAATTTTCTGACAAAATTTGTTCAGAAAACTTATGCAAATAACTGGTCTAATAATCTTCATCAGCACCTCTGAGAAGTCCCTTGCTATTGCTTATGATGCGGATATTTGTAATAGGTAAACTTCATTATAAGACTGTTTCCTTAGTTTTGGTGTACGCATATCCATAAAAGGCAAAATAAAAATTCTCTCACACTAATACTTATACGTGATTATTTTTTTCCATTATGAAATGTATTTCGACTCTTAAATATTCGTAAAGTAATAAGGAGTAGTGGGTTTCCTGTAATAGTTTTAAAAATAACTGATTTTTCTCCAACGAAGCTGCAGGTCTGAAAACAATGTAATTCCTCAAGAATTCGGGTAGGTTTTGTAGGTATACAAAGGCAAATGCATTATTCGTAAGGTCGAGATAGGAAATTCGACTGACTGTAGATTATATTTTTGCGTAATTGTGCTACAGTTTCAGTAAATTTAATGATTCTACCTGTAGCAATTTTGAATAGTTTAATTAACGTATTACTGTAGTTTTAATATAACGCCAATGAATAAATACTTATATTTAGTTATACTTCTTTTTTATGTAATGATGTAGAATGAGGTTATTTGTTTGTTCAATAATGCATAAACCATTATTGTTAATATTGCTAGTTTATTAAATATTTTCATTTCATTCAAAGTGTATCTAATATACGCTCGTTTAATTATTTGTTCATTATTTGAAATTTCTTATGCTATAAAATGTTTACAAGATATCGCTAAGTCATATTTTTGTTTCCAGTTTCTAAAAGCATCAATATGTTCAAAACCCTGTTCGCTATTTGCCTTCTTATCCCTCTGATAGCCGGATGGCCAAGTGGTGCACCTACTGAAGCATGCGACACCATGTTACCTAAACATGGTAGCAACAAACCTCAACCTGCTCAGCAATCCCCATATACTTTTGTGCAATCTACAGGATCATACCGAGCTGGTGATCAAGTAATTGGTAAGATTTTATCCACTTTACTCTCAGGTACTCTTGTAGAAAAATCAATAGATAAGTATTTCCCAGCAATATCTACATGTATTTGATGCACATTCGATCTTTGCGGACGAATTTAAGGCACCGCTATAAAAATGAGTTGAACGTGCATTCATCTTTAAGAGTAGAACTGAAAATTCTCTATACTGTTTTAGCATCTCAGATGAGTATGCAGTGGCGTAGTGGGGGGGAAATCTATCATGGCCCGGGCGCCACTCGCAGAGGGGAGTCAAAGCTTCCCTAAGACAAAGAAGTTTTGACAAACAATAGGAGGTGAGGTGCCAGAAAGGTATAGTGCACTGGGCGCCAGTTCTGCTTGCTACGCCACTATTGGTATGGCGAGTGTAAACTGTTCGGTTCCAGAAATGGGTAGTCCCTATGCCTATCAGTGGTAATATCATATATATATATATATATATATATATATATATATATACGAAATTGGTTTTACAAACTTTTAGGAGGTGTCGGATAGCCCAAAACGGTTCACAATCACATAGCAATGCGGGGTTGAAAACGTCGTCCTCATGTTCTTGTTAATAATCACTACTTTGGAAGAAGTGTAAGTAATAGTAAACTTTCCGACCATGGTTTTTCAAAACCTAATCCATTTTTCACCGATTGCATTTGATAAAAATTGTTAATTCAGAATTTTTTCTTTCATTGCGTTGATGAAAATATCGGAGGAAAGCCCATTGTTTATTAAACTTGGTTAAGAAATTAGACGCTCACTTCATTACTTCTTCCAATATGATTATTTACAGGTATATGAAGATGACGTTTCAGGTTCCGCATTGCTATATGATTCTGAACCATCTTGGTGTATCCTACCCCTCCTAAAATAGTAAAACTCATTTCAAATCGAAATTCGTCCGTAAACTGAGCTTCAGCCAATGATGCTCCAGTCGTGATCTATCTCTTCACTGTTTCTTGAAACGACCCACTTCACAGCCTAACGAAGTGAAAGACTAATCACTCGTCGATAGTGTACCAAAAATTTAATGTAGCCTGTTAAAGTGAACTTGGAAATTCGAATTTCTATGGCTGAAGCAAATTCCCTGACAACTTGTAACGAAAGTAGTTACCAAACAATAGCCAATAGAAGTCAATGAGCAATCCTAAGCCCCTTTTGTGCCCTGTTTTCGACCTTGACCTCATTTTGTAGAAGCACATCATCCGTGTCTGTCAACAGTTTCATAAATGTGTGGAAAATAAGCATTGTTGTACTTTAAGGGAGCTACAGAACCTGTTCCAGTTCCTGTCCAGCTTATATTGTTACTCCTCTAGATTGTCTACGGCACACTGCTGTCATAAAATACTCTGACTTCCCAATGAAGTGTAGATTTAAGTATGATGTATTCAGCACCGCCACTTTCTCCTCATCGTGATATTTAGCAGAAAGTTATATTTAATTAAAGAATAAATGAGCATGTCAATTTCTATTTTCATTATTTATATACGTTGAATCTTAAGATTCGGAAGTAACCAGTTCGGTAGTAACTTATCTCAATTTATAACTATTATTCATTCTATAACTTAATTCATTCACTATAAATCTAGGAAACAAAGAACTATGTATAAAATAACAAAAAAGAAAAGAAAAATCGTGATATTTAAAGCAACGCATGCTTTTGCACTCCTATAGAATTAAATTCAAAAAGTTCCATTTTAGTGGATAAATAGAAAATTTCAAAGCGCTAACCCTGAACTTAACTGACACTATGATTTGGATCAAGTTTATCATGACGCCTGACGGGCAAATATTCTACATTTTATTACTATGTGGCATATGGGGATAAAAAATGCTTCATCGTATATATATAGCATACATGTATATATGTATGTACAGGTTAATTCAAAATTATTGTAACCAATTTTAAAAGCATATGACTATTTATGGTAGATTATAATCGCTTTACCACCAGTTTTATTTTAAAAATGAAACGTTTAAATTACCAATCCAACTATTTTTATTAGTGGGAGTAAATTATGACTCCGAAATTAGATCCTCAAACCCGAAACGAAATTTTAAAGCTTTTGAAGGATGGTTTCTCAAAATCTGTTATAAATAAAGCATTGAAAAATCAGAAAAGACATTTTTCTCATGGATTATTATCTAAGCTTCGAAAAGAAATAAAATTTGGCTGGCAATCAAAAGCTCCAGGGGAAAAAAATGTGGACGAAAGGAAGTTCTTTGTGAAAAAGAAAAAAAGAAGCTGATAACACTTATCGCTGTAGAAAATACTCTGATTCAAATAACTTCAGCGAAAAGAAACTACAGGTATCGCAATCAACAATTTGTCGTCAGATAAAGAAAATTGACCGTAAAAAAGTGAAGAAACCAGTCTGTCATCAAATGTCTGCAAAGACCGTGGAAAAACTAAGAAAATGTTCTTGGCCTCTGTATTTTATGTTATGCAAAGGTAAATACAAAACATGGATAACTTCGGATGAAGCACTGCTTCATCTGTCATCCACAACCGGCAAAAGAGGTGCAATATATTTCATGCGAACAACGTCGCAAAGACGCAGCTGTTTTGCAAAAGGCAAGTTGGCATCAGGTGTTATGGTACGAATGGGAATGACCTCTCAAAGCTTAATAAAACCATTTTTTGTAGAACCAAAGGCTAAAATTGATGCTAAATACTATCAGAATAATGTTTTGAAACACATGATCAAAGAAAGTAAACGTTTTTACCTTCAAGGAAACTTTGTTTTTCACCAAGATTTTGCACCAAGTCATATTCGAAAATCAACTATAATATGACTATTAGGATTATAAAATAAATTTTATTCCCCTTGAAAAATGGCTGCCATCATCCCCTGACTATGCTGCTTGTGATTATTTTTATGGGGATATTTAAAAAATCAATTAAGTAGACGTAAAGTAAAAACACTTCAAGGGATTAAAAAAGTCAGTCAAATTGGTGTCAAAGAGGTCAGTTCAAGAGATTCAGTTCAGTCAAAGAGGAAGTTGGAAAAATACCCCCAAAAATTTCTTTAAAAAAAGCTCTTTTGGCTTAGCCTAAACGTTCACGTAAACTGAACTATGCTAAAAGAAACCACATCGAAAATTTCATGTAAATAACTTAATTCAATAAAAATTTACAATGCTCTGATATTGGTCATATTATTTTCGTATCAACCTGTATAGCTACTATTTCAAGTCACAACTTTAAAACTGCTTCGGGTGTATTTGACAGCTCACCCAGAATAAGCTAAATTTGTGCGAACTTGAGCACACTTAATTGTTCAACTGTAAGGTACAAGTATGGCAAGTAAAATCTTTAATTTTCCGCTTGACTAGTAAACCGTGAATCCTTCGACTTATTTTCAAATGCGGTGCTATGGTTGTCTTACTGAAATACTCAGCGTAAATTACACATTTTGTAAAATGTTTGCTTGATTATGAAAATTTTTCCTATGATATGTTAAAAGTCTTTATTACATTACTTCTGGGAACGTTTAATTCATTAAGTACACTGCTGGCCATCGTAAATGCAACACCCTGAAGGAAGCATGCAAATAATATGAAATTTACAACATGCATTAGCTGAGGTGAGATATGCAAATGATTAGAATTTCAGCGCAGACGCACATCAAGCGCGCCTGTGGCGCCACCTCAAAGCGCTATTTAAGGCTTGGAGATTTCGACGGTTTCAAGTACAGCAATTGTGTTTTTCTTGCTTTTTTTTCAAAAAAACGATAAATTATGCCTCGTAGGAAACAACGATCATCTTTTGATCAAGTATCCGAGTTTGACAGAGGAAGGATAGTGGCATACCGAGATTGTGGGTTATCTTTCAGGGAAATCGGTCGTCGTATTGGACGAAACCAAACAACTGTGATGCGGATATGTGATCGTTGGGTGCAGGAGGGTACGACGGACAGACGTGATCGACCGCATCGACCTCAGTGCACCACGTCACGTGATGACAGGCAGATTGTACGCATGGCAGTGACGGACCGCTCAGTCACATCACGAACCATATCACAGCAGATTCAGTCTGTAACGCATCATCCAGTGTCTGCGCGTACCATTCGACGTCGTTTACAGCAGAATGGTCTGTCCGCAAGACGTCCGTTGCTTTGTCTACCTCTGACGCGGAACCACAGACGTCTCCGCCGCCAATGGTGCGATGAAAGAAGGATGTGGACGACAGAATGGAATGAAATTCTCTTTACTGACGAGTCACGCTTCTGTATGCAACACCACGACGGTCGGATTCGAGTCTGGAGACACCGTGGAGAGAGGATGCTGAACAGCTGCATTATGCACCGTCACACTGGTCCTGCACCGGGTATTATGGTATGGGGCGGTATCGGATATCTCTCTCGCACTCCTCTAGTACGCATTGCCGGTACTTTAACCAGCCAGCGCTACATCTCCGAGGTGTTGGAGCCAGTTGTTTAATGGAAGAAAACATTGCTGTCGCGTATTCTGTTTTTATACTGTGTAAAATTACCAGTGTTCTTTATAACATAGTAAACCATAAAAACTTAGGTTTATCTATGAGGAATGATCCGGTAAGAAAAGCGTGTAAAAATATAGCTGAGGTCTTATTAAACTATTTCATAAGGCTCCCAGTCCACATTCTCGTATGACAGTGAACAATGTCTCTTAATGCGCAATTGAAATTACTTTTATTTTACCTTAAAGAGATATTTCAATAAATCACATAACAAAAGAGAGATGGGAACATACCCTAGTAGCACAACTAGTTCATAAAACGTTAAAATTACGTTGGAAACGCGTTTTTTTTTACGTTGAAAAACGTGTTTTAAACGTGATTTGGACTAATTGTGCTACTAGGGTAAGCACGTGACACCGTTCGGCTTAAATAAAGTATTCTACTGACAATAACAGTTAGGTGATTCGAAGAAGACGCCACGTAGAGACAAATTTGAAATAATAAAATAATGAAAAAAAAAGAAATCCATCATGATCTTCAATCTTTAATTAGCAATATATGCTTATTTATTGCTTTCCCACTATGCATATGGTTCAAAAATTTAATGCTAAATAAACTCAAGCGAATTGTGGCATCTTATATATACGGGGAAGATGCCACCAGTTATGGTGTCAGAAAAATAACACAAACATTAGATTCTCCAACTTGTTTAACCAAAACTAATAAGAATGCAAGTTTGAATGTTAGCCTGCACATTTCATTCAGCACAAATGGTCACTATCGCTATCTTCGTACAATCATTTCTTGCATCTGATAGGCTGAATCCAAACACGCGTGAGATTTTTTTAGCTTTAGAGTATCTTTTACACACATTACAAATTTAATTCTGGCCAATAATGTAACTATTATATTGAATTAAAGTTGATTCTGAACAAGAACCTTCTTCCGTTTTCCTTTTGTAGTTTCGAGGCTTAGTCCGTATGATAATAAACTTATCTGTTTAAAATTCTATATATGTTTAAAATTCTTACTATCTTAAAAAAAACATAAAAAGATATGTTGTAAAACTTTAATGTGTTATACACATGTATTATAGACGCACACAGATTTTATATACAGACAACGTAAAACATTAAATATTTCGTAAATTAAAAAAATATAGTGTCTATTATTATAATGTTACAGTTATAATTATTAATTTCATTTATATTTTACACTATAGTATACAATATATAAAATGAAAAATAAAATTTAAATTTCACTTAATTTATTTCTGAATAATGTTGCGTCTTGTCTCCCAAGTATAGGGTAAAGATGTCATGCTCGCTTATTTTCGTATTTCTGCATGTTTATGGCTACTTCTGCTTGTTTTGTGTGTAACAGAATGCGGAATTCACTTATAGTGCTTATATCGTATTTAAAATAAAACATCCGTTTATTAACTTTAAGTATGATGAATGGAATATTATAAGGGCCGTACTCACCAGGTTAAATTCTCACGATATCTAAAATAACGGCGATTAAAACGATGAATTAAGATAAATCCACGATCCGCGTGTGCTCTAGGTTTGGTTTGGTTTGTGAGATTATGGCCGATTAGCTACGCGTGGGCTCTAGGCCGACAGGTGGGGTGCCCTCCGTGGGGGTCTTTCTAAGGGCTCCTAACCCGTATTTACGCTAAGTTTCGGAGAAAACCACGGAAAACTCCGAACGGTTAGGTCGACGGTGCCCGCGATGGGACCCGAACTCGAGACCTTCACACTTCGCCCGTCTACCATTTCCAGTGGCATAACCACTGTGCCATGGTAAGGCACGTGTGCACTAGGATAAGAGGCATTGCATCCTTTAAAATATCCCTATAACACTCTGAAGATCCCAACTTCTTTAATGTTCGTTTAATTTAACTCAGACTTATCAAATAAAGAAGCTTCTGCTTTCTACAACTTTTTTTTTTTCGCGTGTGTGTGAATTAAACTAATTTTCAGGTACTTTGATCTTCGTTCTTCAGATGATCAAGTGGGACACATTTATCTGGTCAGAAATCTAATTTGAAAAAATTTTACTGGCCTTATTTCCTTAATTATAAATAAAACTAATACATAAAGAAGATATTTCCCAAAACCAGAAATGGAGCACTTATGAAATGAATATCCAAGATATAGTACGTTCAGAACATTCAACAAAGAGCAATAGAGAAGCTATAAATACCTTTGGTAAAGCACTAAGATTCGCCTTTAAGCTGTGCACTAAAATGTTTCAGAAACTACAAATAACGCAAAATTATGTATATCTTCTTTTTATATCAGAACTACGATTTCTAGCGAATTGCGCAATTATATGATGAAAAGTCAAATGAAACTTTCTGCGAGTTTTATTTGCACTATTTTATCCATTAGCACCGTTAGCTATATTATCCTTTCGCCTTTGTGCTGTGAACAAAGATAATGAAAAGCGTCTGATCTAAGCAAAAACATAGTAACGTCGGCAAAACGTCTGAAACAATACTAAAAAAAATCCGTAGAAGTAAAAAAGCTTAATCATGCCGAACCTCATCAGTTATAAAACACTTTCAAACCTATCCTTACTGGGGCATATATTTTAGGAATAGTTAACCTGTTATTCCTTTCACCGCAAAGACATGATGGCAATCCCCTTTCAACGCTAGTCGTTATTTCAAGCATGGGTCATAATGTCTCGCTGTAGCGCAGAGGTTAACCAAACACGTTTTTTCAAACATTTAATTCAGCAATACACAGTTATCAAGTACTTGTTGATTCCGTAATGTGGGGGGGGGGGGTGCTAAGATTTCCCAATCCTTTGCGGCAAATGAAATAAATTTCTGTATAAAACAAGCTCAAAGTTAGCATATTTTAATATTAAAAAACTTGAAGAAATTTTTAAAAGCGTTTTTCATATTTCTCTGATAACTTTAATATTTTTTGTTTGTTTTGTTATTATTTAGTATACGTCCAAGCACCAACTGGTACTCCTTTCAAAGGAATGATGGTACAAGCATATGACCCTCGAACAAATGAGACCATTGGAGAGTTTTTAGGAGGGCAAGGTTTGAAAGTAATGAACGGTTGTGCCAGCATGTCCCATAGTAACAACAGAGATAAGAAATCTGCAACGCTGGTGTGGGTTGCACCTCAGGAGTCAGGAAATGTCAGATTCAGGTAAGAAAAAAACTTTTTTATCCATACTACATCTAATTTAAATGGGTTTTAATCCAGACATTTTTAGAATTCCTTTTTTAAAAAATTAACGTCACTATATAATTTAACTACTGTTAGTCATTCAAAATTTACTATATTTATTTATATTTTGAACTTTAAAGAGAGGCTGAATCTGTAAATTGAATAAAACTTGAATGCTTCACAAATTAATAAACATTTATTCGACTACACTGATAGGCTTACTTCTATTTTATGCGTAATGCGCAATAAGGGAAAAAGTGTGATCAAAAACAATAATTTAAGCTTTAATTGTCGCAGAAAACAGCCGTTTAGACTGACATTAAAAAGCGGAATATGACAATGAGAAGAATGGTACAGTTACAGATGTGATCCTTTAAGGTTCCATTTCCAACATATTAGCTTATATTTTTAAAATTACTGGTTATTGTGAAACCAAAATTTGTCTTTAAAGTATTCTTCGATCCATATTTATTTTAGTGAGAACACAAAATTTATGTGTATATCTATTTTATAATTGTTTTGAAATTCGATTTAATAAATTCCCTATATAGTATGAAAAATATTTTATAATTTCAAGATCTATTATTGTTATTTTTGAGCACTTGTGTATTATTTTTTAAGTAAAAAAAAATTCATTCATTTATTAGTTATAAACTTGTCTAAAAATCAAAATTTTTCTTTATCACGATAGCCTATTTTTTAGTGAGTGTTAAAAGCTTTTTGGCATCGACTACTCATTTAAAATCAATAAGAATTTCTCTATTGACTTTTTTATGTACGTAAAATTCAAATACGAAGTGAAAAGACTAGATCACCATTAAACTTAGAAAAATCGCTTCTATTTTTAGAGATGAACATTTGATGACTCCGTAGATGCAAAACTTTCTTTGACATCAACAGAAAACATTTTCCGAAAAAATTCTTTCTTTTGTTTATACTTCAACTTCAGCTTTCTCACATAACTGTAGTGAAATATTTCAGCTGTTAATTTTGAAAGCATTTAAAAATGAACCACTATCATCTTAAATTTTAAGGAAGTAGTATTTCACTGCGTTGATATATTTGACTCATTTCTTATCTAGATTTCAAAAATACTGAATTTGATCTAAAATAAAATATGCGCGGTGTCCTTACTATTGACTAACTGTTTTCTGTTTCTCTTCAGGGGCACCATCGTGCAACAGTTTAACACCTTCTACCACGGAGTGAATGCCGTAATACAGAAGAACTGAGAAGATCGGGTTTCGTTCATTCAGTAAAATATGAAGCCATTACCTCTAGGACTAGTAAACGATGTTACTAACATATCCAGAAATTCATTTCAAGCATAGCAGTGCCTTTCAATTTATCGTCATTTGAACTGACTTGCGGTGCAGAACTATGAAACAGAATCACTTTCTTCCTCTATTCGTCATTATATTTATGCTCAATAGTGAAATGTTGCCAGGCCATTGCATAAAATAGAGCCCTGTTCAGAATTTAGAGCAGTGAAAATTGCTGGCTTGCCACATTCATGACCTTCTTTCTACAGCTCACAGAACTATGTAAAAAAATTTCCAATACAGCAGGAAGACAATATAATAATACGTATTCTCGCTAACTTGAGTGATTTATAGACTCTTTTTCTTCGTCAATTACTTCAAAACAAAGGCATATTGGAAGTATGCTTTTCCTTGTTTTTGTAATTCAAGAAATGAGACACCCAATTATATAATCATAATAAATCCACGCCCAATGTTTTTATCTGCTGAATGACATATTCAATAAAATTTCCATTGATTTTTTTTATCCTGCAGCATTTAACTTATGCGGTTGATCTCAAATTAATTTGATCCATTTATCTTCTAAAATTTTTTCTTTGAATTATTTATGAAATGTTTCACTTTTTGAAATTCGGCGGAAAAGCATATTATCTTAAATTGAAGCAAGAAAAAGAGATTGCTAAGTGATGTACACTTCCAATTGAACTTATCCAATAAAACTGGATAAAACTGTTATGTGAAAAAATAAATAAAGAACAATTTTTTTTATAATTTGTCAATGGATTTATTTACTGTATATTCTTTACATATGTTACTAAGCAAAGCATAAAAACACTTGTAGTTCCTCATTCAGCGGCAGAATTAAAGGCCCAACTATTACCCTATTTTCCGTCTTAAAAACAGCGGTTTCGCAATTCGATTATAAATTATGAACACTTTAGATTTTTGTGCTAAACATTTGCAGACACATCTTTTTTTTTATTCATCTTTTTTTTAAATTATTTTATTATGTAAATACCCGCAACAGTATCTTTCAGACGCCGTTCTGGAATTCTATATGTTCAAGTATTCTAAATTTTCTGTTCAAGTTTTTAGGGATGGACGCGAGACGAAAAATAAGCGTCTCGCGTCTCGCAAAATAGCCCAAAAGCTTTGTCTCGTCTCGCAAAACCCCTATACCGTAATGCTAAAAATGTGTGTCTCGTCTCGCAAAAAATCTGTAAATCTCTGTCTCGTCTCGCAAAAACGTCGTCTCGCGTCCATCCCTACAAGTTTTTTGATTTACATTTTCTTTAAAGTCCGAATTTAAGACTTTTTTCAAATTGTTTGAATGTTCGTTTGCTATAGCAAGCCTACTCGAGGGTCATCTTCCAGCGTGTTAGGTGCCTTGGTCGAAGGATTATTTCCAAATTGAAAAAATGATATGGAGGTCGCTATTTTCTGCTGTCAGAATTTTTTACATTTAATATTTCATCGAAAAATAATAGAAATTATTTTTATTTATCGTTAGATCGACATACTTAAATACATGAAGGTTGTATACAAACACATTTTAAGTGTATAATTTTAACATTTTCTCCGTCCTTTCTTTCTCTTCTGTGCGGTTTATGTGTTAATCGTACTCAAAATTTTAAATTCAATTTTAATATTTCCGTACAGTTTCATTTAAAATTGTAATAAAATTTCTATGAATAATGGTAAAATGTCTAAAATTAGTGAGTGGAAAGATGAGGGTTTAATTGATATGTAAACTGTTATACTAATGCAAAGGTAGATGAAAAAATGTGATTGAAGACATTGCGAGCCCCACGAGTCTATTTAACTTCATTCCTGCGTAAATAATAGGATGTCGACGTTTTATTTACAAAACTAGGTTGAATCCTACTTTAACCCCCCTTATTCCCCCAAGTTGACGATAAATATTCAAATGTAGTTGCCATGGCGATTTCTGTTTTTATGTGATATCCGTACGGCAGAATTATGAAGAAACAATGTGGATTTTTCCGAATTTCAGGTTGATTTCTAAATTTCCCCGGTAATCAACCGAAAATTCACTTAGCGTACCTGAAATTTTTGAACGCAATTATTCATGGACACCTTGTTTATAACCTCGAGTAGCTCAAGTGGGGCATCGTGAACGGCTTGAGTTTTACCCGAGAACTCGAGTTACTCAAAAGTGGCACTCTGAACGCGCCCAGTATGTGTAAGTAGTAACTGGAGCAGACGATTTAAACTTTTCTATTTTAACATCGCTACGCAATAAATCCAGCAACTAATAACTGGTTGCCAATACAACTTAAATTAATAATTTTTCTAATAAACTTTCAGTTCCAAATTACTCGTGAATTAGATTGGGCTGTTTGTTGTTTTGTGTAGTATTATTAAAGAAAATATATTTTGGATTTATTCAAGATTCGGCTTTTTTTCCACGCTGTCCGTTGTTCCATTACTGAAGTTCTTTATTAGGAGCATCCTTTTTTCTTCCATGTGACCTTTCCTTCGTAACTACGAAATCTGGCAACCAGTTTTTCTTTCGTTTCATTGGTTTCACGACGATATCTTGTAATTAAAAATAACTCTGTATTCTAAAAATTTTTGTGTAACGGAAAAGTTGCAATAAATCCTTATTAAATTTTTTTTTCGAGTGTTTCGCGATTAGTTCCATTTAGTTCCATTTCGAGTTAATTTTTTACTGTAATTACATTGGTGATGTCCTTTCCATTTTATTTTCAACCCATCCCAATGTTTCAAGGCATTCCTTTACGGATCGTAACAAGTAGTGAAAGTTTACTTTCCGTCTATTTTAAGAAAAAAAAAAAGAAATAAGCGAAGGTGTATAGGAGGCTCCGCCTCTGACAAAAAACTAAATTAAAAAAGAAAAAAACTAAAGAAGGGAAAACCATGCTTGGAATCGAGGACTATCGTTTTAAATTGAAATAAACAATGGCGCCTAAAATAACATGTAAGTGAAGTATTATTTTTAAAAAAATTTTTGGTTGCCAAATGTACTTTTATTTACTGTATAGTGTTATCATATTGTTTAATTGGTAATTTTTAGAGCTAATTTGTGCAAAGTTGTTTCCATGTAGTTCCCCTGGAAGCGCTTTATCTTGTGTACATGCGTTATGTTCTAGTCTGTATAGGAGCAATATACTCCTAGAAACAGATGGCTGGAAAACTCGTCAACGTGCGGCGATTTTTTAGGTAGGCGAAATAAGGAGGTTAAAGTAGGAATCAACTCTCAACTAGCGGGTGTCACAAGTCTTGAGACCGATTGAGTGCGAAAAGAACTAGGAAATAGATAGCACTGCAATGAGTTATTGTAAGAGGTGCAACAACACTTCCATATTACTGTCAAAAACATTTTGTTTTAATATTTGCATTAGCAATGCCATACAAATTTATGTTACGTAAGACTATTCTTAGTCTTGCTGAAAAGTTATTGGCCAAACAAATTATCAATATTTTTAAAGTCTAGTCAGTCTCCTGAGCAACGATTGCTCTTTAACGATGCATCATTAAGAAATGAAGAGAAGGTATGGAGCCTGAAATTAAATTAAAAAGAGGTCGTCCTCGTTTTCATTGATGATAAACAACTGAAAAATGTATTGTGGAACGCCTTAAACGAAGTTTTCCAATCGACATAGCGATTGTTGCAAAAGTTTGGTGTTTTACGAATATAAAATGAAAACAGCGTTCGAAAATATCAAAGTCAACGTGCCCCAAAATACTTCTCTAATCAACTTGAAAAAATTCGAAAATGTTACCGTTTACTCCATTTGAAACATTTTTCAAATGACACATCGATCATTTTGAATGATGAACATTTTTTTTCACTTTTGGAAACCATATACTGGTGGGAAACGTCATTTTTTTACACTTACAACATCGGAAATATATACAGGACAGTGCGAGATATACTGCCCAGACAGCACATAAGCTTAAATCAAGCTTGACATTTCTTTGAATTTGACGCATTAATGCAAGCTTGACAGTTCAACTCATTCTAAGCTGGCAGCAAGCTTGCAGGATCAAGTTGAATTGTCAAGCTTAAATACAGCTTGATTTAAGCTTGGCAATTGCTACTAGCTTGATTTTTCCTTTTTAAAGGAGCGTTGATGGCGCCATCTGTGAAAGAGAATGGACATTAATTGTCTAGTGTCCTCAAATTTGCTGAAAGTTCGTAAAAGATGTGTTTATTTTATTACCAGTGCCCTATTACCGGCAAGGCAAACGGGGCAACTGCCCAGGGCCTACAGATTTTAGGGCCCAAAAATCTTACATCTTACACTTTTGTAGTTTTAAAATAAAATTACAAAGGATTAAAAAAATTCAGAAGTTAAATAATTTTTTTAATTATAAAGTATGAACAATGAAAATAATTCAAATTTACATTTGCATAAATTAATTTAAACTTATTTTTAATTCTTCGAAATGCTCTATATCGATATAGCATACCAATATATAGGAAAATTACTAACCACGTTTGTAAAGAGAATTTTTAGCGTTAAAAAATAGCAAAATTTTTCAATTATTTGTTATTATAAGAAATATTTACAAAAATGACTAAAGTGTTTGTATTCCATACATGTTATGTTAGCAACTGTGATATGGCATTTCGAAGTAACGTTTAACTATCTGTTTCTTTGATTTCAGATTACTTAACACAAAATTTGTGTTAAGTAATCTGAATTTTAATCTAAACACAGAATTTGTGTTAAGTAAGTAAACCCATTCTATATTTCCAAATATGGAAATTCTTCAAAATAAAATACAATTATACTACGAAATTGATTTCAAAATCATTCGTTTGTCTCGATTTTGGCCAGCAGCAGTATTGCTCATGAGTGTTGCGAAAGTTTTAAAACATGTGTTGCTCTTAAGTTTATATTATGTTTATTTCCCTATTAGTAGAGTCTCTAAATCACACATAAAATTATTTTAATTTTGATGCATCCCATGGAAAAATAAAAAAACAAATAACATATCGCCCACTTATCAATCCGGCCAGAAAACCGCTTAATAATTCACTTCAAACTTTAGTGGCTAGCTGCACAAGACTCCGGTGGCTGAATGGATAACGCGCTCGTCTGCTAACCGAAAGGTCCCGGGTTCTATTCTAGCCACGGACACTCGATGGAAATAGATTACAGTAAATTAAAATTACAGCATAGAGGGGAAAAAATAAAGTATGTGGGGCGCCCCGTGTATTTAGAAAATTTTTTTTTTGGAAAATTTTTTAAGCTTGAAATGTCAAGCTTAATGCAAGCTGGGCAAGTGTAAACTAGAACACTTGATTCAAGCTTGCATCAAGCTTACACGCCTGGAATTTTCAAGCTTAATTCAAGCTTATTGACTTGATAAATCAAGCTTGCTGCAAGTTTGATGCAAGTTTGTTGTGCTGTCTGGGTGGTCATGCAAAATATAAGCAAAAAGTTCTAGAGTGGATCGCCATTTCACCGACGGGTGTGTCGCTGAAAATCATTCAACCATTTCGCGGATAATCCATGATTTCCGATGTATACATCAATAAATGCCCACCAAAACTAAAACAATTCGTTGATACCAAAACTGCAAAATTATATTCCGGCCAGAACTCACCAGTAGTCACTATTAGAAAAAAAGCACTGTAATGACTTGCTGGGGAAAAAAGTGCTTTTCGTTCCAAAAAATGACATATATGGCACACATCCAGTGAAAATATTTCGTATGTTCTGACTGGGCTGATGTACGACGATGGATGGGAATCGAATTCCGAGCGGCAGTTAGTAAATAAAATTACTCGTATTTTGAAAGTTGACATATATATCTTCTAAGTCTCTAAGTCACGATAAAGAACATCAAGGAGACTCTTCCAAAAATCGAAGATAATGGCCGTTAACAGTTGTTAAAATATGTTTTTTTTAATTTATGTTTTTTTTTTACTATTTGAAAATATGTTTTTTTTAAATAGTAAAAAAAAACTAAAAGTTTTGCCAAGCTATATACATCTTTTATTTATTTGTACAACCCGCGGCCCTTTGAATTTGTCTCCTAGACTTTTGTGACATCCGTTACTTCGTCCAAATCTACGTATTCCTATCTGGATTTTTTCGCTTTGCTATCTTTAACCGCTGTCTGGCTCAGTATAACGTGTACACATCAATAAATGCCCACCATCTTGTGTCAAGAAGCCTCAATCAATCTATATGGACCATTTCCCTATTTGTATCTACATTTTTGTACTGTTACGTTTTATCTGTTCTTCTGAGGTTCATTTTAGTCTAAATCGATCAACTACGTTTCAAATTATTAAACTTTCATGTTTTTTCATGTAAATTGGTTAATTAAAACGCGACATATTGATCTTTAAAATTCCGGTTTGATATCGTTAGTGTTGAAGCTAGTTAGTAGCTAATTTCCAAATATTGGCGACATCGCTATGTTGGCTATGTTGGTCCTTTTGAAAAATTATTTTTGGTGCCAAATTTAGCAATATTTTTTCAAAAGTCGCCACGATTAGCACCATTTTGGCGCAATTTTAGGCATATCGACAGTATGATTTGTCTTTCCGCATAGCAGTAGTATTTCGCAAATTTATTTTGAATGAAATGAAAATGTGGGTTACGGCCTATTTGGCCGTAACCCACATTTCCTCCCCCAGTAACCCACCCCCAGTTCCCCCCCCCCCAGTAACCCACATTAACCCACCAAGATCCCTACTCTAGGGATCTAGGCCGTGGCTGGGATTGCCCTCCGTGTGGGACTTTCAAAGGGGTCCTAACCCGTATTTACGCGAAGTTTCGGAGAAAACCACGGAAAACTCCGAACGGTTAGGTCGGCAGGCGCGACCTGGTTTCGAACCAGGCACCTTCCGTCTCCCAGTTCAAAGCGCTGATCAGTTTGAATCACTATGTAGTGAATATTATTTCTTAATTGACTAATCAAGAATTCTCAAAAATGTTATTTAATAGTAATTTCTGCATCCTAAAATTGATTTTAAAACTGAAAGAGTTCGCTCTTATGAAATGTAAAAATAGATGACAGAGTATATGCTCTCAATTTTTTTTTTTTTTTCTGCTCAATTGCTGAAGAGTACTTAAGAAAATGGGTGGAGTTTTTTTTTTAATATCTTTTATATGTGAACACTTGTTTGAAGAGCTACTTAATTTATTCTATATACTGTAATGATTAAAGAAAAAGTAAAAAATTGCACTCATAAAAGAAAAAATATCAAAGCTTATTTTATTTACAATAATTTTTACAAGCAATATCTTTTGCATTCATTAAATGCTCAAATAAAAAATATCAATAACTCTAAGTTGACTGTATTCTATGCTATAGCGATGTACCGTTCAATAATTTAAGAGAAATAGGCTCTTTTAATTAAGCATTTCTACATTATTTTACACTGAATAATTCTTATTTTGACTTCGAAGTACTAGGTTATTAATCTATTTTTGAACAGTCAACACATGAAATATTTCAAAAACTCTAAAACTGTTCACATAGCTGAAAGAAAAATTAGTTTCCTCTGAGTAACATGATATACACATGACTGGACCTACAGCAACATACGCGCGTGAACCGAAGCTATAGCAAGATGTTTCAAACATTTCAATCTAATGTATTATTTATTTATTGAAGGAACATAATGAAAAACGAATATATTTGGACATGGCAACACACTTTATACATTTGGACCTAAATGCTTAAAAAGCAATTCATTTTCAGCATAGATATTCAGCATAGATTAAATGCAAATAGAAGATAATTATAGATGGCAGTCATATATTTAAGACACTTTATAACTCCTAATATAAAAGTATGTAACAAATAACTTCTTTGTGGCACTACATTTTTCAATTATAAATTTTACCATCAGTCATAATGCAACAGGCAAATCTGTGAGGACATTCATTAAATATAATAGTCTAAATCAGAATCTTAAAATTTTGTATAAAAACGAGTTATGATTTTTTACTGTTTTCAAAAGATAAAAGATTAAATTATCCAGTCATACTTCAAGATATTAACTTTTTATCATTGCTATTAATGATGCGAAATCCACTTAAATTACCATCATTAACCGAAATTAAGTGTGGGAAGCACACAATGCTGAAATGGTTTTCTCAGAAACGAGATGAGACTTGTGAGAAGTTTAAATGAAAATTAGCTTACAATGCGACAAACATCGGAAAAATATTTCCTAAAATTAATTCTTAAAAATTGCCAAATTTACAGTACCTGCGAAATTTTCAGTTTCGGCAACTGAAGATAGTTTGAGATCGCAAAATTTCATGCTCTGAAAAAATTTCGGACCCATGAAAAAAGATAATTAAAATTTTTAGTAACGCGCACTTTCTTTAGTTAAATTTGACTTATTCATTATTTATGTCCAACCTGGCGATATTTAGTAATTAGCGAAAAGAATTATTTCTCAGTCTAAAATACCAAGTCAAAGGATTACAGTATGCAAATTTACAAATGGTGTTCGTATTGAGTTAAAGTGATTCAAAGAGTCGGTGGCTGTTGGTTTTGTCTTTTGCACACGTAAATGTCCTGTCAACGTTGGAAAAAGCGGTAATGGCTACCCAACAAAAGAAATTCTAACTTGAACAATTATTTGGAGCTGATTATAGGAGTGCTAACATTTCGAAAAGTTATTAAAGATTTTAAACCTGTACATGATTTAAATAACTTCAGAAGTACGTTGTAGAAGGTATAATCTCTCACAAATTGACCACAATGCAAGACATTATTCGAGATCAGGGATACCTGAGCAAAAGCATCTACGGCAATTGACGGACGATACTGTGAAAACTGATTGCTACAATAGATTAGATCACACACTAGTTTGTTTCTAAGGTCCATACAATTTTACGTTTATCGGCTATGGCAGCCGATAAGATTTGAATGCTTTCAATCGCAGCAAGTCATTTGCCTCAGCTTCTCACCTGGATCCGAAAACGCATCAGTAGGCCTTGAGCAACTGACAGAACTATGTACTTTTTATGAAGCACATTTTCATGGGTTAGATGTTGACTTTTGAGTTTGAACGGGACTCAAACTTTTTGAGATATAGGCCATTAGTATCGGACTAGACCAAGGGCTTGAAAATTGGATCCTATATTGGCCACTGAAGACCACCAAGTAAATGAGGTAGAAGTATACACTCTGAATTCTGTTGAAAAATACCCTTTTTAATTGTTGTGAGTTTCTGAATGGTGCCAATAAAAAGAAATTATTTTATCTTCGGATGAGAATTAAAATTTTGTAGAGAATTTCCGAGAAAGGCACAAAAGGCACTAAATGACAGATTTTGGTGGTGTGAACTGACGTCTCCGCAACCGAAAACGCCATAAAACTATCAGTCCCATATAAGTTTCGTATAAAAAATTCTATAAGCTGCAGACATTACGATAATTATGTGTAAAAGCTGTCTGCCACGAATCGGACTCTTTGATCAAACTTAACTAATCAGTGACAGGAAATCGCAGCTGAAAGTTACTTGGTCACTTTTTTCAGTCTTTTATAGATTTTACCTAGAATGTAACAAAATGAAAATATTGCGAACTATTTAGCCAATATTATAATTAATTGATTATAGAAGTATGCTGTAAAAAATTTGTTTCCTAATACCAGACATAAGCCCAGTTTTACAGAACCTGAAAGGTCCTGGAAAATCTACCAGAAATATGATCGAGCCATTTGTACATTAAGTTTCAAAACTTACCATTCCAAGGCATAATGTTCAGCTATCGAGACAGTATGATTAGCTATTTTGATGACTTCTGGTGAATCTTACGCATATCCCTTGTTACGTTGCTGCCCTTTAGTGGGCCTGGAAGAGCCTAGAAAGTAGGTATTGTGCTATGTTTGGCGCTTCAGTATATATTCCTTGCGAATTTAACGTTGTAAAGAAGAAACGGAAAAGCATTCGATCTTGAAGAACATAGGCAATATCTTAGAACTTAGGTAGATTATGTGAGCTGACATAATAAAAATGGGGTAGATACAATTTTACAAGATAAATGCCAAAAGAATATGAATAGTATAGTTCACCTTTAAGCATCTGAGAAACGATGAATGTAAATATTAATTGATGATATAATGTTAGAAACTGTTTTAACATTAAGATGAAAGAAATTGCATTTCAAAACTCTTAAATAGCAATTTTATGGAATTGAAAGAAGCAATTTTATGGAATAAAACCACTAATTACTTTTTTGAAGAATCATTATCCTCAAAGTCTGCCCTAAAGTTGCTTATCAGATTATGCAAAACTCCTGATTAAATTATATAGCTTTGGAGATGCGAGTCTCAATTTTAATCTATTAAAATCTATTAAAGAATGATTGTCTAGACTCTAGTGTTTTGATTGTTTTTAATCGGGTGTCACGTGATTGTGAATCTAATCCTTCGTCTCTGCAATCCACCTTTAATCCAATTATTGAGTTTTACATCAATAATCAATTTTCACGATCATATACTTTTACTCACTTTGACATTACATTATCCCCAATGACGAATATCATGAGATTGTCAATAATATACGTCTCAAACTCGATTTATTTTTGAGTTGTTCCATGGTAATAAATGTGTAACATTTTTTCCTAAAATGCATTCAAAATCGTTCTTTCTGTCACACTTTACTGTTCCAAACATTTTCATTGCTATCTACTTCTCTTATCCTCCGTATTTACTGTTAATGCTCTACAATTTAATGAATCAAATTTTGTTCTTGCGCCATTTCTGTATTAAAGTCATTCACAGTTTGGCAGAACAGCTGTTCTCATACATAAAATAAAACTTACGTATTAGAGACACTGGCATTGTTTTAATAGTTAAGGCATGTCATTTTTAAGAAATGTCTATATTTGGACATCCTCTCTTTAGGAGTAAAATAATTGATTACCCTTTGAATACTGTTTCTGTATACAGTGTAGTTAAAATATGATTTATTTGCTAAACCTTCCCAATCATGTTTTTTCTTTCTTTTTCATGCAAGTGACAAATGACTGTTTTAAGTAAGGTTATAGCTCCTTTAAGTGCATTTTATAAGGAATATTTAAAATATTTTGCGTATAACATCACCGAAAAATTTTTTCTTGAAAGACAATGGTCAATAAATCTGAGTGTCGAAAAGCAAAAAGTAAATTTTAATATCTGATTACTACTGAGATTTTATACACTTACTCGTAACGCAAAGGATACGTAACGTGTAAAAATTTTTTTTTAATATATTTGAAAGTTTTACTTCTTTTATTATTTATATTCCCTTCAGAATCAATAGCATTAAATGCAGTAATCTAAAAGCAATTTCTTAATGATGTCAATACTTACTCTTGTACTGTAAAACTGAAGTTTTTACAGCTAAAAATGCTTATAGTCTTTCATCTAAATAGTTTTAGCAACCTTTTAAGACAGTGTTTAGTTTTTAATCACGTAGAGAAATTCAAAAACAAATAACACTAACGTCGGAAAAAGAAATATAAAATGCCGTTCCACTTCGTTCCCTATCCTTTCATTCCTCTTTTCTCTCACAGGTAACGGGAAACTATAAATATTTTTTTTCTTGGCGTTTATTTCTCAAATGGCGAACTTCATGCTAAAAATCAAACTCTATATAAAATATTATGAATGATTCTGATTTGACTTTCAATTTCATAAACAAATATAACAAATTGTAAAAATCAAAATGTAAAATGAAGTTGACATTACTTTTTGAAAGTGTCACATCTTAAAAATACTTAACTGTTTTTACAAATAAATTATGATTGTTCAGTTTGCTCTTGAAATAAATAAAACAATGAAAAAGTTATAGTTATTTTCAAAGATTAGTTTTCAAGTCATTCATTATACAAATTATGTTTAATTTATTTAAATTCTATCAGAAGAAGCGAGATTTTATAAATAGGTTTAAAAGTTATGTTTTCACATCACAAAAATATTTCGATCCTGTAAGAATAAAACTTTAGTACATGCACTCTGATAACAGTGATTTATCTTTAATAACACTAAGTTCATTTTATACACCAACACACAACAACGAATGCTGTTTTTAAAAAATAAACTATGTAGCACATGCCGTGAAAATTCACAAAAATACGTGAAACATCTAGTAGCTAAAAAGCCAGAACAGATATGTCACATTAAAATACAATGAAAAAAATAAATTGACTAATTTGTCGAATTCTGAAGAATATCATATTTTCTCTCAGGCGACAATCTACATTTATAATACAAATTTTCTGAAAATATTGTTCCAGATTCTATTATATCCATGCAATTTTCCACATTTTGCAGCAATTTACAGCCCTTTATTTTCTGTGAATTTGCATAGATCATGAATGCCAAGTTACATTTGAATAATGCATTACTTTCACAGTCTGAGCTAACACAAATTAGTACTACATACAACAGCAAGAAACAATACACGCCACAATATCTCTTAAACTGAGAATTTCAGACAACAGACTCATTACATTTATATTTTTCAATTATATATTACAAGCAGCAAAATGTACAAGAAATCAAAGAAATAGAGAAATAAATATTATTCAGAAGGAAAAGTACTGATTACATTTATATGTACGAGGTTGGCCCATGGCTGAATACTGAAGCAATAAAAGCAACATCCAAGTCCTCAAACGCAGTGATCTTTTTTAATGAATCTGTTTTTTACGATCAATCAATACGACTGAATTAGTTCCAAATGCAAAAATTATCCTTTTTCCCATTTTGGTGTCGTTATGTTTCTAACTGCCATTTCTCTTTGCTCTTTGTTTTATACTGTGCCAAAACTTCCTTAATGGATGATCTTGGATATGAATGCAAAGGTGATGGAAAGTTTTCCGATACATTATGACTTCAGTGCCACGGAAGACTAGAAAATTAGAAATGCTCATGTGTTTCATTCATGGATCTTGCAAATCCTCAAAAGATAAAGGGCGTACTTTCATTTCTGAAGACTTCAGAGAGTAATCTCCTCGCCATCTTTCCCAAATAATTCCTAGGAAATAACCATTTTCTGTGGGATCGGTGTGATATGGACCATTTAAGTTGGCTTCAAAACACCTGAAATAAATGCATGCACTATTTATTGGCTGAAAGCAATAAATGTAATACATTAATCACGGAATATAAAAGAGAATAAAGAAAGAATGCAAGTTAATAGCTGATCAGCACGCATTCTCCACGTATATCCACAGGCCAATGTTGCGAAGTAGATTCGTTCATTAGTTGATCAGTTGATGTTCTCTTGTATATAGAAATATAACAGGCAAACACCATTGTTAACGGATAAGTTAATAGTAGAATTTCACAACCCAGTGATCTTAAAAATGATAACAGTGAAATATGATCATAAAATATCAAGACCATGAGGATGATCTTCCATTTAACTTGCACATACAAAAACTTAGATATTGTGATTGAGTTTAAATGAAAATTTAAAAATCAGATTCATTTCAAAACTGTTCCTCAATTAATTAACCATAAACAATTAAACTGGTCATTAAGTACTTCACTTTGAATGTAACTTATTAAACCTGAGACTATATTTGTAATAAAAAAACTATTCAACTTTCGTTATATAGTTTCAGCTGAACCATTTTTGTGATTTCCGCCATTACAAACAATCTGTTCATGCAGGGACGTAGCCAGGGAAGATGCCATGAGGGCCTGCCCCCCCCCCCCCCGAAATTTTGGATTTCTATTAGATAATAAATCAAATATTTTTGTGAAAAATTCTACTTTTTTCCCTTCTGGGCTCCTCCCCCGAAATGTTTTTTTCGCTATTTACCTGTGTTCAAGCATCCCCCAAATGAGCTCAACCTACCCCCTAAAGTACACGTACCTCAGATTGGGAACTGCTGCTCTAATACCACACCAAAAAAGTTTACTTCCCTTCAAATTTAGATTTATATACTATATTACATCTAAGTACTATCTTTTATCTAAGATAAAACATTTCAGTCAGTAGTTCTAGATATTGCCGACTAGGTTACGGCTACTATCTTTTAAACTCATTTTTGTTAGTTTTGTAAAAATCACAAATAATATGGTACTTCTTATTCTTCTTATTATTAAACATGAATTTTAATACTTTATGATATCTATGCATATGAGAAAATGTATTAAATAAAGCTGAATGTGTAACTACCTAGGTACACAGGAATTTAGTTTAAACATATCATGTGTCATTTTAAAATATTTTACTAACCTGTAGTACCACCATCCTCCTTTGAAAGTATCTGCGCAATTGCAACAAGACGCAACTTCGTCGTTGTCACGGTCGTGCGTTGAGAACATTTTACCGTCGTGTAGGCTCAAAGAGTCGGTTGCATTTCCTCTGTATTCACCAACTGAAAGTCTGTATTGATGAGTTTCATCTTCCACTTTAAATCTGTTAAAATAAATCAGAATTCATTGGTATTAAATGAAAAGTAACAAAATGGAATGCAATATTTTACTTCAGAAACTCTCAAAAGAAAAAGAAACTAGGTTGACTAAATGTCCAAAACGGAGCTTGGCTGAATAAAAGAACTTTCAGACTTGTGAAAGTTATCGGTTCAGATCAACAGAACAGCTGGCAGCTTGGTTTTATTTTTGTAATTAAAGATAATGCTTTAACTGTAAAACTGTTGAACGACTTGTTATTTCACAGCCACTTCGTGACTCGATATCTCAACGTAGGAAGGGACAGTCTTTCACCTCCCTTATATCCTCATAAAGTTATGGTTTATAAGATCTTTTTTTTATGATTTTTAAATTGTCTTCACTTCCGCCATGCCATAAGAAGAAAGTGCTACTCCTCACCTTCACTGTTTTCTCTCACTTTTAATTGCGTTCTACACCCTATACGCCATTCATCATAGTAGTTAAACTGAAACTTCAACAATCATATATGGGGGTGAGTGCAAAAGTTTTTAAGAACAGTTCGCGCTCTGTGAAATTAGAGAAAGTCAGTCCTGATTTTTACCGAATAGTTTGATCTTCCGAGGATACATCCAGACAAAAGCACGTTCGTTATAGATTACTGAACAATGTGATGAACCTTGTGTAAACTTTAGAATTCTGTAAATAAACGTAAGAATAGTACGTAAATTAGCTTCAATACAAGTATAAAAGAATTGAGAGAAATAAGTAAGGCTATGATGAGAAACATAACGATGCAACGGGTAGTTGTGAATGGGCAAGGCGTAAAATGCTTGCCCTGCCTTATTAGATTCTCATGTATTCTCAAAAGAAATCCTTTCATATGTGAGAAGTTTGTTAATTAAGTATTAGTTTACGGCATCCGTGGCTTGTAAAAAGGTACTGCTATAATAAGTTTGTTATTTAGGAGAAGGGGGCCCAAAATTATCCTAGCGGGCAAAACGATCCACGTATGTTTTCTTCCAGCCAGGCAGCGATATCTATTAGGTAACACATAAACTAGTTGCGCCAAGCCAATAAGAAGCAATGTCGATGTTTAAGTGATCATGTAGTACGTATCTGAGTAGAATTCTTCAAGAAACTGGGTTTTATCCTATCGCTTATATAGGAAGCAATAACTTTCCCGTTTATTTAGAAATACAGTATTAAATGCACAAAAATATACTTGGTTTACTGAATAGAGTATGTTTTTAGAGGTGTATTACATTTGTTTAGTTTGTTATATTTCTCGGTGTGTTCCAGTAATATGACCTAAAGTGGGCAGCCATACTGCCGGATAAAATGATCCATCGACCGAAGAAACTCCAGTACCGGGTCTTAGTCATGATGGTAGCCTTTCAGACGTTCTCAAAATGCGAGACTCCCCATTATATTATTTAATTTATTTCTGCGTTTATTGTAGACCATAATTTTTGAATTATAAATTTGAAATATTCCATTTTATTGTTTGTGACACTTTTTTGTTTTAAAATTTTCATAAAATAAATTAAGCATGCTATATGATTGTAAAACATATTTTATTTCTTTATGTAGAGTCTAAATTACTTTTACATCTTTTATTTTGCCGATAAAAAATGATTTACAATTATTTTCAAATGAAGGATCATTTTGCCCTTGAGAGAGGGTAAAATGATCCTTTGGACTCTTTTTCAAAATACTATTCTTTTCGTTACTCAATTTGGGTTTAAAAATATGTTTATGGTGCAAAATATAGTGTAAAATATTGTGGCAAAGGGCCACAGTTTTAGTTAACATTTATGATATTTTATGCAAGTTTTCCTCTTATGGGGATCATTTTGGGCCACCTTCCCCTAAGTATTAGTTTACGGCACCCGTGTCTTGTAAAAAAGTAATGCTAAAATAAACCTGAAGAGAAAGCCGCCTCTAAAGTCATTTCATTGCTCTTACATGTAGGGTTCAATAATGTCCCCTTGCCATTCATTTAAATGCATTAGAAAACGATATATGGTCTTTAAAGATGATGAACGTCATTTTGGGGCACCTGCGCAGCGAAGGAAACATAATCAGTCCCCAGTAGCAATCGCCGTAGAGTAACTGGAGTGAAAACTGCTACCGGAACAGTAATTGGAAATCACTATTAAAGACCTCTCATCCAGTCTTACAGTCTCCGTCAAGGTATCTAGCCCAAGGCTTATGTGTCTCGCTCAGGTAATCCATCATCATAATACCAACATCAGCACCGAAACGTTTCTGTTACATACATATAAATTTTTCTTTCTTTTGCTACTCGTTTCCCATGTTATAATTCTCATACTAGGGCTTCTGCATATGACAACTGTTATTATTTTTGATAAATCGAACTTTAATTATAACCATCTTCCATTAGACCAACAAAAGTAAAATGCTTAACGTGATCAGAACTTAAATAAGTAAACGAGTTAAGAAAAGGAATCAGAATTCAAGTAACTAAAAGGGCAAAGAACAGTTCTACTCATACACAAAGAGGGTTGTGGAGAATCTAACTTCCTTTTTCGAGTATTTTCGCTTGGAATAAACACATTGTAAAAACCATTTTTATGGGAAAGTGATACAAAAATTATTTTTTATGCAGCACCACTCCTCTGACAATCAGAATAATTGAGAAGGTAAAAATACAGTGTAAATTATGATTCAAAAGGTATATGGAAAAAACATGCGTATAAAAACTTTTTAGTCTAGAATGTATTCACATCTTATATAATATGACTGCGGAAGTGAAAGTAAAGGCTTATAAAACGAACATGTCTAGAGGGAAGGTGTATTTCGATCTCTAAAAGTTTGGGTGAATAAATCATTCAAAGAGATATTATTTACCCAATAGATCAACAATTTTATCTGGAAATTTTATGGTAATTTCCTGATGAAACTGTTAAAGCAATTCTGAACATTAGTATATTAAAACATTTAAAACATATACCTTGAATATTCGGCAAATGAGGAATTTCCTTCAAAATCTTCCAATTCCACTCTGAGTTTGACATCTTCTTGGGAAGACAACAGATACATTTTCTCATTTCCAATCCAAAATTCCCGCTGGGGGTCGCCAAAACCTTTTTTGTACATCTCCCAGTTCTGAGTGAAATTTTGTCGGAATTCTTCACCAAAATTGCCTCTTCTTTGAATCACCTAATTAGAGCATAATTTTAAGCTATTTTTGTTTAAATGAGCATTTAAAAACTTAAGCAAAAAAAATTAAATCGCTTGAAAACGGCAACTAGAAGAATCATTAGTTGATTTACAAATCACCAGTCTTAGGAAGTTTTCCATTTTATATTTCATGAAAAAAAATTTACAGTTTAATACACATATGTAAATATTAGGCAGCACAGTTCCACGAATCGACTTCCAGTGAAATTTGACACAGCAAACAGTTCAAACTTTCTAAAACAAGTCTAGTAGATATCTACTTGAATGGAAAGCCTAATTTGATTAATGATAGCCATTGCAAGATTAAAATTCCTTCAAGAGAAAGAAAAGTGATTGAAAATCTGCATTAGATTTTCTAGGTAGGACTTTTAAACGTAAACTTGATCTCTGGACTTCTGCTTCCATTAAACTTGTAGACTTTCCCTAACAAGTCTAATACAATCTTTCGACTGATTAATCTAACATATTGCAACATAGTGCAGGCATCTTGTGCTATGACTATCCATTTTATAATTAAAATTTATATCATATAGCTCAATGTCGTCATGTTTTAAAATATATATGGGGCGAATTTTATGAAATGCTAAATTTTGAAAGACCGGACGATTTTGACTTTAAATCTCTGAGTTCTATTCAAAAAGGATACTCGTAGATTGAAGGTTTGAAGATTTTGTACAAGGTGAGCTAGTGAAAGGGACGATTTCAAAAAAATCAGAATACATTAAAAAATCAGAATTCCAAAAGTCCTTTACTGTAAAATTTATCCATGAAAATATAATCTAGAAGAAATGAAAATATTGTGTAAGTGCACAATCATTCATTTTTTAAAAATGAACTCAGAAATATAGCTTCCGTTTTGCCACACACATTCTTACAGCCTACAGCCTCATTACAAAGCTGCTCATAATATTGTGCGACATTACCAGCGGTATTGCGACTACTTCAAGACGAAATCTTTTTTAGTGGTTGGATAATCCTTGTGGAGTTACTTTGAAAGCTTTTGCACCTAAGCGAGAGAAAAGTGATAGCGGTAGTGTAAGCAAATCGCTCGTCTCGCACGACTTAATATAATTAGATTTCCAAACCCGATCGATTTTCATTACGAAACTTTCCTCATTTTTGTAACACGTAGGAGCGTTCCCAAATCGTCCACTTTCATTCTCTCACCTTTTATTTCCAGCTAAAACTTTCCAAATGAACTAGATCAGTGCACGATCATCCTTAAAATGCATTTTTATAATAGTCACGGATCTAATAGAGAATATTAATGGCTTTATTAGGACACCTTAGTAGCACTACAGCAGTGATATATTGTTTTCATATCTGTTTAAGCCGTCTGTCATTGGAATCCGAAATCAGAGCACGCAGTATGACAAAGATCAGTATAAAGTTGTACACATGCTTGGAATATTGCACGCTAAACTGATATATCTTAAGCAGCACTGCCGAAGTAAAATAAAAAATTTCAAATACAATGTAAGCGGCAATTTTTCTTTACAAAATCACAGAAATACACAAAACTGGAGAAGATTATATGGTTGCTGCATAAAGAACTGAGGCAGACAAATCTTTCTAACCGTCTAAATGAAATAGATATATCCCAGTAAAAAGGAAAGGAGCAACCGGTGCATTATGGAGATGAGACTGCCTAAACTTCGAGATTCATGAAATTTTTGAAAAAAAAGTGAGAACCAGATTTTCTTTGGCTTTTGATACCATAAAACCTGACTCGTTAGGCAGCCCAGTCGGAGGACTAGTTGTTAGATAAACGGCATAAATACTGGTGAACAGTAAAAAACGGCAAACTTAAAAACTTTGAGATAAGTAATGCCCTTGCATATATACTGAAGAAGGAAAAAATTGAGCAAGAGGAATTTTAAAAAGGTGTGTTTGCTACGTGATGCATTTATACCACTAGAGGTTCAATAAGAAAGCAGTCCCATTATTTAACTGTACAATCCATCCCATTGACAAATTGCAATAAATTAACTCGAAATACCCTGATTGCAAATTCGATATGCACAGTGTTATGTTATAGCTGATTTGATTCAAAATGCATGATAAAAAAATTGCCCGAGTCTTTTAGGGACATTATTCGTCAGAACCTATAATTAAAAAAAGAATGTATATGAAATGGTTACCCAGGCAAAGAACGATTCTACCACACTTCGGTTCCCGATTCGATTCTCGGGATGAGTTTCAGTGTCATTTCGTTCGTCCCTTTATAAGAGGCAACGCTCGTCTACCAGTTAGGTGCCTTCATAATAAAATGGCCCCACCATGACTGAGTAGATAATACTGAACATGGTAGGTCGCTGAAGTGTTATTGTCCAGTGTTCTGGCCTACAGCGCCGCTCTCAGTCTAAAGGTCTCGAGTTTTGGGCAGTTTTTTTTCCAGATGTAGTGCGAATACGCTTTAGAACCCCGTGGAAAGTCCTCCGTCGAAGACACTCACCCTTTAGGCAGATAACCGACACGCAGGTTTGCCCACACACAATGCACAGTGTAATAAAGTGATCATTAATTCCGGTCTTAGTAGTGTCCGCCATTAGCAAAAAAAAAATATATCTGAAATGTGAGTGAAAAAATTTAGAATTTAGTACACGCAAAGTAATAAAACACTTAAGTCAGAGAATTTTAAAACAAAAGTGACAGCTAATCTTAATGCCAATGCAATCAACTTATCTAGAACTATTTGTCTTTCGTTCGTAATGAATTTCTTGTTACAAAAAAATGTCGTTAGTTAAACACTTCTAGACTAATGAAAGATATGCACGATTCTCAAGAAAAAGAAACGTAATGTAAAAGAAAAAAAATTAATTCCGTCTGGAACAATTTTGCAATGGTTAAAAATAAAATTTTAAAGCCTGGAGAATCACAAAAAGTAAGAAAAGACTCAATGCAGATTTAAAACTTACACGCCATTAAAAAATAAATTTGTCTTAAAAGACTTGTCTTCGTTCAACTTTTTTATTTTTCATTGCAAATGAATAGAAACCAGGAAATAAAGTTATCCCCAATACTTTTGCTTTTTACTCTAACAATGTGAAGTGTGATAATTTCACTTAAAAAATATTTAAGTCCCGCGTACTAAACTTTTTCTGATGCATTAAATTTTAAATGATTTCGTAAGGAGATAATAATAAAATTTAAAGCTTTTTATAAGAACAAAATATTTTATGCTCTCTAAATAATGTCAGAATCTTTTATCAAACAGAAAAACAGACCAAAAAGTTTTTCTTTCATTATTCAGTTAAATCATATGTTTGCTTAGTTAAAAAATTTGCGTTTATGAATTTAAGTTTTTCAGGTAGACGTAGGATGTCCTTTCCATCGGTAGTCTTCCTAGTAAATAGTTCTGCACGAAAAATATAATGAGACCTATCTTCCCTGCATTAAAGGACCCTGTATTATTTTTATGAGGCTACAATTCTATACTCTCCAGACCTCATTTAGTAGCACTATTGAGTAAGAGAAAGAACTTATTATTTTATGAATATTTACTTTTAGAATTATTAAAGCAAAGTGGGACTATCCCGAAGCTGAAAGTGGGAGAGTTTTGAAGTCCTAAAGCTCATTTAACTTTATATCAAAAATTCTACTTCGAATCGTCAGTGAAACAAGAAGTCAAGTTCTTATTTGAGTTAGTACCTTAATAAACAGAAAATACTAAGCAATAAATAAATTGGCTTATTTATTTATTCATATTTATCACTAAAAACATGTATCCAACAACAGAAAATTTTACTGATGCATTTTGATTTGAATAAATAAAACTATATTGATAATTAAAATCTAGAAAATTTTATAGTGTAAACCATAAAGTCATTTTAACTAGCTTAGTCGATTAATAAGTCAGAAGGCAACACAGTATCTGAAGTAAAATGTAATTGATGGTGTCACTTATTTTCAGAGTTACTTTAGGTGGCTTTGTGGTGTATAATAATTGAAAGATTGGTTTTCCAAATTTTGTTCCGTTTTAAGTGATGAAACACTGAAAAGTAAAAGTATCTTACTTCATTTTTAAAAAAAAATGTTTACATGTTAAACATGACTGCATTTGGCGATTTCAGTCTGAAGATATAAATAGCACTTATTATTATTAGTAAGATATTTAACATATTAGTTATGATTAAAAAAGTTTGACTGTAACAATCAAAGATTACTTTACTTTTCAAATATCTTAGTATTTTTGCTTATTACAAATTAATTTCATATTAATTAATATGTACATAATTTTATGATAATAAAATTTTAAAATAATTAATTAAATGACTATAAAAATAAAAAGATAATTAATTATCATTAATAAGAGGTAATTTAATTTTTACTTTATTATAAGAAGAATGCGTTATTCAGTCAAGGTTAAGAAATACTTTTTTACACAAAGTGAAAATAAGCGACCAAAACGATAGGAAAGAATTTTATATATGTTTAACCAATATACAATGAACATAAATTACAATTTATTTGAAATATATTGTAAAATTATAAGCTGTTGCAGAGCAATCAATTTTCGAAAAATCTGAAATCGAGACGATTAAAACTTTCAAACACTGATTGGTATAGAACGTTTTTTTTTATTATTTTATTATTATTATTATTATTCTGTTTGTGTATGGAAAATAAAACTTCCTTCAGAATTCTAAAGAAGGATCCAAGAAGCAGGACAAATTAAACAAATTTCGCTTTAAAACGGATTTTTGTGTTATTAATCTTAGTCTATTAGGATTAAGCACAGTGTGAGTCCTTACCTTGACTTAATTTTGTAAATTTAAAAGTAAACGTATACTTCTAGTTATAAAGATGTTTTATATGAGCTAAACTATAGAACTATATCATAGGTTTCTATGTGGTTCTATGTTTCAGGTAACCAAAATTGGCTTTTGCCGTTTTGGCATCTCAAAATCGTTGCCGTCATGGCAAAAGAAAAGCTCGTTGCTGTACCGTATAATGAAGAGTTGCAAATAATTGAATTTATACGGGAAAATATCCTTTATCATTTAATAGGTCTGAGACATTCGTCTCCAAACGAAACATCTATCTATAAGAAATTAATGATTTTTGTTTGGTGGACCACTTTTCCTATTGTGTACTCTAAATTTGAACAGAGACTGGCAAACTCGGCACAGCAGAAATGTTCTCGTTAGCATTGCAAAGGGTGCTTGCGTCGGAATCAGCTATCCATAGTCAACAGGAATTTTTTTTACTTCTTCACGTCAACGCCAGACCTCATACGGCAAAAAGACCAAAGAAACCTTGACTGGGAAATTCAACCGAATTCCTTTTATTTTTCGGATATCACTAAAACGAACTGTCGCTTTATTTTTGCTGTGGATAACTATTTTGCGTGATCAACATCTCCAAAATCGAGATGATGTCACGCAGGTAGTTATAAGCATAGCATGACCGAAAATATTGAGGGCACATAATATAAGAGTAAAAATATCGAAGTTATTTCAGATTTTGTAAGAAAGTTTCAAACAAATGGTTTTCTAAAAACTTGGGGGGACACGTGCCTCCCTGCGGCCACCGATGCTACGCTTATGCAGGTATTAGTAAGAGTTTTTTGGCTCTAGCTAAATTAATGTATATGAAAACAGTATTCGTGGTTATGTCAGTAAAAATGGTAGATGGCCGAAGTGTGAAGGTCCCGGGTTCGTGTACCATCGCGTGGCTATCGATCTAACGGTCTGGAGTTTTGGTAGGATTTTCTCCAGATGTAACATGAATACGCGTAGGAGCCCCTTAGAAAGTCCTGCTACTAAGGCACCCCCCCATCCTTGACAGATTGCCCTAGCGTAGCATTGTCATAGTCACTCAAAATAGTATTTCGAATCTTGAAAACCATTTAAGAAATGCAATAAGAACTGAAAAAGGTGTTTTATTGGCAATAACAATGAATGCAATAATTTACAGGATCGTTATTTGCAAATTCTAAAAAGGCAAGAGATTTTATGGTTATATTCTTTGTAAAATTTCGAATCGAAAATAAGAGAAAATATTGCTGAAAAAATAGACATTGGCAAAAAGTATTTTCCGGCAAATAATACATAATACAAAATAAGAAAATTTATGCAAAAATAGACATAACATGTGGTACACGTTAGACATAATCTTAATTTTAAATTTATACGTATTTTTAATTTTAGTTTGAAAACCAGAGAAAGTTAATGACAAAATTTTATTTAAGTTAAAAATTCACATACTTTTTTTTTAATA
Source organism: Cheiracanthium punctorium (assembly GCA_038373885.1). Lineage (NCBI taxonomy): Eukaryota > Metazoa > Arthropoda > Arachnida > Araneae > Cheiracanthiidae > Cheiracanthium > Cheiracanthium punctorium. The sequence continues at coordinate 162,990 of JAWZYV010006809.1, read as the reverse complement.
GACTTCCAGACTTCCATGTCACAGATTATTGAATGAAAACATGTGACTTAAAAAATGCATTTCGATAAGGGCATACGCTATATGTTGAAATAGAGCTTGCTTTTACTATTGTAAGTATGCTCACAACGGTTAAGTACAATCATTACGGTTATTATGTAAGGACTTTAGCTGACGAAGCATGCCTTTATAAGGTTTCTACAATAGGGGAAGTTCGGGTACAATGAAACATGCTATCTAAAATCAAAAGAATTTGTCACAAAAGTTGAAACTCACAGACCTATTATACAAATATATATTCCAGATACTGAATTGATTTGGAGACAATCGCATTTTTAGAAAAAGAGATATAGAAAGCGGATTTTCACCATTGAAAGTAAATTTCGTTACTAAAAGTAATTTTGCTTTATCTCCATGTTTTCAAATGGATAATTATTCATTTTTCAAATATTGTGATCCCTATGGTGTGGTCTTCATAATTTCAAAGCCAGAATTTAAAAAATAAGTATTAGGAATTAGTAAAAATTTATTAGTTTGTATCCTCAATTTGGGGTACAATGAAACACTTGTTGATGAGGTGAATGCATTCACTAAAAATAAAAATGTTACTGTTTAATATTTAGATTGAGATCTGCATAGAGCACATAAAACTAACATTGTTTTTAAATCGTTATCTATCTTCTTCAGACTCTGAAGATGGTGTCAGTCCAGATTGTCTTTCAACTAGCAATCCAAACGTACAGATTATGAGCTATTCTCACATAACATGTATGACACAAGCAGTATAGCTCTAAATGATTAAGTTTTAATCAAGTAAGAACTTAAATGCAACGGAATTCGAAGTTTTGTACGCAAAACGACTAACTACGAACTTCAAATTTGTGGGCTATTCGGAAATTATATGTTTTGAAAAAATTCAAATTGTATCAAAACTACCACCTTCTGTTCATTCAGGTAGTATAGAAATTGAAGCATAAATGTTAATTTTTGAGTTTGATTTAAGTAAATTTAATATAAAATAAAAACTATAGACTAACCTCTAATAAAAGTATCATGTTTTCAACTCAAGCTATAACAGTTTAATTAAATTTGTTTTTTTTTTCATTTAAATTTCATATTTATGTCTATTAATATTTATTATAGCTGTGCATAAAGCGTACATGCTGAAATTTGAAATTTTACTCATATTATTTGAGTGCATGTGAAGTGTTTCATTGTACACCGCCATATGGGGTACAAGGAAACATTGACAGACATTTAACTTTTGTAATTTTTTTAATATGAAAAATCTATTTACAAGCTCATTAAAAATTCATTCAGATGGGGAAAAGAGCAGGATAAATGTGTACATTAATTTCATTTTTGTACATGCAAATTTGTGAACAGGGAAAAAAAAAATAGTAAATTTTGTTTCATTGTACCCCAACTTCACCTACAGGGTATAATATTAGTAACAAAACCACTTTGTAATTGGACTCATGATAAAATACAATATGACACTTGTAGAGAAACGTTACATGCTTAACCTAAAGGTCGGCACAGGCTTGTCCGCCGCTTGCAAAACGAACCGAGCGTGCGCAGCCAGTTTTATTAAATTAGTTTCAGGATCATGGAGATGCGGACCCACAGTATCTGCATTGCTCTCCAAAATCCGTCTCCTGTCAACAAGCACTTTGATGTTTGGCCCTTCAGATTTGGACAGGATCATGAGAGAAGTTGGTTCTTTTTCGTGCGCAGGTAATCACAACTACAGTGCTAAATGACAACTGAATGTTCGCATGTTTTCTATGGATCACGGAAGATTTGTAGACTTTTATAATTCCAACTAAGGTCACCGAAAATACGACACGGGTTCACGACGTTCACACGCTGCGCAGATGTGTACCCACCTTAAAGTTTTGAAATCTAGACTGCCCAAACGCTGATTAGCTTGGTAACGATTTCCGAACAGTGGCGGACTAGGGGGGGCGTAGGGCCCCAGCCAGTAAGGCCCCCCAGATGGATCAAAAATTTAAATTTGCAATTTCAAATTTCTGTTTAGAGAAGTGTTCAAAATTACAGCGAACATAGAGGAGGGAAATCAAAGAGTGATTGTCTCCCCCCCGACCCCTCCACATAAAATTTGGACTCTCATTCGGCCTACTGTAAAACGTGTCTTAAGTTGGTCCTGCACAAAGGGAAAAGCTACTTTGAACCAAACCTGTCTTAGTTAAGTCATGCATACAATTTTCTGTACATAAAAATTTTATATTACCTCTTGCAGTGCCATAATTATACCACAAATTTATTTTTTCCGTATTCCTGTTATTTCCTCTTTATATTAAAGCTATATCAAGCAATAGTAATCCATAAAAATTTGAAATATTTGTTTAATATGCAACTCCAGAATAAGCCAACAGTTGTACATTGGCAGGTATTTCTGATAGAGGCCCCTTCATACAGTAATATATGAATGGATGTATAATGCATATTTATTCACTCACTATATAAAATAAACAATACGTAAATTATTATTCCTATGAAGAAAAATTTTTATTCCCAAAATGTATGAAACGTACGAAATGTTCTTTCTTTACATAACGAAATAAATCGCACTGTACTCAAAATCAGTGTTTGACTAGGATCTTTTTAGAAATTTGTTGAAGTAAGCAGGAAAATTAACAACTGATGACTGTATGAATACTCATGATTTGAGGGGCCTCTTTAATCAGAAGCTTGGAGTAGCTGCCACTATAGCTCTGCCTAAGTTAGGCTTGTTAAAATGGCTTTGAACGCAAGTGTCATTGGCCTACCGAAAATTCCACATGAGAATGCTGCCCTCATATATCAAAATGAGTTATCCTACTTTCCTGATTCGTTACATTCTAGCCAGGAGAGTGTGAATGCAGTGCACTCTTCTGTTTAGGAGCCAAGTTTATTGACAAACGATAGTAAATTTATATTATAAATCTTCCAGTTATGTACGTAGTACTACTTGGGTCACTGACGTTCTTCAGTTTTAAGTAATTGTACACATTTATCTGATTTGAGAATAAAGTTGCTGCTTGGAATTTGGTCTGATATTCAGAATATGATTAAGCCAACACGAAGTCCAAAATGTAACGGGTAAATAATGAAACTTCTACGTAACAGCTAGTTGAATTTAAAATGCTATTTCAGTCTAAATTTCATAGAAAATATCCACATTCATATTTTTATTTCGTTTAAAGTTTAAAGGGGGTTGAATGTACATTTATAATCTGACCAAATTATAAGCTATTCTGACGGATAGATTTTAAAATGCGACAATTTAAAAATTATTACTCGCAGAATTTTCGGTAAATGTGGAATGTCTGAAAAAAATCTCAAAAATCAGTAAATAATGTTATACATTCAGAGCAAACTGTGCATTTGAAAGAAATTTTTCTCTTCTATCCTATGATGTATCGACCGTTTTCTTGTGATATTATTTCCACTCATTTTTCATAATTATGTACAAAAATAAAGAAAATAATCTGCGCTACTTTAAAAATCTGTAAATAAACCCGTTCTCTAATTTTCAAGTGATTTTTCGCAATTTTCAGCTCTATTTTATTTCCGAGAGTAAAAAAAGTTAATCATTTGCCTGACATAATTAGGTGTCTCATGTGATAATGACGTCATACTGAAGTCACAATTATTAGGCTTTAAAGGGAAAACTGCGATTCCAATTCGTTTTAAATAGTTTTTTTCTAAATTACACAGTTTAACTGTTTTTCTCAAGTAAAATGATTTCCTCTACATGAAACATTGATATAAGACGGGCTGTTCCCAGGGAAACTAAATCTTTCGAATGGAACAAGTTTTTGCACGTGTTTAGAAGAAAATGCAATTCCGATTTCGGTATATAATAAAACCTGAATATGAAGTTATTTATTTTAAGTGGACAAAGATTAAATATATTGAGTGTATAGACATATTTGTTGTCGAATGTTTTTTCTAGCGTCCGTTCTAACTGATTCCACAACGAGCTTTATCTTCTAGTAAGTAAATATTAAAAGCAAAGTAAACATATTTTACTGCTATATTTTAGTAATAATGATTTTGAAAGTTTACTCTGTCTTTCAATAATAATATTATTTCGAGTATAATACATATCGTATGTTATATACACGCATAGTCGTAAAGCCATCTCATATACTTATTTGTTTCAATAATTTTTTGAGCTCATGTATATTTTTGTCCATATTTTCAGAGTTTTTAGAACATAATAAGAGTTAATAAAGCAGACTCTTTTTATTTTCTTTAATATTTAATGCTTTTAAGAGGTGAGTACAGTTTACCAATGTGAAATTTTAAAAAGTCAATTTTTATTTAATAAAATTGAATATAATATACAAAGATAGATTGATCAATATTTGCTTAAAAAGAAAATTTTGGTGTAAAAATATCATCTTGAAAAGGGGCCCCCAAAATTGGAAGACCGCCCCGGGCCCCTGTCACCGTTAGTCCGCCTCTGTTACCGAAAATTATTAATTCATTTTGCTATAGCATTTGTCTTGCAATTTTTAGGACAAAAGAGAGGGAGGGAACAGAGAACCAACTCAAGAAAGATCACAACCATATTGAGATAGCTGTATTTAAACCTACTAGTTTAAGTTTGTTCTTCAATTGTCAGTTTAGCTAATTTTTGATTCGCTAATTTTTGAATGTAAGAAAAATCACTCGTTCTTTGTGTTATATTTTAGTGGCAGTAATAGTCAGTACACTGTTATAAATATAAGTTCAAAGTTTCACCAAATAACCGATGAAATCAGAGAGTTACAAGCATTGTCATATACGTTGAACCGCATTAATGGTTCACCCGAAAGTGTCTTATAAAAGCCAAGCACCGATTGAACTCAGATTTCGGTTCAACTGTGAAAAACGGGGTTTTCCGGTGAACTAACATGGCTGCCCTTAGTTCGCGTTAGGGGGTTAGCGGCGATTACAAAAAATAAGAAAAAACTCTTGAATTCTTCGAAAAGAAAAATCTTTCGAGAATGGAAGAAAGAACCTAAATACAGGCTGTGTAAGGAGCTACCACATTTGACATTGGATAAACACGTTTGACAGCAATGGCTATCTACATTCATTTAAAAGAGAACATAAACTGATTATAGCTCATAACTTATAAGTATTTTTGAGTGACTATTACTTTTTTAAAATCCCATGTAAAATACCAGAGCTCAATATTCTATTTTTAACAATAAAATTTTTTATTGCAAATTGAGATAAAGCAATGCTATACATAATTGTTTTTACTAAACAAATTTTGTCAGTCGTGGCTTTGTTGTCAACGCGCGATCGTTTGAACCAGTCATTGTGGGTTCGAGTAAAACTTTTTTCCCTTTTCTTCTAGTAGTGTGTATTAATTTTTCTATATGATGGTGCTTGAGGAAACACCGCTAAAGTGGTGAATCTTAGCACCACATTTTTCAAAATACCGATTAATTGCAGCTAAATTGGCACTGGAATTTCGGTTAAACATTGAACTATATTTTTAAGAGTGCTGAATTATTAGAGAAATAATGGATTTGCTTGCACGCAAAATCTACAAACTGAATTACATGTCACTATCACTGTCAAGAAGAAATTTTTAAAAATATATTTTATAAAATAAGCAAGACATTTATTTACTAGGCGACAAGTTTTTGTCCAGCGGTTATGCTTTAATTGGTCATCAAACACACACACACATACACACGCAAAAATACTGCAGTGAGATGTGACACGTTCATTTTACCTTTTCTTTTTCAGTGAAGGTAGAATATTAATATGCAAATTGTTCAGTTATATAACACGTGTCGAACATTTTATACACAAGAAGAAAAGGGGAAAATACAATACCACTTGTATTTTTGCCCTTTAAAAAAACATACTGTATGAAAATTCACACAAAAACTTATATTTCCTTGATTTCTCTAAACTTTTGTCATACTTTAATTTATGAATACTTTAATAATTGATAAAATTGTCACATATAAGAAATGATAATTTAAAATTCTTAAAACTAAATCTTACTTACAGTCCAACCTCCTCCCTCGGTTTCGAGATCGCAGTATGCCAAGAAAGGTTCAGTTGCTTCTTTCGGTTTTAGAGAATACACGCCATTTCTAAAAATTCCTTGCGCTTGGAGGTCTGCGCAGCTTAATCCTATATAACCCTCTATTGGTCCTTCAATATATGCATCGGTCACTCCTCCTGGAGCAGGGATAAAGGCAGAATTACCAACCTGAATTGTGCTTTTAACCCTTTCAACTTCGGATAAAATCTTAGTCACTGAATTTTGCATATTTAACTGTCTTGATTCTAAGTATCCTATTCTTTGAGCAGTGTCCTTTGTCATGTTGAAAATGGAGTTCATTTGCTTGGAACAGTCACCGCCTTTGGATTTTCCAGTCCACTCTCTGATTTTTGATAACGTTTCATTGTGATGCTTCTGGTTTGACAATTCTATCGTTTGAGCTAATGACTCGATCTTTTCACCGACTTTATTAATAGGTTCCGTCATTTTCCTCCATAGTTTTCTGAATATTCTTCCCGGTGTCTCGCGTGGAGTGTTCGTATCCTCTTTGGGAGCTCTCAGTTCCTGATGAGTATCGTGTGAATACGCTATATCATGGGCTGTGAATCTAGCTATTTTGCCACTCAAACAGTTACATCCCTGAACAGCTTTCTCTAGTTTTGTATTGAAATTTTCTAGCTTCATGTGTATTAGAGACTGCATTGAATCGACCATCTCTTTCCATTTCGTCTCTAATGTTCTCCCGATATGTCTCTCCGTGTCACTCGGGTTGCATTTCTTAACTACGTTATCTAATGGGTGTCTCAATACGGAGTGAAGTACATCCTTCAAAGACTCTCTGTCGCACTCGAGACACTCAGACAACAAAGCCGTCGAAGCCGTCAACGAGTCGATCTTTTTGGTGATGAAAAATTTCAAATCGTTGGTCGGACAAACGTTTGGCATTCTTTCAAGTCGTGCCTGTAAATCATCAATTTTTCTGTTCATTCCTCCGAAGATCTGAAAAAGTGCTTGCACGTTTTCTGAAAGTTTATCCAACCGTTCGATTTCAACATCATTCTTCTTTCCAGTCGTAACAGTCTGTTTACGTCCCATTTCTTCCAAACTTCGTGATATCCTCTGGAGGATCTCTTTACGAGCGTCATTGTCTTGATGTATTTCACTCAAAAGTTGGCTTTTCCTGTTAATATCGGCTACTTTACTTAATAAAGATGAAAGAGTGCTCTCTATGCTACGGATTCTTTTTCCTGAGTCAGTCGTAGATAAACTATCCAGTTTTCCTAAAATAAAAAAAGCAATGTTATGAGGAAATATTTAAAAAATGAAAAAAGGAATTAAACTTTTACAGATTTTCGACACTTCCCAGCTAGAAAAGGTTTGCACAAAAAGTGTAAAAAAAAAAAAATGTACAAAATCCGAGCGTATTTGGCACCTCTGCTTGTGCATTAAAAGTGCAAACTAAATTGTGCACAAAAAGTGCACTCTGGGGACCTAGACGAAAAAAAATGTAGAGGACGTGGTTGGTTGATTTTAACGAATGACTTTTTCGTCCTTTCTTTCCACTTTAGTGCTGCCATCTATAATCATACATAAGAACTTGCTCCATTTTTCAAACTTCCGAGGATTAGGCTCGAACCGAGTAACCGCAGTTTGGTAGGTGAGCATTCTAACCACTAGACTGGAGTTGACTCAGAATGATGTGTCTTAAGTTTGAAGTGATTGTTGTTTCAAGTTCGGAATTGGAACATTTATGTAAATAAATAAATAAAACTAGACTTTACCAGTACGCTTCTCAAAAAAAAAATTAAAGCGATTTATATGCATTTTAAGCTTTCGGAACCCGAGTACGACCGTCAAAAAAAAAGTTTGTCCGTCTGTCGTTCTGTCATTCTGTGCGTGACGCTTTTTTTATTCGCACATCACCTAAAACTGACTGAAGCGAATGAAATAAAATTGGGTGACATGATAGGTGGTCACTCCTCTTGAACTATATTTTTAAAAAATTCATTAGATTTTGAGATTTTCCAAAAATTGTTTCAAAGTGCGTACATTTTTGTTCGCAGATCCGGCATGAACGACTAAAGCGAAAGAAATGAAATTTGGTGACATGCTAGATGATCACTCAATTTAACCTATAGGTGTCGGATTAAAAAAAATTTTTTTCGATTAGATTTTGAGATGCTTTAAAAATCGTTCCAAACTGGGTAAATTTTTGTTCTCAAAATTTAGCGACGCGATAGGTGGTCATACAACTTAAAAAATGTCCCTAGACAGGGCCGAACCCAGAAAAAATTTCCAGTGGGGGGGGGGGGGGGACCAAAAATTTCGTTGGGGACTAAAAGGTGAAAAAGGCTACATTATTATTGTTTAGTTAACAAAATTTTAAATTTCGGGGGGTACATTAAACTCTAGGTACGGCCTTGTCTCTAGAGTTTCTAATTATTTGGATTAGATTTTGAGATTTCGCGAAAATTGTTTCAAACTGCTTAAATAGTCATCAAATACAACTAAATTGTTGCATTTTGCAATTACAAAAGTATGATGAATATGTATAAATATGATAAAGCTGTACATAAAGTTGCTGAATTCATTGAAGTTTTTTAAGTTAAAAATGAAGCACTAGATGACGATTTTTGAGATGTATTGTGTGAGTTTGATTTTTAAAGCAAACTAATTGTTTGTTGCAAAAATTTTGGTGAAAAGCAGTAGTAAAATTTTTCCATCCCTGTGCCTTTTATTGAATATGAGATTTAGATTTCCACAAAGTTCAATGTTATTATGTACTTGGAAAAATGTTACAGATTTTTAATAGACAGAAATAATGAAAATTTGAAATATATATCCATAAAAAAATCACATCCATAAAAAAGTACATTTAAAATTGAAATATGTAAATTTTTTGCGAATAAAAAAAATCAAAATTTTTGCAAACACAGAATTATACTTTTATTTTATGCAAAAAATGTGCAAAGTATTTGAGAACATAGAATTTACACTTTTTTGTATGTATAAAAACTGCAGATAATTTGCACAAAAAGTGCATACTTTTCCAATTTTTGCAAACTACAGAGTTATGCTTTTATTTTATGCAAAAAATGTGCTCAATATTTGAAAACATAGAATGTGTACTTTTTTGTATGCATAAAAACTGCAGATAATTTGCACAAAAAGTGCATACTTTTCAAAGTATTCAAAAATATGCACTTTTTGTGCACAATCTATACTTTTGTGCAAAAAAGTGCAGACTTTTTCTAGCTGGGTTTTGAAAATAAAAAAAAGCAATTGTTTAAAGCAGGAATTTGCAAAAATACACTGTCTATAGCAGACTTAAAAACTTTTTCTTATTTTTAAGTAAAGCTCTATTGTTACTGAAAGCTATTTTTCAATTAGATTAACTGACAGCAAGAAAAATCGACACGCAAAAACTACTCTAAAATCTGAAAAGAAAAGAAAAATAACACTAGTAAAATAAATTTGCAATTTTTTTCTCTTTTAAAACGTAGTCCAAAACCCATCTTTTATTTGCAAAAATCAATAACTAAAAAATTAAATAAACGGTAAAATAATAATATTATTATTCAATTAATCAATCAATGGATGGTTAAAGAAAGTTTTTAAATAATGTAAGGGATTGGGCCATATTTTTTCTTAAAATTAATTTTAATTTTATGCTTTTAAAAATTTAAACAGTATTTAAAAATTTATACTATTAAGTAAGAACTCATATTAGATTACAAATACAGCCGATATACTCGTTTTTAGGAGCCTCTTTTTTACAAACACTTGCTATTTTACGAAGTAGCGAGTGGTTCCGAATACTCTGCCATACACTATTTTAAAAACAATTTAAAAGTCCCCTACGAGCTCGTAAAATCAAGCATCGACTGTAGTTCTGTATTCCTCATGAGGTAAGTATGTGAGTGGTCATACAATATGATTCTATTTAATGCTTAATAATTAATATGCTTCTATTCTACAATAAAAACTAATGAACAGGATGAAAACTAAATTCTCATACTATTTGTTAAAAGCAAGAAAGACAAATTCCAAAATGCAGCAGTAATACCAAATATTGTTTGCAGAGGATATTTTGAAGCTGTAGGAATCAGAACCAGTTGAATAGTTACATTTAACGCAGACACAACGGATTATGCTGAACACCTTTAATGATTAAGTAACAAAAAATAAGCACACCATAAAATAACGAATGAATTTATGAAACTCACAGAAAGTAATCTTATGGATAACTTTGCTTAACTGTTTACCCAGAGGAAAAGCAACAAACATATATATTTTAATAAAAATTAGGATTTCTTGTACCTTACAAAGTTTCGAAGCATAGTAACTTTATACTCAACACTAGATGATTGACGTGACACACTTCCCCCCAAATGATGTATTCTTCAATGTGAATACTTTTCATTTGTCAGATATTTTCCAGAAGATACAGTCGTACTTAAACCATATGCATAGTTTTGAAAACAATCGAGAGAGCTGCAATTTCAGCTAAATACTTCATACTATATTAAATAGATATAACAGGACAGACACTTGAAGGGCCCTTAAAGTTTATCCAATATATTAAGGAGAGACACGATCTCATGCAACTCCACTCATGGCCTAGTCGTACACGTTTTCAATAGATATTGTGTGGATGTAAATACAGAGAAACGCTAATCACTTAGGTCGACTAATATCATTACTTTTCAGCAGCTTCTCAATTAATTCCGATGTTTAATAGCACTCTCGGGCATGAAACGAAGTCTGCACCATTTTCAACTCTGAAAAGATTCTTTGGTCATTTATTGAAAGAAACAAGGTTCATTTATTGACAGCCACAATATTCATTTGTGATGAGACCGCCAAAGACCAGAAGTTAATTATTAACCATTCGGCATAACTTCTCACATGGACCAGCTTGACCCGCCGAAACATATTTTTCACTAATGCAAAACGAAACTCTATTTGCACTTGACCACATACAGTTAGCGTCTCAAAATTTTATGACATTGAAACAACTCTTGTATACAGAGAAAAGGCATGATCCCAACCTTGGAGATTTCTACCATCCATTAATACGATCCATTTCTGAAGTATGTAACATTCCTTTCATATATTATCCCGCAGGACTCAAAAAATTATGCAAATTTATTATGACAAAATTCGAGATTCTTGTCCTAATACATTTGAATTCTCGATCCATTTGCTTACCAACCATAGCTAAAAACGCTCTAAATTTTTTTCAAATACATTCGATTTTAGTTTCAAACGATAGACACAAATGCTACCTGAATGAATGTATCAGCCGTAAAAACAAACTACTTAAATTCACTTTCTATGTTGACAGGGGTTGGACCCCAAACATCCACGTTTCGTTTGAATTTATAGCCGTTTCCTCCAGTTTGGAAAAATATTATTGTTTTGATTTCGCTATTTGACAAATTCCGCAAATTTCTTTAGAAAGAGCAATTTCCGGCAAATCGCATATGGCCCAACAGTTAAACATACTTGATTATTTTCTAGAACACTATTCTATGGTGCCATTTCAAAATTTATTCAGTAGAAGCTTGATTAACATCAACATTTTTAACTTAGTAGGTTCATCTTTTTACTTTCCGAACATGTACCATGTAAGGAAAGTATTGTAATCATGAAAAAATTCGACTTCAAGATTTTGGTGTATTTAGACGTTTTGAGGTCTTCTAAATTCATTTATGCTATTTTTACGAGATGTCCTGATTTTTACCTATATGTCCTGCTGTCCCAAGTAGAAAATCAAATTATGTGTAGAAATAAAAAATCTTGGTGTGCGTGTGGGGGGGGGGGATATTGGGTGTTAATTTTTACCCCCCCCCCCTGACTCTGCTGTTTAGAAGTGTCCAGATTTTCGGTTCAGAAAAAAATGGTCACTTTAGTCATAACTGCAAATTTTTCTGTTTTGCAAGTTTTAAGTTGGACGTCAAAAACGATGCTTTAGGGGCAGCGAATGGAATTTAGCTTTCAATTTAATGAAAGACAAATCAGAAAAGGATGTGAAGACATTCAGTAAGTGTATTGTTTCGGTAAGTGCGATGTCCCGACGAAGAAATTAACCGATTCAGAAGCTTGGACAGTTGTTTGTGGCCAAACACAAGCCGAAGTAGCAGTCGACACTGGCGTTTCCCAAAGTGTGGTTTACAGGATTTGAAACCGCTTTTTGGAGACTAGAAATGCAGCCCGAAAACCAGGACAAGGTTGTAGACATGCAACATCGCCCAACGAAGATCGATAGTTAACACTAACGGCTGAGGAGATACCGAAATATGAATGCCCCCTCTTCTTCAACAAACCTTTGCACGGCTACTGGCACCAAAGTTCTGACTCAAATTGTTCCAAACCGGGTCCACGTTGCAGGTCTGTAGTTCGCCGACCAATGGTATGTGTAATTTTAACAGCAAGTCACCGTCGCGACCTCACGTACTGGGCAACAGAGAGTGTGAACTGTAGAAGTGAATGGTGCAATATGTTTTTCTCTGAGGAGTCTCGTTTTTCTGTTCGTCCTGATAATAGACGTATTTCAATCTGGAGGATAGGTGGCACTAGAAACAATCCTTTTATTCATGCACTATGTATTTACAAGTATCAGATTTGGCGGTTGGGGTGGCATACCGGGATATACCGTTAATCCACACACGCACACCAAACGCAATGAAAACTGGTAAAAAATTTTGAGGGGGCGCTTACACTGCATTTAAGGGAAAAGAAGTTTAATATCCTATTAATGCACCTCTCTTCCTCCCTCAAACACAACGAAAAGTCGTAAAAAATTGGATGGACCACTTACTCTTCATTCAAAAGGGGAACTTTAGAAGGAGGTCCGCAGGGGGGAAAGTTTGTGAACCACTGGTTTATACCGTAGTCAGAAAACCTGCTTTCAAAGGCGCCGGAAAATTGGAAACCCCACATGGTTTTTCTGCACAACGAAAATGTCTGCTTTCTTCTGAAAAGGGACGTAACGAGAAGAAAAGTTTGGCTTTTCAAAAGGTGAAAAAGGTTGAATTTCTTACAAAAAGTGCTTTTTATAGATATCGAAATGGCAAAAATCGAAATTTTCGGGGGCTACCCAAACTCCTTGGACGCTCTCTCGGAATTTTTCAAAATTCCGTTTGTTTAAAAAGTAGAGGGGGAGTTTAATAGAGAGGCTGGATTAACGGTATATTACGGTAACCTTCTAAATGTAAACAATCGAAATAAATCACGTATGGAGGATATAGTGTTAATCATGCACTATGGAAAACTACACAAGTTAAATCGAAATTATTAAGATAAGTATTGGAAATTTGAAAATTAATGTAGCATCAAAAAATTACTTAAATTGTGCGAAGAAAGAAAAAAGTCATTGTAAATATTACTGCACATGGCTAACGTTGCAAAACTACTATAGCGCTTTGAGAAATTAAGATGGAAGTTATTCTGTGAGTGATTGCGCAATCTGTCCACAAACAGGTGACATGCGACATTACGACATTATGAGGACTGCTCCTACTGAATAGATAAGCGTTCAGGCTCATTTTTTAAAGCCCGAACCGGAGAACTTTTAATTCGAGTCCGCACGAGCGATATTATTTAAGACGGTGCCCGAGACCGAGCCCGAAATTTCAACCAATAGGTAAATAAAAGCCAATTACTACATTGACAGAATATCATAAATTTTGCCGTTTGCGCAAATTAAAGACAAACATAATAGCAAGCTCTTAAATCACTTTCTAATAATAATTAGTTTATATCTCCAATGAATCCTTTTTAAAATCCGTTTACAAGAAGTATATTCAATAAAGAAGAAATTTCTCCCTAGCCAGAGCCCGAACACAATCTTGAATTTTGGAGCTCGTCTTATCTCTACTACTTAGCACTGTAGTCAACTAGTCCTACACTCACCTATAGTTAAAAAATGTTGTTATGCTTCTTAATGTAGAGACTTTATTGATAGCAAAATACGAAGTTACAAAGAAATTAATGTTATTGATACTGAATCCAATCAACTTCTTTTGTATTGATAAGGAATGTGTCAACTCGTGTGAAAGTTGAAAATCTCCGAATAATGTAACGTCACACATCTGTTCACCAATTTAAATTAACATGTTATCAAAATTACAAAATGTTTAAAAAACAGCGATTTTAACATTTTTAAATCGATTATATTTTATAATTGCCTTTCGTAAATTAAAAATATTTTAGCTTGAGTTTTTAAGAACACGATATTTCACTGAAAAAAGCAAAACAAAACAAAATCTTTTTTCCATAATGACCGTCTAGACTAAGCTTTATCAAGATTTTCAGAGACCACTGCAATTTTTCTCTTTATAGGAAGATTAAATATACCGTCATTGCCTGTTGAAGGGGGAGGGGGGGGTTGAGAGGGGAATGACTTACGAATCGAGAAACGAAGCAACTAATTCAATATCCCATCGAGACTTTCCTACAAAAAGAGAAAAATCGAAATTCTGAAGATTTAGAATGTTAGATCACAAGAGAATGCGAAAGACAGGGAACATCAGCAATAACTGACAAATGATTTCAGGCTTATCGGGTCAACCAGGCTCTCAGCAAAAGAGACCAATAACAGAAGAAAATAAAATAAAATACGAAAAATGCTTTTATTTGAGTTGTTTTTTGTGTGTTTGTTTTCCCACTTATCGTAATGTGGAGAAGCCGCCAAGGTTGGAGAACAATCCTGTTATACCTCAGAACCACTGTGGGAGTTGGGAGAGTTGTTTATTTTTTAATGTAATGGATGCGGTTTCTTGTTTTCTGTCAGCGACAAAAATGAAGCTACGGCTGTTGTCTGCAGACACGGGAGTTTTGGTTAACACCCCATCTCTCGGATTTCTTGAATTCTTTCGTACACCCACATGAGGTTTGAATGTTTTTTAGTTGAGAATTGCAAATAAACTTTTCAGAGGCAGGTTTATCCCCCTTTTTAGTGTAATTGAAACGCTTTCGCAGGTATGCTGAAATTAGAAATAGTTTATACGCCTTCATATATAGAGGGTATCCCGAAAACACTGACGTAGGCTTTAATTAATTAAATATTGATCACGCGCGTGTACAATAAATTAGAAAGTTACGTAAAAAAAGGTACAGGACTTTAGGGTATGGATTAAATTTTTCAGAAGAAATCTAAATAATTATAAAATTTCGAATTAATAAAATATGGCGCAGACAATAATTACGTGAAGTACAAAATTTCAGCTTTCATCATAAATAAGCTCAGAGATATGAAAGTAAATATGTAATGATTTATTTGATGATAATGAAAGTAATTTTGACTTAAACCACTATTTAATCGCTCTCGAACAGAAAAAATGTTTTTTAGCACTGTATGCAGGGTGTCCCAGAAACACTGATATCAGCTTTTATTCCTTAAGTGTAAATCGAAGTCATATATAATAAATGACAAAGTTACGTAAAAAAAGTACAGAATTTTATTAAATCGATTAAAATTTTAAAGTGATTAAATTTGAGTCATTATAAAAATTAAATTTTTATGCTGCCCCGTACAAAAAAATCTCCAAACAGTAAATTAGGTTCCCATTCATTAATTAATTCCTTGATACACAATATTTTAGTCTTTCATCATAATACGTCTCAGTGATATCTGTAAACACAGATGGTCAGGGGCTATACATGAATTTGTATATAAAACTTTATTGCTAGAATGCAAATAATTATTTTCTTTCGCATGGGCGCCTGGAGGCGGGTACAAGGCAGTGCACTTTCATCCCCCTGGATTTTGAAAAAATTACAATTAACCTGAAAATATAAGTAATTTGTTTTACCCTTAGGACAGTAAAAAAAAGAGCCTGAATGTGTGTGTGATATTTTGAATTCTACGTGTAATTGTCGCATTAAATTAGCTGTTTAGACCTGTGTTTATGGCTTAGTATTTTCTACCATTATACATAAATTTTAAACTTTTGAGAAATCACCCACATTTTTATTTTGCGATAATGTTGGTGCACGCACATGAGTCCTCATAATGTATTGGCCAACGCTTACGGTCTTAGTAGTGTTGAATGCCTCACGGCATGTGCCCGCAATTAGGAAAAAATATTTTGAAATAGTCTGGATAATATTCGAGGTAGACGGGACCGGGCTTGTCTCGAACTATCGAAATCATTAAATTAATAAACAGATAAATGGAATTAAAGCAATTTTTTGTGATTTTAGTGCATATTTAAATGAAAAATGTAGTTACATATTATCACACGACTGATTACAGCAGGTTAATAATATCGGAAAATAATAGTCAGTTGTTTTGTATTGACTCGTTTCCGTACAGCAGCATCGTGCCATTGCCAAAGCAGCATGTCAACACTGCACAGAAATCTCTCTATGAGGACATCTACAGAAAAAATACACCCACTTTCTTTGGGAGAGGGATTTCTGATAGGGCTTCAGGGTGCACCAAGTATTTGAATTTTTGTCCTGCAATAAAAAAAATCGCCTGTTTTATATGTGTTGGTCATTACTTGGGAGTTAAACTGATTTTTTCACTAACTGAGATGTATGGAAAACTAGAACAATCGAGACTCGAACTATCGAGACTCTACTGTGAATATGACTAAATGCAATTATTTTAGGGACTTAACGCTTAAAGTTTAACATTTCTTTTTAACATTATAATTTTTCAGAGATTTAAACTCAAAAACTATTAGATGGAAATTTGTATTTTGAGTGTTTTGGCATGGTGATTTTTCAAATATTAAGTGAAGGTCACTTTCGAAACTTGGGCTCTGTTTTAATAATTTTATGTCCTTGCCAAGTGCACTTAAGGCAAACCTGCACATGGGGTATCTGCTATGGAAGGGGGGGGGGATTGCCTTGGGCAGAGAACTTTTTAAGGGGGTTCTAACGCGCATTCATACAGAGAAAACAGGCCATAACTCAAAACCGTTAGTTTGGCAGCCGCGCGGCAGGCCAGAAGTATTGATCTTCACATTTCAGCCATCTACCATTTTCAGCACTGGACATGGCGGGGACCCCTAAGCCATAAATTGCTATATACATCAATGCTAAGGAAAATACATTTAGCTTCAATTTTTCTGGGAAAATTCGTCTGTTTAAATATAAGACAATGTTATCAAAATTCCATATAATTTAAATAATTAATTATTAGTATACTTAAATTGAGGTATTATTAATTACGCCAAATTAATAGTTTAAGAGTTTGTACTTTTGAGCTGCGACAAAATAACTATGACGATGTTTATTTCGCATATTGATGCTACATTTTCCAGTCAAGATTCTTCTTCCTTCAAACGCCGAATAGTCTAATTTTTTATATACAGGGTGTCCTTGAAGGTAGTTAAAATACATACAAAGAAAAATTTATCTGCATTGCGACGTTTGGTCGGAAATGAAAAATGTAGATAGTTTCAGCAAGATAGGGCTCCAGCCTATTTCGCAAATTATGTGCGTAACCACCCCATTTTTATCTTTGACCCCCGATCGATAGGACAAGTTGAACTAGTCGCTTGGCCAGCACGTTCATTAGATTAATCAAGTATCGAATTTTGCTTTTGGGGACACCTCAAGGCACTCGTTTACGAGACTCCAGTTGACACAGATGAGGGCCTCATTGCAAAACTTTAGTAACCGCTGCAACTGTTCGTGGAACACCTGGGATCTTCGAAAGGGTACGCCAATCACTTGCTAGACGCTACCAGCACATTAGAACAACTACAGTAGAGCTTATTCATTTCTTTTGCATTTGCTATATTTCCACCTACACTTTTTATTTCTAACCTCACGCTGCTAATCTTCTATACAAAAAAACGCTTCTTTATATGCATTTTATTCTTAAAGTTTGGCCTATGAATTCAGGAACACCCTGTATATCTATATACAAAGCGTGACATTGAAAATACAACACCAAGAAGAAGTGGTCAGAAAGTTATGCAAATTTCAGGGTAAATGCACCTTGCCGAGTTACGCTAATGATGTAAAATTGGCAGCTCGCCAGTGCACGTGGAAAAAGATATACGGAAAGGAACCGGTAGAACGGCCAATTTTTGTGAAAGTATTGCTGCTAGAGAAATTGTCGTAGAAATTTCATTCTTGTCTCAGAGGTAACCAGAGAATGCCAGGCCGCCGTCAACGGAGGCAGTTCCAGCAGACCGACGATTTTACGAGGGACATGGTGATCGGACTGAGAAGGACAGGTTGGTCCATTCGGCAAATCTCGGCAGACACACACCTGGATGTGTCCACTGTACACCGGCTGTGGGGAAGATGGTTGGAACAAGGAAATGTGACACGTTTAAGGGGTGCCGGTGCACCCAGAGTGACGTCAGCACGCGTGGATCGACGCATCCACCGACAAGCGGTGGCGGCCCCCGCAAGCTACTTCAACCTCCATTCTGCGACGTGTTCAAGACACCTTGGATGTTCCTATATCGACCAGAACCATTTCCCGTCAATTGGTTGCTAGTGGCCTGCACTCATGGCGTCCGTTGAAAAGACTACCATTGGCTCCACAACATAGACGCCAACGACTGCAATGGTGCCAGGCTAGAGCGACGTGGACGACAGAATGGCACAGGGTCGTGTTCTCAGATGAGTCACGCTTCTGTTTCTCCAGTGATAGTCGCTGCGTACGAGTGTGGCGTCGACGTGGAAGCAGGTCCAATCCGGCAGCAATTGTAGAACGCCCCACCGCGCGACAACGTGGCATCATGGTTTGGGGAGCTATTGTGTATGACTCCAGGTCACCTCTAGTTCGTATTCGGGGCACTATGACGGCTCAACGATGAGTGGATGATGTGCTGCGGCCGGTGACACTCCTCTACCTTCAAACGGTTCCCAATGCCTTGTATCAGCAAGTTAACGCTTGACCGCACATTGCTCGCATCAGCCAACGTGTTCTGCAAGGTGTGTAGACGCTTTCCTGGACACCGTACTCTCCTGATCTGTCGCCAATCGAACACATTTGGGATGTGATTGGACGCCATTTGCAGACCTTGCCACTAGCCCGTTCAGAAGACGAACTGTGGCAAATGGTTGACAGGGAATGGAGAAACATTCCTCAGGACGCCATCCGTACTCTCATTGACTCTAGTAGTACCTAGACGTGTTGCTTCGTGTATCGCCGTCCACGGTGGTCCGACACCCTGCTAAGACGACGCTACTCTCCCTCTGTATTATGCATATCATTTTGACATAAAGATCACTTATTGTTCACTTCTGTCTCTCTCTTGCCGAGTTTCAACACTTTCTGGCCACTCCTTATGTGTGTTGTATTTTCAATGTTGGGCAGTGTATATATCTTGGGTGCATCCCCCTGGAAATGGTCCTGCCTGCGCCCTTGTTCTTTTGTAATTTCTGTACGACCGCTGAGATGCGACCATCCGACATGATTTTTTCCCCGTTGCGTACTGTTGAAAAGTAGTTGCTTAAGCAAAGTGGGTAAAGTGTTATACAATACCAATAATAGCAAAAGTATGGTGTATTGATGCTAGTGTTGTTTTCTTCCGTAATTTATGTACAGCTTCTGAAACGCGTTCGTCCGATTTTTCTCTGTCTGAGATCCCTTGAAAAGTGCTTTAAGTCAACCTATATTTATTTTCATGTAGTTCAACCATTTTATGACGAAATGCTGAAATTATCTACATTTCCTCGTTAATGTACGGGGCACATTTTAACAATTGGGAAATTTTTGTACGGGTGCCGAATAAAAATTTAAATTTTCTATTTATTTAGGTTTAATATGCGGAAAATTTTAATCTATACCATAAAATTCTGTACCTTTTTTACGTAACTTTGTAATTTATTACGTCTATGATCAATAATTAAGGGAAAAAAAGTCTGGGTCAGTGTTCCTGGAACACCCTGTATGTATATAAAGCAATTCACACCTGAAAAATTCTTAGAAACTTCCTTCAACCTACTCAGAGGATGCTGGTGAGCAGGCCCGGACTGGCTCATTTGGGGGCCCTAGCCTAGAGAGTGAAAAGGGCCCCTTACTGGGGAATTTAGAGGGACTAGAATATTAGGATATGAAATATTTGAAAATTAGGCTTAGGTGCCGAAAACCGCATTTAACTATTTTAAAGCTGTTGGGGCCTCTGATTCTTCTGGGTGGCCATCGCGCCGCGAGGTCTGTGGGTGTCCACGTTACTGTCATTTTTATTGTATGATTACGGCCAGTTAGCTACACGTGGGATGTGGCCGAGTGCCCTCCGTGGGGTAGAGTGCCCTCCGTGCGGGTCTTTCTAAGGGTTCCTAACCAACATTTACGCTGTTTTGGAGGAAACCATGGTAGGCGGACGCTACCGGGTTTTGAACCAGGCACCTTCCGTCTCCCAGTTCAGAGCGCTGTGCGCTCGGCCACTAATGGGGTCCTCCGTTAGCCACTGTGTAAAGGCGTAAGACTACTGGGGAACAAAGTAATCAAATTACTTTCATATTTATTACTCTGATATATATCAAACGGTCTTCTATAAAGTAGTATTAGGTAATTATAAAGTAGTATATCCATTATTTGGGACCTCGTTGGGGCCCCTTAGGTCGGGGGCCCTCGGTAATCGCCGACCAGCCGACTTGGACAGTCCGGGCCTGCTGGTGAGAAACGCTTTCTGTGATTAAAAAGGTTTCCATTGGCACACTTAAATGTTTGAATGTCCCATACATAGTCAGTTGAATTATGTTGTAGCTAAACTTGCGTAATTAGTCTATTTAATTAAACGGAATTGTGATTACGTGGTTCTGAGAGAAGCAACAATATTATACTGTCTCTCTTAGGTGCATGTATAAATTTAATGGAAAATTTGCGACTAAATATTTTATATTTCTTTTTGTGCTAAAGTAAACTTAACACATAGCTGCTAACTGCTCTGGAATATAATTAACCGCTTTGTCTAAACAGTATATTTTTAAAAAAAATTTCAAAGCAGTAACCATTTTTCCTGTCTAACTGAAAAATATTATTCTATTAAGCCGTATAAATTCGTGTTTTTAAAAAGTGGTTAATTATATTCCTGAGCAATTGACAGCTATGCTTAACAAGATCAAAGCTCTTGCACAACATTCAAAATTACTGAAAAATTGCTTCCAAAGATAAAAAGAAGACCGTTGAATTTGTCTTGTGATCATGTTAAATCTATTGGTATTCAGTCAGACTGACTGTAGGTCTTCAATGCATAGCAATTTTCAGTTTGAACAACGCTAACTTGGTAGCTGCCACTCTCCAAAATCAGAGGTAGAACTCCTGAAATCTGATTATTTTAACTGTATGATTGTTTTAAACCGCTTTTAGCTGGGATTCGACCTTTAATTTTTTTAAAGTTTAACTATAAATTTCATAAGTAATTAAAATCCTTAATCCTAAAATCATTTCCTTAACACCTTAATCCTTTATTTCCCTGTATATAAGTTTTTAAGTGGACATTTATTATACTGGCATTCAAACACTTAGTATACTGGCATTCACATTATAATTTTTTATTTTTACACGAATGAACTTTTCGCATTAAGCAGCTAATTAAAAATGTTTCTTACTTTCTATTCCAGTCACCATTTCTTTTACAGATGCAAGCTCTCTTCGTAGATCATGATTTCTTGCTCTAACATTCGGAATAAATCCAAGCAAAAGTACCCAGGCTATAGAAGTTAGAGGAGAAATCATCATTTTTTATATTTGAATTACCGGTCAGACAACCAGATTAATAAATATGTTCATTTTGGCTATGTCTGTGGTTTGCAACTCATTATGTTAGTGCCTGCAAAGAAAAAGAAATGTGTGTCATGAATAAATAATGGAGTACGTAAATTGCTTGGGGGAAAATATATTTAGAGCAACATGCAATAAAATATCTATTTTTCAAAAGTCTTGATAATAAACATAGTACGTCAGTAATTACTAAATCACGTTTAAGTTATACATTAAATTATTAAAGTATTTGTGTACTGGTTTTTGACAGTTTCAAAATGAACGTGTGCCACAAATATTGTGCAAAAATCTCGTTTTACATTCTCACAAATTTTCTTAGTATATCTAAGAGTCTCTCAAATTATAAGCTTGGACTTCCTTCTGCCCAAAATGTCATTCTAAGTGAGAAATCTCGGTGTTTAGGATATTTCATAAATTTATGTTATATAAAGTTTTTTCCTCAAATAACATTCCCTTCCTAGATACTTACTGGAACAACTCGCAGGCATTCAACAACACTAATCATGGCTGAGCTATATATGTTCTTTGTAGCTTCGCGGTGCACTGATACACGTGTTACAGATTTGAATCGTCTTGTAGATCATGATATTTAGTGTGTTCTAAAAGTTTCTGTTTACTGATGATTCATGAATTTAATATACAAAAGCAACCTTGAAAGCAAATTTTAGAACAATTAGGTTTATACTTTTTTTTTAACATACGGAAAAGTCTTCAACTTACATTCACAGTAAATGTTTAGAATATTGGTCTGTATTTTTTATTTATTTATTTATTTTTTTTTTGGGGGGGACAGTGCTGAAGTCATTCGAAACGTGTAGTTTAGAAACGCGTTTCAAGGTCTGTTATTGAATTCTTCCATGTGTTTGAGTAATGGCAATTTTCAGATAATCTCTCGTTTGGAGATCATCTTCAGACTTTTTCTTTAACCACAAAGTAAAGTCAGAGATGTCTCCCATCATAGGCGCGAGGCAGCCAACGATTTTCGTGAGACAAGCCGATTACCGAATATATCCTGTATCATGGCCATAGTTTCACAAATTGTATGGGAAATTCTACTACCTTGTAGGAGCCAAGAGTATGGTTCATTCTTTCTTCTAATAATGGAACAAGTTAAATAAGCTCTCTGAACGCAGAGTCTTCAACAGTTAACTAGAAAAACAGTAGCCTAATAATTCATATTCCCAGTATTTAAACCGTGGACAAGCTTCGATATTTTCTTGTCGATCGACTCATCTCAAAAAATATTTGACGTATCTCTGTGGATCACTTTAAAAGTAATTCTATGAAGTTTATTATTCTTCTATAACGAACTCACGAACCATTAGTATGGGAACTTTCAGGACATTTATGCATATGTGTGTGTGCGTGATATATATATATATAGAGAGAGAGGGGGGGGAGAGGGGCATAAAATCAGCCATTTAATCATACGTGTTCAATGAAAGTGCAATAACAAAAAGTATACGTTGAAGACAGTTTTTTTGTATAAAGAAAAAAATTTACTTTTTCAAATAAAACTGAACGGAGTTTATGACAACTTGCCCATAAACTCCGTTCCCATCCGCCATTTCGGATGATACATTTCAGAAAGCGAGCACTACCGGGTAATTGAAAAAAATATATAGCAATCAGAAACGGCTACAACTTTTTTAATTGTAAAGAATTTATCGATAAGAATTACACTGAATGTAAAAAAAAGCTCAAAATTTTGTTCACATATCATATGAATGGTCTATGTGACTCCGGAATTGTTTAATCATTTTTAAATCAACATTTTCCAACGCGATGGATAAGTAGAATTGGAGATGCCGACGATGTGTTCTACTCTTGGCCAAGTGGATCTCCGGACTCAACACCCTGCGATTTCTGCAGATGGGATTATGTTAAAGACCTTGTATATATGGTTGTTGTTGTTATTGTTTTGCCAAAAAACAACTTTAGAACTCAAAATGGGCATTTCTAATGCGCTTTCGTTGGAGACTCCAGATATGGTTCAGAATTCTCAACTATACAATCTTTTCGACTGAAAAGTTATAGCCGTTTATAATTGCTATATATATATATTTAATTATCTCGTATAACGAGAAATTTAAATAAGTCAAAAGCATATGTTGTAGGATACATCGGTGAAAACTAACTCTCGCCGTTAATCAATTTTAGAGAATTTTTCCTTGTGTAAAACTTAATAACATGAAACATATATCTTAAAACGTTCAAAATTCAACGATTTCTTACGACATAATATTTTTTTATAATTGTATATTAAAACCGATTCAATTTTTTACAAACAAAAACAGTAAAAATACTTTTTAAACCAACGGATTAAGTTTCTACTAGCACTATTTTATTTCAAAAAAACTGTATTAAAATCTTTTCTTTTATTGTATAAAATATGTTCTCAGTTGTACATGGAATATTAAAACTCTCGTAAAACTTTTTGGAACCATTTTCAAAATAATTACTAGCCTTAAGAGAGAAAAAAAAGTGATAAAATTGAGTGCGGTATAACATAAATGACATTTGCAGAGATAATGGAAAAGATTGGCTGCAGAAAGAATCGCAGTGCATTTACTATTCATCAGATCATTTTAAAATATGATTAGAATATTTTATTGGTTACCATTTTACGGAATATTTTAGAATGAGAATCTAAATCTAGGAATTTAAAGGTCTAAAGCTAGACATTTGAAGATAAATACTTTTGTGATGAATTCATAAAGGAATAACTTAAAGGAAATATTTATAGACTTTTAATTAAGGTATATTTCAATGTTTGAAAGGGGGGGGAGGAGTTTGACCGGAGAACGAAAGGAAGAAATGTTTCTAACAAAATAAACAACATTAGCTAACAGTGGAATATTAATTTTTTAATTGGTGTTGTCAGAAGTAAACGTTCGAACGTTAACAATGATGGCTCCGCACCCCCACTGTTACCTTAATTTACGGATTGTACCAATTAGAAAGCGCACGATAAAGTTTGCGTAAGGAAAAGAGAAATAACCAAGGCTGCCATTAAAACCGTGAAATAATTTCCATGTTTGATGATTTTCGCGATATTCCTCCATATTTTGCACCAAAAGTGAATTCCGAAGATCCGTTTGAGCTTCGCGATAACTTGAAAAATTAGCGAAAAATCAGCATCTTCTCATACTATTGAAAGCAGGCTTATTAGTCAATAGACTCGAGCCTCTTAGAAAGTCCTCCGCACAAGGTATCACCCCTAGTCAGATAACCTTCGTGTAGATTTGCCTCAAACACAATACAATCAATAGAATTCGATCTGATGAATACCGCATGATGATGAGCCACATGCAAGATTTTAAATATGAAATCTCATAACACAAATTTTACACAAAATTAAAGCCAATGTAAGTAATGTAAGTAGGTCATGCCGTTTGCATTTGCAAACACAAACAATACAAAAATACATTACTATACGACCTACGGATGAGAGGCGTAACCAAGAAATTCTTTCGCAGAGGGGGGGGGGAGAGGAATATGAAATAAATCATGGATAGATAAACGGAATTTCGGCATAACAAAAACTCGTCCTGACTAATCCGAAAATTGCGTTGAGGATATTTCCCAATACTCAAACCATTTCTACCAACGACATGAAAAATTGGAATCCGTGTTTTAAAAGAAATCAATTTGGCTGTGTTAAATTTATATAACATTAAAATTTTATCATTCAAGAGATTTCTTTAAACTGTAAGTGTTGTGTCTGTTAATAAAAGTTATGAAAATTAAGTCTGGATATGAACTTCTTCGCACACACTTCATATTGCCAAATATTAAAATAATGCCCCAGGAACCAAAAATTATTTCCATTAAATAGAGATTTACGCAAAATGAAATATCCGTTTAAGATAGGTATTGATGTATTTTAAAGCAATAGTACTACATTGTTCTGTTAAAAAATAAAAATCTTTCCACACTTTAAATTATTCATGAAATGTCATTCACTCTTCTCATTTTTCGCTTTAATCTCTGTCATTTTGCCGAGACTGTTATCGCTTTTTCAATCAGTTTGACAAGAACTTTCAAAACCTAAGATCTACCTAATTTTTCATTTCAAAGTGTGTTAAATGTTAAACCCCCCTCCCCCCCCCCAAAAAAAAAAACCTGCAAAATACATGTCTAAAATGAGTTAAAAGTTTCTTTATCAAATTATAACAACATATTTTAAATCTCTTTTTGCTGAAGTTGTAACACATTTCGAATAAACAGCTTTATTTAAGAAGAGGAAAAAAAAAACTGTTATCTGCTCACATAAAAGCAACACAAGTACTAATAAAAATATTCCTATGTATTCATATACGCTTTTATGCGATCTTATCACAAGAAAAATGTACGCAAAAATGTTAGTTCTTTTAATATATTAACCTTTTTTTAATAATAATAAGTTTTCAACCTAAATAAAAGTACGCTGGATCGTTGAGTAGGGTGATTAAAAAAAAAAAATTAGTTTCACGGATTGAACCTATAGAAAGTAACCCTCTTAGATGGTCTCTAGCAATGAACATCAGTATCGTTCATTTTTCGCTTTAATCTCTGTCATTTTGCGGAGACTGTTATCGCTTTTCCAATCAGTTTGACAAGAACTTTCAAAACCTAATAGCCGGATCGATGGAAAGGTGACTTTCTGAACGAGTTATTTTACTTTCTACCATACAGAGTCAATCATTCGATGGATAGTTTATCGTTAAATTGCTGTATATCAAATGTTTGATGAAAATGCAAAAATTCAAAAATATGCCTAATAAAGAAGGATTTACCCTCACAAATGCATAAAAATATTTACATATGCGCATGCTTACGCGCACATGTGTACATGTATGTGTATATATGATGAATGAATATTTTGATTTTAAATTGTTGACAAATTTCTGCGAAATTTACTATAAAACTAGGTTTACATTTTGCTGAGTTCTCTTGCAATTTTTATGAAAATTCAAACAAATATTGCACATTTATTTTCAATACTTGCTTTTAACTATGCATTCATTTCTTCAAGAAAATTAAAGAAAATTCAAATGGATTAGAAAGTAAGCATAACTTTTAACTACTTTGCAATGTTCTTTATAATTATCAGTAACATAATCTAATGCTTCATTTTATTTTTTAAGCGTAAACTTTCAGCTGTTTAGCTTAAACAATTGACAAACTGTGTATACATAAATCGAATATTTCTCAAAAAATGTATATTGCGCTTCAAAATTCAGTCGTTTATTTAATTTTTAAAACAATTTTCTTTTAAAACAAGTATTTTCGTGTATTAATTCCATAAATTTAAACGCAAAAGTGCTCAAAAAAAGAGAGAGAGAGAGCGAGAAAGAGAGAGAAATGATATGACCATTACCTATTTTTCATTAAAACAAAAATACATTATATTCGTTAGCTTCAGAAGAGACTTGCTTTATTAATAGTAAAATAGAAATAGATCAAAAATCTCGTTGAAGCAGTCTCTTGAAATTGGTCACCCGTTAAAAGTCAACTCTAAAAGTAAACTGTCTGTCTGACTTAGAAAAAATGCTTCACGCAGATACAGTTATGCATGCCAGATGTTTAGTGTTGAATCAAGTGATTTTTTTTACATAAGACTTTTGACAAGCGCGGTCTTGTGACATTTGATACTGTGTAAGAAAGTTGAAACATTGTTAATATATAAATTTAATGGTTTAGATCTATCATTTCGAATTGGAGTTTTAAATTAGGTGTTCATTGTCTTAAAAAAGAGAAAAGTAAAAACTCTATAATTTCAAACAAAGAACCATTTATTTAAAAATTTATTAACAGTAAAGCACTCTCTACTTCATATATATTTACTTTGCATTATTTATGTATTTCGGTATACTGATGTACAGTCCCTTCAAAAAAAAAAAAAAAAAGCGATATCTGGAGCTTTAATTGTCGAACGAACCACCTATTTATCTATATGTTTATCGCGCTATGTTTACTAAATTTTTGTTTAAATTTAAATTTTTGAAGGGTCATTTTACATATTTAGTTTTTCCTTTAAGTTTGATATTTTTATTTAAATTTGGCATTCCTATTACAAACAGTTATACAATCAATTTCTTGAGCTGTATCTACAATACTTAAAAAAATGTCATTAATCTAGGGGGAAAATTAAATGAGTTTTTAAGTACGAGTGTGTAACAAAAATCTTTTTACGTGAAATGTATTTTTTAATAACTTTCTGGACTGCTTTTTCTTTTCTATTATAAATACCAAATAAAAGCTATCCTAAATTAAAATGTCGGAAGCATATTTTTTTTAGAATACTTCTCAAGATTACTCTGAAAAAAAAAATCATTATGAAACAGTTTAGGAAATATTCTTCACAATTTGATCGAATGTTTGAGGTTTGAGTAACATAAATATTTTCCACATTTAACGCACTTAATCTCATATATACCATCTTCAATCTCTAAATCTCTCTAAAAAAAAAAATCTGATGTGGACACACCACATGACTTCCTTGTACGGTTATTAAATTATATTAATTTTTGATGTACTTCATTTAAACTTATTTAATTTTAAATTTAGATAGGATACTTAAATAATATGAAGATTCAGTGATTTCTCGACAAATATAAAATATAATTCCAAGCTCCGTTCAGTTTTAGAAAATTAATTTTGGTTCCAAATTCGGCGATGCTTCTCAAAAGTTGCCAAGCTCGGCAAGATAGGGCGAGATTTTGAGCGTGGCCCAAACAATGATTGTTCGCAGATTTTTTAATGTATAGAAGATGTCCTAGACCTTAATGCACTGAAATATTTTTGGATAACCCTGTAAATAAACTATGCAGTCGATTGCAATCAAAAAGACAGGTGTGTAATTATATGATACATCAGTCCTAAATACAAGATTTCAACAATCTAAGGTTAATCGTTTTTCAGTTATGCGAGTTGCATATTAGTCCAGTCAAATGGTAGTTATTTCGTAACAGATTTGCGGTAGTTTTTTTCTGAACGGTTTTTTTATCTTTTTTTTTGTGCCGAATTCGAATTTCAAATTTGCTGCCTTGCACGACGTCAGCTTCACCCCGAAAAATCGGGGAAAAAACCCTCAAAATTATCGAATGTTTTTCAGTTTTCCTCTTATATTTCGAAAACCATTCATTTTTCTATAATGATCTCACATACAAAGTAGATAAAATTTCCTACAAAATGTACTGGTCAACTTTGATTTTCTGACAAGTGGTGTTGGGGCTAGAGAGCTTTGAAAAATAGTGATTTTTCGGCCCTTCTGAAAAAATGTCAACAGCACCCACACTCTCCTCTTGCAACTCAAAAAATGTGCATATTATCAACAAAACTCATCATACCACGCTAAAGCACACTGATTTTACTACGATAAACATTTCTAACATTCAACGCTCCCATGAAAGAGGAGAGAGAAAAGCGAAATTTAAGATAATTGTCTTCTGCACCTTACAGCCAAAACGATCCTCTCACTTGTCTATCTCTCATCAGTGCTATACTTTCGCTTAAAAGAAACGTATTACGCTTAAATGAAATGAAATGAAGGCAAAACATGTTTGATGAAAACAATGGCAATTTATATTTACAGTGTGTTAGATACGTGACACTGAATAAAGCTGAATATGAAATCTTTGTATGTACTTATGCACATGTTTCATGAAATGAGAAGTCAAACCCAGGATTGGTTCATGACTTCGAGAAGATTCTCCATCTTTAAAAGAAAGAAGGCATTTAGTGTCAGAATATGGTTAAAAAAGACTAATAAGCTGAAGTATCGAAGTATCGAAGTATTATTTCAGTAAAATTATGTAGCTGCCACTTAAGTCTTCAACAATTATGCAAGTGGAAGCTTCAACTATGGCACATTTCCCTTCCTTTTCTGGCAGTCTCTGAAAATCTCGATACCAGGATTCATTGAGTTTTTTCTTCCCAGTGGATTTAAAACATACAACGTTAAGTTTGTTTGTTGTAATCAAAATATCGTTGCAGGAATTCTGAAAGAGGTGTCTTCTGATAATGCTCGGATGCGGAAGGAAATCGCCCTCCATCTTTTTCGTCAATTCTTCCGTTGTGAATTGACATTCCTCAGCACTGTTTTCAGGAAAACAGTTAACTGCTTTCATAGCATCTTCCACCTCGATTCTAGAGGGTCTTGCAACTGCATGAAGAGTTCATTGGGGCTGGTGCAGAGTTTTCATACACAAACAATCATTACCAGCTATCAAATCAGTAATTGGCTCTACAGGTTGTACTATACTTTGAACAAATTCATCATTTCGTCTTCTCCACAGTGTGAGCGCATTTTCTCTAACGCTAATTTCCTCGGATAGTCCAGAGGCACTTCCTCTCCACACAAAAACCAGTGAGTATTGAAGGCAAATTCAGGGATACTTGAACACAGAGGTTTTTAGAGTTAGAGACATTTTCTTAAACTCTCTTCAAATAAGAATAGACTTTTCTGCCACGTACTTCATACTTCTTGTATCTGTAATGAACTTCATTGCTTTTCTTCAGTATTACTACCTTACCATTCTGTCTCTCTTTCCTGGCTAGAATGAAAGATTTCAATCTTTTTTCTCTCACAACACTCGTCCAATCTTCTAACAGTTTGTCACAAATTACACATTCCATACGAGACAATATGCACCCACATAACTGCAAAACTGGAAACGGCACCAAAAGCTAAGAAAAAACTGTCGCTTTAACCCTTTCGTTCGTAAAGTACAATTTACTCTAATCCTGAGCCCCACAGACTCGCTCGAAATTTCTAATACCCTTGCAAATTTTCAGCTTCATTTTTAAATCAATTAGTCTTAAATTTTTCCATGTATACGTAAAGTGCAAAGAGTGAATTTACACCAGGAGCAATCAGGAGTGCTCATTGTGATTATATCAGTAGGTGCCTCTTGCGAAGGTGACGGTTCTTGCCCAGTGTTCGTGAAAGTAATTCATTTATGCATCAAAAGGACTGTAACATCTTTTTCGGACGTTATTTGAATTTAAATTGTCAGGTGTTTCAAAAAGCATGTCTCAGTTTTTGGAATTAATGAGGTCATATAAATATATAAGATTTCTGAACTCATTTATAATATTAGTATTTATTATTTTAAAAGATATCCGTACTGACGTTAACTTTAACTATGAAATAATGATATTTTAAACATACCTTGGAATAAGCGTTTAAAAGTATATCATTCCTATAAGTTGTAATTCATACATAAGTAGTATATCATTCCGTAAGTATATTATTCCTATAAGTTGTAATTTTAACTGAAATTAATATATATATATATATATATATTAATTTAAAACAGAAATTATTTTTTAATTAAGTATTTATTAAAAATAGGTTAGTAACTACAGTAAAAAATAAATAAATTCCGTAATGTAAGATTTTTCAAGTTGCAAAAAAAGTTATTGTTTAGCCTCTCATGACACGTTATTTACTCTCTTTCTCTCTCTTTCATATACAGCCTTATTCAATGTCCTGTGCCCAGTATATTATAAATATTAAATGTTAATGTTTTAAATGTAGTCATTAAACATGCTTTTCCATCAATTGATTTCTTTTAAGGGCAATACCTTTTTTCTCTGCGAAAGTATAGAGCTGATGATAGACTGGTGAGAGGGGTCGTTTTGGCTCTAATAAGGCACAGAAGACATATTTTGCAAATTTCATTTTTCTCCCTCTCCTTTTCTGGAAAAATTGTATGTTAGAGATACTTTTGTAGTAAGTTCAATGTGCTTTCACGTGGTATAAGGTTTTTTGCTAATAATATGCATATTTGAGTTGCAAGGGGTGACAGTGGGTGTTGTTGACATTTTTCCAGACGGGCAGAAAAATCCCTATTTTTCAAAGCGCTCTAGCTCCAACCATTTGTCAAAAAATCAAAGTTGACCAGTGAATTTTGTAGGAAATTTTGTCTACTTTGTTAATAAGGTAATTTTGGAGAAACCGATAGTTTTCGAAATATAATCGAAAAACTGAAAAACGTTCGAAATTTTTTAGTTTTTTTCGATTTTTCGGGGTGAAGCCGACCTCGTCCAAGAAAGCGAACTTGAAAATAGGATTCACCACCCCAAAAACATTTAAAAAAACGTTGAAAAAAAAGCTTCCGCAATTTTGTTACGAAAACAGCACCTTTGAACACGGATTGAGTGGGCTATACGAACAAGCCCGGCCGTCACCACAAAACTACTCAAAATGGATCCGTGATCGGTGAAAATAGATCCTACAAACATAAGTATGCACAAAAATGTGTGTATGATGTGTATGTATTGAGGCGTACATAATGTATGTATGCGAGTTACATACGTGTGTGTCTGTACTACGTAGTATGTAACTCGCATAACTCAAAAAACGATTAGCTGTAGAACGTTGAAATTTTGTATTTAGGACTGCTGTAATATCAAAATTTGCACCTCTCTTTTTGATTGAAATCGATTTTATTTTAATTAAAATTTTATTTGCAGGGTTGCTGAAGATCCTTATTACATTAAGTTCGATGGACATACCAGTAAATTAAAAGTCTATGGTCAAAATCTGAATACTGAAATTGTTCACGATCACATAGCTTTGTTTCTTTTTTACAAGGAAGTAAAATAAGAAAAAGAAAAATTTCTAAAAAGTCTGAACCATTTAAGTGTAATGTTTACCTTCAGAAGAAAAAAAAAATCCCATTTTATAGTAGGCATAGCTTTTTTTTTTTTTTTTTTTAATGTAATCTCTATGGCAAGAGGTAACCTCCGTTAAATTTAGAAATTCTTTCAAATCACTTAGGAAACAACCCCGCGGTTAATTAAATTGTTTTAGTTTAACTTTTAATGAATCAACACACAAATCTTAGGAATCTAAATTATTTTATTTCAAAGTTTTTTTCTCTCTCGTACATGACAATCATTAGGAATTCTTTTAACTCCTTAAGTTTGATAAAATTATTTAACTCAGACAAAAAACAATAAGTAATGTGAAAACTTCAATGCTTTTTTAAGACATTTTTTTTCATTTAAACTACTAAAATCCTATTTCTTTTACCAGAATATTTTGAAAATAGTTGCCATATTTATGTAAGTCTTTTAGCTAAATTATTTCATGTATCAGATTATCGGATTAAAATTCTATAAAATATAATTTACAAGGAATGTGCTATTTTGCATGAATGTTCAAATTTATCCCACTTTTAAAAATAGCTAAAACCATTATTTTCTACTATTTTGTTAGGCAGTGCATTATTTTCAGTTATTATTCCATTCCTCAATAAAGAGAAAATTTTACTATTTTCTCGTAATTTTCAAACAACACTCTACTTTCCAGACATATTTTTTTAGGTTAGAAGGATGGCAATCAGAATTCTCACGCTATTTTATAAACCTCATGGATTACTGCATTAAAAAAAATAACTTACAAGACTTTCCATATGCATACCTTCAGAGAGAAGTATTCGAGTATAAGCCAAGTTTAATATTTTAGTTTTGCGAATGACTAATTAGTTTTTCGAAAAATCCTCAATTTGAAAGAAATACAAGATATCGTTTTTTAAACAGTAGGAGAAAAGGGGGGAACAGTGGAACAAAGGGCACTCTAGACAATATTATTTTCCCTATGATTCAAATGTTCAACAATGAGAAAAGTATGCCATAATAAGTTAACCTGTACTGCAGCACTGGAAACTAGTCACTGTACATTTCATCATGTAGGGAAGTTGGGAACATTTTTGTTCTACTTTCACTGTTAGAAAAATCAATCAAGTTTTACTTCTTTTGATTTGAGCAATAAAATATCATCCAGCAATTAATATCACCGCATTCTTTAAAGCTTAAACTATCACAGTTGCATGCATGTAATACTCTTGAGTCTACTAATAAATTTTGTACAACTTTTGAGCTTGGGTTTTAAATAACTTCTTGGGGAGAACAGTGGGACACGTTGATTCCGATAGAGTGGGATCATGCCCACTGTACGCAGACCTATGTCTTTTGGAGAAACAGAAAGAACAATAGCATAATTTTCATTTCCAGTAAACTTCCTATCCAGTTCGATGATAAAATGAATTTTTGTAAACATTTTTTTATCCTTTGCTGTTTAATTTGATATTACATTTATTTCAATTCATCAAACAGGAATTTTGCAATTCTTAAATGTAATTCATCATTATAAATATTTTTAAGTCTTGTCATTTCAAAACTGCTTTCATTATCTTCTTTCTATCTATCTTTAATACTATCGCCTGCAATGTGCAATATTCTTAAGACTTTTGGCGGTATTTTAATTTATAGTTAGATGAAATTTTTTTTACAGAAAAACGTGATTTTGAATGTTTGATAAAGTATGGGGAATTCCAAAGACCTAATGTTTCCGATATTAAAAAAGGTCACATTCATGCCTGGAAAGTTGAGGATGTTAGTTTTTCAGAAATAGGACGTTGTATTAGAAGACATACATCTACTGCATCTAATTCTATAGCTGGAAAATGTTTTATTTGGGGAATATGGTAGCGGACGCAACAATACACGCTTTATAGAATCCCCAACAAACTGTAAAAACCTCTAATTCATTTGCTTCAAAATTTGATATTTTTAATACTGGTATCTTTTACTGTGTTTTTGCACAAAATAAATCTAATTTACATTTATTTTATGCAATTTTCAAAAAATTTTCACTTAATAAATTTATATATGGTCCCTTAACTCATGAAAATAACACATTTTATTTTATATAAATTAAACTACTGAACGTAAAAATTTGAAATTTTGCACAGCCATGTAATATTAATTTCTGCATCTATTTCCATCGAAATTTGGCTAGGTCGCTATTCATAATTTTTTTTAATATTAATTTAATAATTCATAATTCATATTCATAATTTATAAAAAATCACAATAACATTAAATTATGTTTGGGTCGTTTAGTTCTAAGAGTACGACTAAAAATCAGCTTCTTACTACCAATATTATATGAGATATGAATTGAAGTATGAAAAAATATTTTAACATAGGAGGAGGGGGAATTTTGGGTGCTCATAACTCACTCATTTTATGTCCAAATTTATTGAAAATTGGTGTCCGGGGTTAAAATGAGCTAAATTTTGAAATATGAAGTGAAATCTAGGGGTTGCTATGGAAAAAAAAAAGTTGGTGCGAATTTTAATATGTAGATGGCCCCTTATGCAATTTTTATGCATAGCAAATTAAAGTGTGCGTCAATCGTAAACGATTGGTATCTGTAACTTTGCTATGCGACGAACGACGGCCGAAAAATGTACAAGTGGGACTTTTTTTTTCCGCAGCTGTACATACGGTTTACAATCGCTCAGATTGTACTGTGGTTGGTGCACCACTCTCTATAGGATTATAGGATACTAGCCGTCTCCGGCGACCAGTTTGCTCTGATCAGATCTTGCTCTGAGAGAATCCTTTTCCTCACCGGCTTCATTGGCACTGAAATCTCTCAGATTCTGAATGGAATTTCAAATTAAGATGGTTAAAAACAGGAGCGGCCCTAGGGTAAGTGGCGCCCCCTGCTAATATAAAAAGACGCCCCCTTTTATGCACAACTTAGTTTTTCTGTTCGAAATGACGCCCCTTCGAAGCCGGCTCCCAAATGCGATGCTTACTGTTTCGGGCCGTCCCTGGTTGCAAAAATAAGATGGTTAAATCATAAAAACCTACAAAAAGGAACAAATTACTTTCGTTCTATATTAATTCTGAAGAGCTTCTGGATATATTGGAATTTATCAAAAAACGGGAAGGAAAAAAAAGTAAGAAAATCTGAAACACTTTCAGATTTTAAATACGCACTAAAGTGCTGTATATTAAAAGCGTATTATAATCCATGGGTCTTCCCTATTTTCGTTCCTTCTTTCATTAAGTTGGAAAGTATATCACTATTCATGAGTGTCATTAAACAAAATTAAAATTAATATTTCTAACATCCTTTTTCTGGATGTAATACATTAGAAATAGATGGAGAAAAGCTGCGCAGAAAAATGCACAATTCCAACTGAATGAAAATTTCAAAAACTTATTCTCAGGTGTATTCAGCAGACGATAAAATTAGGATAAATTGCGCCAAGCGTTAGAATCATCTCCTCAAAATCGCACTTCAACCATTATATTTTTCGCCAAATTAAAAAGTTGCACATTTTAGTCTCGGAAAATTTCCAAATCCTATTTTTCTTTTGAGTATAAAACATTTCATTCCTGCTCTGATTTCACATGCACACGATATTTTAATTAAAAAACAACCTTACAAATAATCTAAACAAAAAAAAAATCGTTATTCTTTTATTTTTCCTTCAAGAGTCTGAATCATTTAATAAATATGCCAAATATGGCAACCTAGATATGCTTAAATTCTCATTCATTCCACTGCGGGGTTACAATTGCGAAATGGCGAAGCGAAAAAATGAGCTTTTTTATCGATATCTCCTAAAATAATTCGAATTTCGAAAAAATCGCTTCGAGGTATGTCGGGACTCGTCCTGGAGAATTTACATACAAAATTTGGTCGGTCTACGATCACCCGTTTCGGAGCTACGCGAGACACAGACAGACAAACAAACTAACTAACTAACTAACGGACAGTTTACACTTTGCTTTATTTATATAGATATTTATGCTTTGAAGTAAGGATTTGTCAATATGCATTGAACGATGTTCAGTCTATTCAGCCGAGTACTAATTTTGTATTCTCGAATGAGAAAATTAATTAAAAATCCATTTAAATCTATATTTCCCATTTATACATTTTAACATCTGGTAATATTTTATTAATAACAATGAAACCTTTAAAGAGACGATATTACCAGTAGAGTTTAAGTTTAAACTTAATTTCAATTAAATTAATTATTTTCACTTATTTCTTTAAATTAATTTCAATCCTCTTTACTATTCAATAAGCATTACTATAAAAGCACTTATTTTCACGAGCCCTTAATTTTCGCGAAAATTCTGCGAATTTTATATGAACAGAACCGAAAATTGAAAAATCCTGAAAGTACCTAAATATAGGGCCAATTTTGCATACGCTTTTTAAGAAACTTCCCTTTGTGCGAAAAGTCCCCCGCCTTTCCCTCCCCATCACTCTGAAAACAACCCGAGGTAGATAATTTTGAATGGCTTCAAAGAAGCTGGTTTAAATATTGTAAGTGAATGAGCTGTTCTATTATTTGTATTATTGTTTTATATTCAAGAAATAGTTGTACAGTATTCAAGAAATAGTTGTAAGAAAGAAAGTTGTCAAGAAAGAGTTTGTGCAAGAAATCATTGAATTTCTGTAGGTGAAAAATTCCTGATTTTTTATTATTATTTGAAGCGTGCGGGGGGGGGGGGAAGAGAAGAGTATTTCCGGAGACTCTTTAATTTTCGCGATTACAGCGGGCTCGCAAAATTAAGTGCTTTTACACAACTAAAACCTATTTCACATTAATATGAATTTACACTAATACGTTCCGAATCACATTAATACTATATCCACTCACAAACTGATACAAAAACTGCCGGGGTGTATTAAAGAAGAAATAACAACTATCCTCAAACAGTCAACTGGTCTGTGGTGTATATGAAACGCTTTGTTCTGTGAGCTGTGGTTTGTATGTAAGCATTCAGCTAAAAATTTGATCAGGAAAGTAGAGGAGAGGAGGTGATTATGGAATACCATTTACATTTCTAACTGTAACTTCATAGATTTTTAAATAAAATCCCCCAAAACAGCATGAGTACATGCTATAATGAATCGTAATGAAATGTCAATTGCAAAGAAATACACAATCTATTTTGTTGTTATAGAAAAAAAATATTTAAAAAAAAAGTTACGAATGGAGTATAATATAGAATAGTCGGGTAATATGGAATAGATGGTTTAAACCGATGAAAAGCAATTTATATTGCTTCATATATAGTTATTTGTTACTATAAAACAAATTTTTATGTTTTGTAGTTTAAATCATTATACTGGAGTCATTTCTGCTTCGAGTCGATTTAGAAAAGTTGTAGATATAATTTTCTTTCTTTGCTCCGATACAGTCATGGTAAGCCCACAGAGAACAGCTGGATCTTTGAATCCAAACTTATCGTCGTTGATCATTAGAGAATTTTTCGTGACAAAAGATGCAATCAGCGTCTTTGTTTTCCAGGTCTTTAGTGGATGACATAAAACCCATTACATTATTACCCAGTATTCCATAATACCCGACACGCCATCTCGGAAAACGAACCTTTAAAACTAATTGGCAAAACACTGTCATCTAAAAAATAACCACAGTTCAACAAACTACCATTCTCTTAGTGTACATTATGCGTAACATCAATGTTCATGTCACGTGTTTACTAGTAAGTTAAAATGTTTGAAAACTTATCTACAAAAACTCTTGAAAATCACAAAACATACTTTGTTCTGTAGCGAGTGGTACGGCAACAGAGAGCGGTCAACTCTTACTGCATTGTAAGAAGGGAATCTTTCTTGAGTTGTTCATGGTATTCCCTTGTGGCAATAGCAACTAACAGAGCCAAAACTCGGTATTCCATATTTCCCGACTATTCCATAATCACCTCCTCTCCTCTACTTCATAATGAACGCAATTGGCATGATTTACATTACTTGATTTTTTCCTCTTTTTTTTCTCTTTAACTTATTACTTCCCATGTTTCTAATTCCGGAGAGTTTAAAAACTTACCATATGACCTCTTTTATATTTCTATACGCGCGTTTCCTTAGATGAAATTAATTAATCGCAATTTATATCACAAATTAATTCTAGTCATATTCTTATAAAATGATATTCGTAAAACTCAAACGCACAATCCGGAAAACGTAGAGGATTTTTTTACTGTTATTACTTTTTTAGGTATTAATCTCGTTAAATTGTTTTAGGAAAAATTACTCTTTGTCAAATGGTTTAAAATTTTAAAAGAGCGGTCTTATATTCAGAACCACTAGGCTTCCGATGGTATATGGCACATGGTGCGAAAGAGATAGGGAATAATTAATGATTCCCAGTATGGTGTTTATGGAACTTAATTGTCAAGGCTGCTAAAAAGCCGTCTTCATAATTAACAGAGGAAAGGTTTCGCTTACTCTGGTAACAAGATCATTTCTTTCTTTTCCCCAGTGACGTTATTTTTCAAACGTATCTGATATATTAAGTGACTAAAAGAACATTAATCTAGTTGTTTTAGATCTTGTGATGTGCTACTGAGCTTAACAAAGGTGTAGCGTTGATAGAACGCTGTGATAAAATTTTGCATTTATAAAGTATCTTGGAGAACACGGCATGCAATATATTTTAAGGAATCTTGTAAGATTACGCAAAAGTGTCAATGAATGAAAGTATTATAGAAATATTTATGAAAGTATTATCTGAAGTTCTTATTACTGCGGAAGAAAGCTGGTTCAGTGAATTCTGATTTTTGTATAATTTTACATTTTTTAACGGCTACATATTTATTTTTGAATTAACTATGAAATTTCAAATGCAAACCCTCATTTATTACTCGCTTATGCAATTTAGCACAACAGTTAATTTTTAATTTTTATGAATTGCTTTATTTTAAAAAAATAGTAAAATGCATTTATTTCTTTAGGGCGCTGGTTCCCATTCGGTGAATTGCGACCTTCAAAGAGGCCCGTTTTAGCGGTTCGCCGGTTATCAAGTTTAACAACCACAGTTAAATTTTGAAAGTTAAAGGTAAGTGTTAAATGTTAATAATTTTATCATGTTACCACATGAAAAACTCTTATTAAACTATTTTACACCTCAATGTTTATATTCCTTGCAACAACCGTTGTGTTTATCAATAATATGAATGAAAGAAAGGGAGGGCGAAAATGAATTTCAGATAGTGGTAATTAAATTACAATCTGACATTCAGCAGTCAGAGGAGCATGTCACTCAAAAACAATTATCATCTTACCCTATATTTTTCTATGAAACATATTACTAAAAATATAATGACATGAAAAGCGAGGCTATTTTCAAAAATGTCGCTAAACTCAAATCACTTTAGTATTGAAGTCTGAACGTCTGGACGAAATAAAATATCTTGATGTTATAAGCAAATTGTCCGTATAAACGAATTCACTATAACCAAGATGAAAACCAAGAATAAGCTGGCTGTCTAAGATGACTTGAAATTGGATTTGTCATGAACTAAGGTAGGAATCATAAAGCTTATTAGCAGATGCGATATCCATCACCACATTCATCTTTAAAAATTCATTAAAAGTTGTTTTGTGGCGACAAGGATCCAGGGTTCG
Source organism: Cheiracanthium punctorium (assembly GCA_038373885.1). NCBI lineage: Eukaryota > Metazoa > Arthropoda > Arachnida > Araneae > Cheiracanthiidae > Cheiracanthium > Cheiracanthium punctorium. Next base: position 123,015 of record JAWZYV010006809.1, on the reverse strand, counting down.
ATTCCCAGGCTGGGCAAGGTTGGTTCAGAGTTTCATTCCTTGAGTGAGTTGACAAAATCAGGGCCAAGTTGGCTTGGGGACTAAATGCTGTGGGCTTCGCGTGAGACTGACCACATGACTTGCCGGGGCATATTCTTCCACACCCCAGAACCGTTGGTGGCTGAAGCCGAATGTGTGGAAGGCCAGTGCTGGTCTTAGCCCACGTGAGCTGTTGAGCTGTTGCTATTCAATAAAAGTGTTGACGAACAAAATTTCAGCCTTTCATCATAAAACGTTTCAGAGATATTTTTAAATAAAGATGATTCGAAGATATACTTGAATTTGAAAGTAAGTGCTTGCTGCCAGAAGGGGGGGGGAATGATTTTCTTTCGTAATTTCTACACAACCCCTGAAGTACGATCATCCGACATGAATTTTTTTCCTTCGAGAGTCACTGAAAAGTGGTTTAAGTCAGCATACTTTTAGCCTTCAAATCTCTGACAGTTTCTAAAATATAGCTCTCAAATTTTTTACATTACCTTATCAATGTATGGAGCACATTTTACTTACTGGGAATTTTTGTGTTCGGAAATCGTACGCAAATTTAAAAAGTGTAACTTTTTGAAAAATTAACGCGAGGAAATTTTTTCTTAGAGGGTCTTATTTCCGACCCTATTTTGAACATTTTTTTCAATTTACATTGCCCCCTTATCTCTAACACATAAAGAATTAAAGCCCGTTACCACCTTTTTGGGGCACTCTGTATATATTAGCGCAGGATTACTTATCGTTTACTTGGTTGCAAGGCGACCGCTAAAAAATGATGAACATAACAAACACTTTTAATTTGACACCAGATATTTATTTACACTGTCTATTGGGTTTAAATCCTTTTTATTATTGAGATGCATTATTATTTAATAAAATTCCTTTTCTTATTTTTTATTGGGGGTCCAATTTGGCCCCTGCACTTTTCCTGTAAGGCCCAAAACTGTATAGCTGGTGGCCTTGGCGTGCCAATTTTGACTTTTTGGAAACATTGCCCCACACTCTACTCCCAACTCACAGAGAAATGCATTCGCTTGGTTAAATACACTTTAACTTGCAGGCCACTTGGCGGAATCGAAACAAATTTGATACGCTGTTAAATAAGCATAAATTGACGGTCAAAATTTTCCTCGGCGGCTCAATTTAAAATTGCAAATAAGATTAAAACTGAGAATCTCTTCTTAAACATAAATTGCTGAATTTTACCTTGAAAATTTATACAAAAAAAGTTCAGTAGAATCATTGGTCTAGATTTTTATAGACATAGTTTTCAGATAGGTCCATGAATCATGTATAAAATAATGAAGGAATTTTTCTAAATGGTTATACATTTATGCAGGCAACTGTATCTCTACAAAGAAGCGTTTTCGAGAATTGTTAACGAGGCCCCGTGGAACTACGTTTGAGTGACATAATAAAACATCTTTTTCGTTCATAAATAAACAGGGTTCCCGTCCACGAGTTCGCATCGCTAACAGTTTGATATTCCCTTATATATATATATATATGTATGTATATAAATGCATGAATGTATTTGATTTTGAAATTTTACAAAGTATTTGGTAGAAAGATCATTTTATATTGGCGGTCTTCTATCAATGTATCTATAGGGCTCCAGCTACGGAGCATAATACAGTAGACACCGGTTATAACGTACTGTCACGGGACTTAAAAAAGTAGTACGTTATAGCCGAAGTACGTTATAAGCAGTACCGCCGGTAAGATTCAATATTACACAAAAAAAAAGAAAGTGACTCATAATTTCATTGTAATATGTGTTTTAAACAGGTCTGATTTTTTAAATTTAAATTAAACAGAGAAAATTCTTTATTACTTACAATTTTTATTCACATAAATAATTTGTAATTTTCTTTTGTTTTAAATGGGCAGATGCTACTTTAAAAATACCGTTTTGGATATCGATAATAAACTTTTGTAGAGTCTCTGCATCGTCAATGCGACATTCAAAAAATCGTGATAATATTTTTGCAGCATTTAATGTGTCGGGTATGCTAGCAGGCGAAAAAGATAAAAGATCGCTCACTTCATTCATACACAATTCATCTCACTAGAGGCCTCACCATGGCACAGTGGTTATGACACTGAAAATGGTAGACGGCCGAAGTGTAAGGTCCCGTGTTCGGGTCCCATCGCGCGGATGTCGATCTAATGGTCTGGAGTTTTGGTAGGTTTTCTCCAGATGTAACGTGAATAAGCGTTAGAACCCCTTAGAAAGTCCTCCTGCCAAGGCACCCCCATCCTTGGCAGATCGCCCCCGTGTAGCATTGCCTTAATCTAACAAACAAACAACAAATGTTTCTGAAGGGACTGAAATGTCCGAGAAAAAGGAAATAAAATTCTTAAGAAAAGCGAAATTTTATTTTTGGGTTTGGTATAAAAAGTACGTTATAGCCGAAGTACGTACTTTTATTAAGTGCATTTTAACAGAAGTTAAATAACATTATAAATATAGGGCTTCAATCTTGACCTGGCTCCTACGTACGTTATAACCGATAGTACGTTATATCCCAGGTCCGTTATAACCGGTGCTCACTGTATAATAAAAACGAAGACACATACACCTGGCAGTGTTGTATCATGCAGTGAATACGACTACTTTATGTGATCTGTGTCTGTGTGACTTGATTTTTTTTTTTTTACTTAGACACATTTGTGATAAAAATTGTTGACTTTTTTTAACTAAATAGTTTTTATCATCTTTTTTATAGTTATAATTCCTGATTGCACCGTTGAAACAATCTAGGGGTCTTTCATAGGGTATGGTAAAAGGTCTGGGTCAGATTTTTTGCTTTATCCTGATTGAGTACATTTTAAAAATACAAACTTGAGGTAATTTTTAAACTTTTTTTAAAAAATTCTGCATTAAAAATAAAACTTTCCCGGGTATCCAAATTTGTCGAAGGAGGTCGTATAAAAATTTTTAAAAATTAATGTTTTTAAAATGTATGATTTATGTTCTGATTATTTCTTCTACATAACCGTTTTTCTGCCTTATTTGAAACATCTTTAAATTAATATTGATCATTCATCCTTAACATGTAACGAATTAAAACGATTTTCAATCTTTTTGGGACACCCTGTTTACAGTTTTGTTAGTATTATTACTACCAGCTATTTTTTAAAGTATATCCTAGTCACTTAACTCCATTCCCGTAAGAACACGGAAAGTGAAGCAGCACCGATTTAGCCAGTGCTTGGGAGGCTTAACTCCTCTCTCGGCTGGAGTGCGTCGTTCTTCTTCCCTCTGGGGCTCATTAAAATGGAAGCCGCTCTCTTTCGCCCATCGCCGTCCTATATGGTGGATCTGGAACCGCTCCGCGGTTGCCAGAGATCAGTAGAACAACAACATTTTTAAAGTGTTTTCAATACATTAAATGAAAAGAACTTAAAGTCTAATTAAATTTCATCATTTTTATGTTTAAAAATGCAAAAGTTCGTCTATTTGTAACTTATTTAAGTTTTGAAAGTCTTTCAATAACAGGATTTTAGGTTATATTTTTCCGCATACACATGATTTAAAAGTGAAAGGAAAGTAAAAACTTTTTCATTCAATTACTGCATTTATGGACAACTTTCTTTTCCTCCAAAGACGGGCACTTGACTATCCGTCACTACTAAGTTTCGAAGTATTGGCCAATTTATTACTGGGGCACCCAACGGCCGGCCAACGTTACCCCTATGAAGGAACGGACAAGTTAACACCCAAACCTGAGCCGGGAATAGAACCCAGATGCAAGGTGTGACAGAACGCTTAAGCTTAAATACAACTAAGAAGATGTCCGATATATCATTCTCCTATTTTTTCGCAGTTGCATGTTTTATTACATATTCTGATTCGGAATAATGACTTTAAAAGCATATTCTTTTATTACTTTCAATTTATTTCCATCATTGAAAATTAGTGTTTTAAAATATAGATGTTAAAAATTATTTTATTAGACAAAAAGTTCTTGAGACAGTTTTCTCAAAAGTAGAAACGAACTTCAGCTTCAGAGACAATTTAAAACTGGTGGTAGTAAAGCTTATACGCTCTACATTTTAAAGCATTTTATTGAATACCAAAATAAAATAGTTTAATATCAGGGACGTAGCCAGAAATTTTTCATGGGGGGGAGGGGGTTACGACTACTGGAACTCACATATATGCATACATGTATGTGATAAAGGAGTGGAGAATATACATTTTGTATAGCAAAAAATTCCTCATGGAGGGGGTTATGACCCCCCTTGGCTACGCCCCTGGTTTAACTGTCGTAATTAAACTAAAAATATTTTTTCTTCTTTTCTAAATGTGTTGATTTCTTCAAAACCTACTGTAAAAATAAAGAAAATTTTTTCCATCGTCCCATTTTAGATTATTGACTTCAAAGCATTATGATAAAAATGAAAGATTAAAATTAATATTTTGAAGTGAAGTTATCAGGAAAAAAAAATCCCAATTCTCAGTGCATTTTCAATTGGTATTTTAATCAATATTCATTTAATTAATTTATTACAACTATTTTTAAACCTTATTACTTTATTATTGGTTGTAGTAGTAATTACACTGCAAAAATTCTTCTGTATTTTCCATGTGAATATTTGGAAAAACTGAAACTGTACCACTCATATCTTCACGAAAAAGATAATCATATAGTTTGATAATTTCATTGTACACACTAGCAATATTTCATATTTATTTTCATTACATGTATATCAAATTTATTTATTACTATTAAAATATTTATTATTATTTATTCACTACTGAGTTTCTGTCGCAAGCATTAGCGGGAAACATCAGACTCTTTGAGACGGTAACTCGATAAGGGGGACCCTATGTATGACATAAACAGAGGTTTTTACACGTCACACAAACATAGTTGCTGTGGCGGTTAATACACTCGGCGATGGGGGATAGGGGGGGGGGTGTCCTCTCTTACATCTCTAAGAAAATTTTGCATGCTGTCTTCGTACATCTTCAAAAAAGCGAGAGGTTCCTTTATGTCACCCAAACGTAGTTGCTGTTCGGCAATGAGTCGTTTGTAACATGCTCCATGGTTCATGAAAAATAATTGCTTTCAAGTATTGATCCATCGTTTATTTATTGTTCTCGTGAAAAAAGGTCAAACTTCATTCAATCTTGATAATCTTAAAGGGCTATTCCAAGTGACTGAATTCATAAAAAATTTAAGAAATTATTTTGCTCGAGACGTAATTTCACTTTGAAGCCTGATTAATCAAATTGAGAATCAAGAGCATTTTTAAACTCATGGTATCTAAACAACGTAGATCTCACTCACGATATCACACTTTTTTCAATATCGTTACACGATCGGATATTGAGGAAGCGGAAAATTACAAAAAATCGCTTCAAAATCAGTAAACGGGTGGATTCGCATATTTTTAAGGTAGTGCTGATTATTTTTCTATATATATTTTTAAGTAATTATGAAAACTTTCAAGCTGGTTGCACCAAGGGGTGGATTTTATTACGTTTTTTAGCATACATTTTTCATTGTTTTAGAGTAACGGCAATTAAAATTTTGTTTTGGAGTGGTACAACACGGATTTGTTACACCTAGGCTTTTATTCATAAGGTAATATTAATAAATAATTTTATAATATTATTAAAAGCAATTTAATGAATTTTGAAATAAGCCCTGCACTTTTGAAAAATCTTGAATTTGTGACTGAAAAATGAAATGTATGTACAGAGTGTCCCAAAAATATAGCGACAAACTTTTAGCACGTGATCTCTCGCGTAAACGTTGTCCCACAACGGGGGCATTCAAAGACCCAAGCTCGGAAGCAACGATGAGAACAGAAGGGAGGATCATTGCCACCAGCCATTATAGGGAGAGTAATATAGTATTTAAAACGTACCACACACTTACGCTGTTTGAGGATTATAAACAGATTAATAGTTCAGGAAATGAGTAATTGTAATGAGCAGAATAATCGAAATTAGTTATGCTTAGCGAGGGCGCAATGGCACTTAGAAATGAAAATAAACCACCAGTTCAACTGTAGCAAAAAAATTGCAAGAATTTTTTGTTACATTTAATGTTGTTTCAGTGTACTGTTTGTTAAAACCAGTTAACTAACACAATAAATGTTTTGTGTCTCCTGCTGATGGAATGGATTCTCGGGTGACTTGCCATGAAGATCTGGCCAAAATTCATGTTGCATCCAAAGGAATTTTTTAAAAACAATTGTAGCTTCTTGTACAAAGTAAAATAATACATGATAATGTCAAGCTCCCTATTGTTTATTCTATATCCTCTTTAAGACAAGTCGTCTAAATTTGTTTAATTAAGATTAATTATCAATAGTACTTATTGCAAATAAATAATACAGAATAAATAAAGGAAATGAACAAACGTTTATCCGAAAAAGCCCATCTCATCTGTTTAATATAAAAGCTTTCGATATCTGAAAATAATTTTATGATTAAGTTTAACTATGATCCAGTATAATTCTGCAAGTTTTCAATTACGATTCAATTTTTCTCTTTTGAGATACTAACTAAAATTCTTCCCAATATTTTAGAAAGTGATAAAGAGACATTTTTACAGAATCCAATGAAGTAATTGATAGTATCAAATTAAAGATAAAGCAAAAAATACGTTATCGTAATTTTTATTTTCGAACTTCCAGAGAACGGTTTGGTACAAATTTTTAATATCCCTGCACCTCTGGTTTACCTTTAAAATTTGATTCCCGGCTACTTTTCGGGAGAAGTGGAGGGGATGGAGCATGAAATTCATATGTTCCATGAGATCAGACCCTTATGAAAATGCATTCTATCTCATCGCCCAGTGGCAGTTGTACTTAGAAATTCATTAAATATTACTTCCTTTTAAACGTAAGATAATATATATTTTATAAAAGCTTCTTTTTGTTAACTAATTACACATTTTTGAAGTCAAAATATATGTTAACACCTCAAGCTTTTATAAATCGTGTATTATTTTACGTTCGAAAGGAAGTAATTTCTAATGATTTTTCTAAGTACCTCCACCATTGATCGGTGAGTTGGGTTGGATTTGTATGCTGCAGCAATAAGTATTGGAGCTTGAAAATTCTCTCAAAAATTATTTTATATCGTTTAGCCCATTTTAAATAAAAAGCTTGATTTAAAAAGAAAATTACTTAATTTAATTCATTTTAGTCTGAAAATTGTTTGGCGAATAATGCTACCCTTGATATTAAGAAGCTGAACAAAGTCAACTACGTCGTAGTACACTTAGTTTCAAATATAAAATGGGACTAATATGCTGGTCCGGCCCTAGTAGAATGGGAACAGAACATGCATTAAAAAAATTCTCATAATTTTTTATATAATATAATAATTATTTCACTTTTTACTTAATTACTTGGAAACGTCAGCATTGAATCTCAACATGACCAAAAACTCAATAAAAGCTTGCGAAAGGAAAAGAAAAAGAAAGCAAAGCAATTCAGAAGAAATGAGAGAAAACAAAACAGAAACCTAGAAAGAAAACAAATATCCGAATTTCCATAGCATATTTAAGATTTAGGTAAAGTACGAACAAAAGTGTTCCACTCTTATTCAGTAAGATTGGAGCCTATACAATTAAAATAGGACGAATTTCCGTCTACAGTCTTAACCACACGTTTTTTTTTTCTCTTGAATCTTATGTATGACATGGTATAAGAAGTTTTAATCTTATAATAACTTATTAAAAACTTTCTCTGTAACGGTAACATTAAAATAAAAAATACAGCATATAGAAAATTTTAAAAAAGACTGTTAAAACTTTTATTAGTACACTTACAGCCATTTTCCCGATAAATTTTTGTAATAAGTCCTATGACTTTTTTAGATCTTACATGTTTTCATATGAAAATTGAAAAAATAAAAATAAATATCAGACAGTACGGGATTTTCTACAGTGTTTACTTGCTTTGTTATGTTTGTTTGTTTTTATATAAAATACTAAAATTTAAAATATTTATTACAGAACACTGTATTTGATTTTGTATTTAATGATTTTCCATCATGTCTTCTGTAAATATACGTATTCTTCACTCATTCACTAAATATACCAAACGAAAACTATTGGGAACTCGCTGATTATTTATCTCATTTCTACAAGTTTCATAATCACATTTTACTATAGTCACTGACGTGAATTAATCCCCTTTTACATTTTTTCATAAAAACCTGCAACTCCTGAATAGACAATAAAAAGTTTCCATTGGATTTTTCCTTTTCGAACTTACAGAACAAAAGTGTACTTTTCGTATATTTATTTTTTAATAATAAGTGAGTGCTCGGTACACCTCCGCTTGTCTTTAAAAAAATAATAATAATTTCATTTGTAAAAATGCATAATGCTGAAGTCGGAAGCCGCGAACAAAAACGGAAATGATACTTTGTTTTGTTTGTTGAAGAAAAAAGTCAATTGGAGACACTTACTCGCATTTTCATCTTATTTGAGAGCTCTTGGTTTGGGAGAGGAGACAACTAGTACGAGCACAAGAAACTGAAGAGTTGGAAATTTGAAATGAAATGCGCTGCTCGACCGTAAGCGCAGCGCATGCGCCCACTCTAAGAGAAGCAAAATGCTTTTTTGTTACAGTGATGGATGAGAGAAAAAGAGCGTTCCTCCCATTACTGCATCATTCAACTCAACTCCACTTCATTGACGGAAAATGGTGTAAACATTTAAGAAGGGGATATTTCTGAGTCTTTCGTGTAAGAAGTTCTGACAAATTAATAGAAAAGAAAAAAACTCGATCTCGAATTCGCGAAAAAATAAACTATTAATTTTTTTTTTTATACGTTTTCCTTTTTTTATACGTTGCTCTTCTAAAATTAATAGCCTATAGATTTAGGTGGGATACACAAAAGCCTACAACTGATATAGACTTAGTTTTACCGAAGTTCGAAAGTTCTCTCGTTACTGCATCAACCAATCCTTAATCAGTTGACGTAAAATGGTGTAAACATTTAAGCAGGTAATATTTCACAGTTTACCGGGGAATTTCTCATACATAAACTAAAAAATAAAATAAATAAACTACTACTTTCGAAATTTTATAGAATTTTATCTAAAACACGGCTTAGAGAGAGAGAGAGAGAGAGAGAGAGAGATGGGTGGGGAGGGGAGGGGGTAAAGTATGGCTGAGTGAGCTCGCGAGCTGTTCACGAAGGTCTAACTGTTAATTCAGAATTTTTTCTCTCATTACATCGATGAAATTATCAGAGGAAAGCCCACTGTTTATGAAACTTAGTTAAAAATTAGACGCATACTTCAGCTTCCAAAATGATTATCAACATGTACATGAAGACGACGTTTCCGACCCCACATTGCAATTTGATTCTGCACCGTCTTGGTGTATCCTATCCCTCCTAAAAGTTTGTAAAACTAATTTTGGCTCACCCTGTGTAGGACGCTCCTATAGACCCGTATACTTGGCTACTGCTCTGCAAGCAAAACAATGTTTGATAACTATACTACACCAACATTTAAGATAATTTCCAATTAAAAAAATGTAAAACTAATATTTGCACAATATTGCTACTCAATATTTCGTCCAACACTGGCTTGAGTCAATACCAGTTTTGTTAAAAGGTTTTTCAGCCTCAATATTAAGAATATGTTGGTGTTATATTGAATTTTTTCAAATATCTTCAAAAATGTCAACTTCCCAATTTTAGAGAAATTGCCGTTTGATGCTATGAAGATCTCAAATACTAAAAATAATAATCCAGTTAATGTATGTCAGATAATTTTACTTTGTATAAGGGTTGCCCAAATGAAAGAGGGGGCTCGGGGTATCAAAAGTCAGAAGGAACAAAATTTGTCATAAAAATACTTTGACTTTTTTTTCTGTTTAATTAATAAAGTTTCAGAGCTGTACCAGGATTTTGCTTGCTTCTCCTCTAACGTCTGTGCGGAAATAATTATAACAACATTCGATGCTGGGTAAAAATAAATTCTTTTGGAGATTTTTTTTCTTTTTAACACTTATATGCTGTAAACTAAAAATAAAAATAATTACAGAGAAAATGTAATCTAATCTAATAAATGAAAGTTCATAACTAATTGAAAAATAAAATTCATTTAAATATATATATATATATATATATATATATATTAAGAAACGAATTTTCATGACTAAATTCAGAATATCGTCTTTCATTTTTACGCTCTAAACTTAATTTAAATGTAATGAATATTCCCAAAGAACTTCAGAACACAGTCTGTGTGTGATGACTATAATATATTCACTTTCTCCTACTTCTTTTACAAAACTTATCAGCTAGATTTCTAGGGCTTCAAACAGGGAGGGAAGAAAGAAATATCTAAGCAAAATACGAGCGGGGGAAGGATTTACTATTTTCAAGCGATTGCGCCTTGGGTGGTACTCTAGAATTCAAGACATTGTCAGAAATTTTCATTTTAGAGCGCCGCATCTTTTTATGAAGTTTAGATTTCAAATAATCCCGAAAAGTTCTTATTTAAGAGAACGGTGTCTGATGGACAGATTTTAATAAACGCTCTGCCACCGTTAAAAGCAATATCGGTCCCGTCACCCCTTTTTCTTAAGAATTTCCTTCTTTTTTTTTTCTTTCTTTCTTTTTTTTTTTTTAGCTCAGAGTTCTCAGCAAAAGGTCTTGAGTTCTAATCAGCTCGAGTCTGCCACAGCTTTTAGTGAAAACTCTGTGGTTAATATTATAGACTGTTCGGAGACAGGTTTGTTAATTCCTGGGTGCGTGTAAGAAAGCATTGTTTGTTAGGAAGAAAAGGCGATTGTTTTTCTCAGGGGAATAATATATTTCAGAGATATGAAATACTAATGTTCTCAACTTCCGCTGTGTGTGTGTGTGTGTGTGTCTTCCTTATATTTCTTTTAAGACTTTGTATGAGGTTAAGACACGGCGCTTAAAATGCAGTTGAATTATACTTTTTAAAAGTAAATTTGTAATTATTAAAAGGTCGTAAATTGTGTGGTTAAATTCATAATGATAACCTAATTGAAGGGTGTAGATGCAAAATTCACATTCTCCACTTTTCTGCAAACATATCATGTTTGTTAAGACGTTTTCGGCATTTTTCCAAGAAATAAGAACTAAATTTCTATTTCTAGGTGGAGAATGTCAGTTTTGCATCTAAAAACTTCAATTATCACAATGGTTTTAAACTAAAATTGCTTTCTTTAACACTCTAGTTTGTAACACTCTGTTCTTGTATCTAACCACATACCACACTATGTTCCAATCAGGTCTAATAGAAATCCAAACTGATCTATAACATGCAGGAAATTTACACGATATTTATATAGGAAGAAAAATATATATCTATAAGACATCTAAATTCCTACCTCTATAAGATATCCTTCGAGGGCTTATAGATATCTATTAATCATCCGAAACCAGATATCTATTGGAAATCTATTTATGACATCCATAAGAAATCCATCAGTGGACATCTTATGTAGCTAATGAAATAGATGCCCCATAGATATTAAATTGCCATCCAAATACAAATCTATAGGATGTGAGTGTATAACATCCAAAAAACATTCATTTGTAGACGTCTTATTTACGTAGAAAATTGGATGGCTTCTGCAGATTGGAAATGACTGGATCTACAACCGCAGCTGATCTCATTGACGTCACACTCTCAGTTACACTGCTGCTGAGAATGTCAGAAGGGAAAACTTCTGGCCAAGCTTTCTAAAATTCATTTTTATGCACTTAAACAGGTTTTCTCACATTATTATATTTTTATTAACAAAAAATTTACATTTATGAATGTTTATTCACATTTTTATACATTTGAAAATCATTGTAAAAAATTTTTAAATGTTTTTTAAGGCTGTAAGGATATTGCACATTAATTTAATATATTCTCATAAATTCACATATTTTTGTATGTTTGTACACATTTTAACGCAATTTTCACTGGGTTAGCATTGGAAATTTTTAAATTTTTAATTTAATTACATTTCAAATTTCCCGCCCGATTTAAAATTTAAAATGAGGGAGGGACCGCGCGCACAGGCCGCAACGTGACACAGCTGGTATATGCGCACGGTGTGCATCAGCGATACACATTTTTCTCCACGTGTTGGATTTCGTTCTATTTAATCAATAATTATGTACTTATGTTGTAATGAAAAGCAGTCATATTTATTTGTCATGAATACTGGATTTATAATTCAAATTCAAATGCACTATAGTACACCACTTATAATTCAAATAATGCACAGTATATAATTATTAACACTAAATTATTAAAAAAAAAATTTTAATCCGACGCCTGTAGCTTAAATTGAGTGATCACCTATAATTTCACCAAATTTCATTTCTTTCACTTTAGTCGTTATTACGCGAACAAACATTTACGCAGATCGAAACAATTTTTCGAAAGATCTCAAAATCTAATGATTTTTTTAAAAATTTGAAGCCTATAGTTCAAGTTGAGTGATCACCTATCATGTCAGCAAATTTTATTTTATTCGCTTCAGTCAATTTTATTTATTTTCTTTTTTTACGGACGTACTGCGGTCCCAAATGCTTAAAACGGATAGAAATCGCAAAAATTTTTAATACCAAGTAATGTGCAAGCAAAGACTAATTTTATTAATTTAGATACATAAAAGTTCTCATTTCGAAATTGAAACAACAATCACTTCAAACTTTAGTCCTATCTGGTCGAACCTGTCTGGTGGTTTGAACTCTGGCTTTCCACGCTTTGGATCCACGATTCGATACCAACTGCAGAAATTACAAGGACTCAGTTTAAAAGTAACTTGAAGTTCTTTGGTATGGTAACAGATGGCAGCACCAAAATTCAAAGACAGGAGGGAGAAATCTCAGCGGGCAAGAGCAACACCGTCTCTGGAGGTGTTGGCCTGAAATGACGTAGCTATGGCGTCACAATCCACTTTTTCCCCATCCTAAAAGAGGGTTATTACAGATTGTTCGTATATTCTGAATATAATATAGATATCCATCTAGCTGTTTAAGAAATTTTGGACGTCTAATTAATATCTATGCTATTTGGATATAGATCTCTTACAGACATCCTGGATATTACAGACGTTGTCTAGTCCTTAGAAAGATCACACCTCAAATCTCTTATAGAGGTTCATTGTATGTTATCTGGAGGATCTTGGACATTTAATAGATATACCCATTAATTTTGCTTTGTTTTAAAAATACTCAATTATATGTAATACATTGAATTTTATTGTTAAACAATATTAATATAACGATAGGCAGTAACTAACTGTATATTTTGAGTATTCCTGATTTAAAAATAAATAAATAAATAAAATTTCTATAATGAATACAAAATAAAATATACAAAATTCGTGGAATTCAATATATATTTACGTCAGTTGAAGATCGGACAGACATACAAACTAAAATCATAACTGCAGGGAGTATTACAATTCCCTCCTGGGTTTGGAAGGCTAATAAAAAATATATTACCAATACAGCAACAAAGCTGACTTTACTGGAGAAAGAAACCCTACAAGTTTTGTTTCACAAATAAGGAGCTTCCTCGTCGTTGGATTGGACGAGGTTCGGATTACGACAATCGCCTTTTTCCGTGGCCACCACGCTCTTCAGACATAACTCCATGCAATTATTTTAATGAGGTTGCATAAAAGATCGTGTGTTCGTGCCCCATGTTCTATGCCACGTGATTTACAAGATTTACGGATCACAACCGCATTCGCTACCATTGATTGTAACTTGTTAAAGTGAGTGTGGAGAGAATTTGATTTTAGGCTGATATCTGCCGCATCACGAAAGGTTCACATATTGAACATTTGTGAAACAAAACTTGTAACGTTTCCTTTTTCGTTGCTGTATTGGTAATATATATATATATATATATATATATATATATATATATATATATATATATACACGCTTGAACCCAAAGAACGAAAAAACGATACATTGCGGAGCGATCCGTTTCCATGGAAACCTACAAGTATTTCCGAGAAACTGCTCTTTAAGTAGTCTTTTCTGAGAATTCCTCTCCTCGCTTCTTCTTTTTTCCGAGAATTTCCCTCCTCGCTTATTGTTATATTTCCCTCCGCTCTTGTGATCGAAAAACGCTCCTAAAGGAGAAGCGCACTTTCGAAAACTGGGCCAAAAATCGCTCGGACAGATCGAATTTCGCTCGTTTGGTTTAAGCGTGTATATATATATATATATATACCCTAGTAGCACAATTAGTCCAAAAAACGTTTAAAACACGTTTTTTAGCGTCAAAAAACGTGTTTCCAACGTAATTTAAACGTTTTTTGAACTAATTGTGCTACTAGGGTATATATATAAAAGCTTTCCAAAACCGGGAGGGAATTGTGGCACACCCTATATTTTTCAATTTTTTAGTTGGAAAGTGTTAAAAACTAATCCATAACTCCCACATTGTGGCAGAAAGACAAAAGGATAAACAAAGCATACAAGTGTCCGGATACTTTTTTATCATTATATGTATTCGGTATAAAGGGTGGTTTCAATTAAACTTCCACTAAAAACAGGGTTCTACAGCTAAAACGAGTGAATGGATTGTAACCAAATTTGATATGTAAACTATACGTGAGATGCACTCAAGGATTTTAAGAAAAAAATAGTTCAAAAAATTTTCACTCAATCATGAAGGTGGCGCTTTAGATGTAAAAACAGCAAATTTAGCAATGGAAATGAATAATTCCAAATGTACGAACAATTTCAACATTTATTCAATAGTTTTTGAGCATTTTTTAACTAATTTGGGTCATTTTTTGAGCTGATTTCATCGTGTAAAGCGCCATATAGTAGACAATTTTTGATTTAAACTGTTTAAAATTCTTCCTTGCGCGTATTTCGTCCCTATGTCAAATTTGGGGGCAATCTGCTCGCCCGTTCGTCGTAGCTGCAGAAAACTGTTTGTGAGGGAAGTTATAACCACACTGAATAGGTAATTTTTTTAATCAAGTTGATGTTCCGTGATTAAATATTGAAAATGAGAATTTGTGATATAAACTGTTTACTACCCATATATTTCCAAAGAGTAACGGAAGAGTAGCTCCACATAAACGTCTGTACACTTTTAAATCTTGCTTTCTTTAAGTTGCACTATAGTTTTGGCTATGAAACTACAGAAAAAAATACTAATATTTTTGACGCATTCACAGTAAAATGGTTTACTTAAATACCATTATTCCATTTTGTATTTTAATTTAATTTTTTTTCTTGTAATGAGATTGAAAAAAACTTAACCTTTCGTTAAATTGATCATGAACTTTGAGTATTGTAATTAGAAAGTTCGTGATAACATTTAGACGCCTTTACAAAAGCTTATCTTCCAATATATCCATGCAACATCCCGAAAACTCATGCTGACACTGAAAATAATTAATAAAAATTAAAAATTAAAAATCGTTTGCAGCTTTGCACTATGTATAGAATAATCGAAAATACATTTTATTTATTTTTATTTTTTGCTGTTTCCATAAATCCCCAAAACTTCTCTGGAAAAGATGAGTGTGAGCATACTCTTAGCACAACTAAAATTATCAAAATATTTGTTAAGTATTTATTATTTTAAAAAAGGAAAATGTGTTCTTATTTTGAGGGGGTGAAACTAAAGAACCCGGATAAACTTTTGATTATAATATAAGTGCATTAATTTGATGTTATTTTAGTAAATGACATTCTTTCAATAGTTAAAAAATGTTTTTTATTCAGTTTAACGCTGATTTTTTTTTCCTGAGTTTCCTATCTCCTTCTAACATTTGCTAAAGATTATTTTTTCGGTTCATGTATATGTCATCTCGAGTTAATTGTTCGAAAGTAACTATCAGAGAGTAGAAAAAAATGTCTCCGAAAATGAAGATAATAAAGATTTGAGTATATTAATGATTACGAACATTGAGAAGGCGTACTCATTTAGGGAAATTTTTGGCGGAACACAAGAATATAAACAGAAATCTTTAAATCACTAGCAGCAAAATAATATTGGTCCGCAATATTTATAGTATTAGAGAGTTTATGAAATTCCGGGTGTTTCAAACAGTTTGATCAGTGAGTACTTTTTAAACTATTGATTTCAGCACTATTTCCACTAAAAAAACGTTTTCTGGCATGTAATTACTTTTTAGACCATAAACTTTAAAGTAGCCACGTATTTATAAAAAGGGAAAAAATAACTTTTTAGGGTAACCCTGTATATAAGAATGTCTATTGGTAAAAATAAAGTCCGACCTATAAGAAGCCATTAAGGGAAAAACAGTTCATTTTTTAAACATAATATTTTATAAGAAATTGAAAAGTAAACAATGAATTATTCGGAATAATTACTATTCATTTAGGACTTAAAATTTAAATTCAAAATCTTTACCTGGAGGGTTGCATACAAATTGATATAAACTTTTTCTTTTTTAAATACGTTTTTATTTTCATCTAATTGTTTTTTATAATGAAGTTGGTTTCACCTAATTTCATTTTAGTCTTGTTCATTTATTTATTTAACTGTTTATCATTGTTACTACCCATAACCAAACATATATTTTAAAATCCATGCAAAAAAAATCGTATGTTTTGTATTCATGAAGTTACTAAAATTTACAAAACGCTCACCAGATATACCATTTTTACTTTAATAATAAGTAATTCCAGTAAAATTTACTTTGAAACAAAATTTTCATCTTTAAAACTAAGAAAAATTGAAACGAAAACAAAAGTTTTTGAAATATGTTTTAAAATCTAAACAAAGCAATAACAACAATAATAATAATAATACTGATCTTCATTTCTTTCTCAACACAGCCTTGAATCGTAGGAAAAATTCTTTCACATTGAACTTAAATATTATCAATTTAGGAATATCCCCTTAGTCATTGGCGATAATTGCTGAAAATTTTAAAGTACAATAACTCAATGACCATTGTATTTGACAATGACTAACACATGCACATTTTAATCTCGGACTTCATTTTATAGCCTTTTTTGTAAATAGGGTAACCCTAAAAAATATTTTTTCCATTTTTTAAAACATACGGCTCCTTACCATATTCCTTATCAATGACTTTAAAAGTAGCTGAACATCAATAGAAAACTTTTTATATTTAGAAGTATAGTACTGAAGTCAAAATGTCGCACTAATCATGTTTAAAACGCAGCGGCAGTTTGTCTTTTTTATTGTTAAACACCCAATAATAATCATGTAAAAAAAAATGAGTTTATTGAAAAAAACAATCCAAACACTACAAAAATGTCGAAAAATATCCCCCTTGTTTCTCATAAAACTTTTTCAGCACGTTTCAAATGTTGCTGTGGCGAAAACTGGTAGAAACTGATACCCGCCATCGCATCGGTTTAAAACTAAAAATATGAGCCTAAGTTTCTTAAACTGTCAACACTTATAAAGTTATTTCTTATCAACAAATCTGGCAACTAATTTTTAAACTGGTTGTAAAGAAGGAATTAAAAACTGCAAAATGTCTCGCCAAGGGATAAATGCGAGACGAAACAGACATTTTTATTAGTTCTATATAGGGATTTTGCGAGACGAGGCATGTTAATTTCCGTCTCGAATCCATCCCTACTCCCAATTCTCCTTTACACATTTCGCGAGATTGCAGGCGTCAAGGTATTTAATTTTGTGTGTTAATAAACATTTCAACGTTTCAAATCGCAGCACTGCTTCTTAAGGAACTGTATTTCTTTTAGAGACTTCCCATGAAGGAAGGGGGAATCTGTTAGGGAGAGATCTGGATTTTCAAAAGGCCACAGTTGCTTTTTTCGGCACATAGCTCTATGGCACATATGGGCAACAGCCGGCCCGCGGGCCGGATGTGTCCCGCCACGGCTTTTGATCCGGCCCGCGAAACATATTAAACCTTGTATAAAATCCTTATAAACCATTCAAAATCCCATATAAATCCCAATTATACGCCCGCGATTCCGCTAACATCCTGAAGTTAGGCCCGCGACTTCTCTAATATCGTGAGTTTGGCCCGCGACTTCACTAACATCGTAAGATTTGGCCCGCAACTTTTCAAAGGTTGCCCATACCTGCTCTATGGTCACATTCTCACAGAGCATCAGGCCGTATGATTACTGTGTTATCTCATGTCATTTCTTTTTGACTAGTCGCACGAGCTCCGAAAGAGGAATGCAAAAATATTTTTGAAACAGAAAATACTGAAATTTTTAAAAAAGGAGTAAGCATTGTGGGAAATGGCCAATATAAGAGCTTGCTTGCCTTTAAAAAATATTTTTACAGGAAAAGAGCATCTTATTACCTTGTAATAGAAATTTAAAACGGAGAATATAATATAAATTGCTAAATTTCACAAGCCTGCAAAACTTATAGAAATTTTATAGCTTTTATCATTGGGCACTTAAGAGGAAAAAATTTCAATGAAAACAGAAAGCAAATTGAATAGATAAAGCGTATTTTGTTTAGTAGTATATTGTATTAGAATAAGCTGTTTGATAAAAGGGTCAAGTCTTGTGATAACTGGTGTTACACCTTTGTCGAATAGAAGATAAGATACTACAGATTGCAATGCTTTTCTTAAACAAAACATGTCTTACAAGATAAGTAGACCTTTGTTTATTTTTATAAACGAAACAAAATGTATCCAATGTTTGACTTTCAGATATAGAAAGGACTAGTTATCACATAACACTTGAAGCACACATTACCAAATTAAAAGGCAAGTAGCATTGAGTTAAGTGTTGGGACTAATAGCTATCGAGAAAAAGAGCGAAGAATTATTCATCATCAGGAAAGAATTAAATACTTTATGTCAAATATGCAAAACTTTTATGGTGAAGAAATGAAATGTCGCATTTTCGTATTAAACAAAATGGGATTTTCTATTGGATTTCGATAATTTTACAACTCATTTGTATCTACCAAAACTTTTTCTGAAAATTCCACCGCTCGCAAATGACTTTCGTTGAAAATTTTTTGTAGTTAATATCTTTTTTTTATTTTATTCAGGTCTTCATATGATGATTCCTATTGTGTCACAAACAAACAAAGTGTGCTACGTCTTTATTTTTTAAAAAATCTGCATTATAGTTCATTATTATCATCCTTATGTTGATCATCTTATCTTTGAGATCATTATCTTTGAATTACACATTATTCTCGCATTCCCAAGGTCAACTGCGAATCAGCTCCAAACACTACAGTATAGTAATATCATTTGAAACACTATAGAGGAGTAATGTCAATTAAGCTTTTTATTATTCGGCGTAAGATAAGTTGCTCCAGTATGCTTACAATATACGATTGTAATTTATCACAGTATAAATACATAAGCTAACGTAACTAAGAAAACTTTCTTATTTTCTTAAAACTTTCTGAAACACTGAAATATTCCAAAAGTGGTGGATTTTCGTAAAATTCATGTGAAAGTTTTATTGATCATCTTTGAAATTTTACTAAATATCACTACACTTTTCATGATTCAAGCTGAAAAATATTGGTATAAATTTTATAATTATTGAAATATGCCATTTATTTTGTTTATGGACTACACTTGTTCATAGACTTGTTTAAATGAGTACGCACATACACACACACAGCCAGGGGCGTAGCCAGAAATTTTTCATGGGGGGGGGGGTTACGACTACTATAACTCATGTATATGTATACGTATGTGTGATAATAGAGTGAATAATATACATTTTGTATGGCAAAAAATTTCTCATGGGGGAGTTATGACCCCCCTAACCCCCCCCGTGGCTACGCCCCTGCACACAGCCTTTGTCGAAATTAGTTTAACCGTTAGAACAGCAAGTAGGTGATCAGGGTAAATGACTTTTCAACTAAGTCACAAAAGAGTTCAAATTTGCACTTAAACTTTTATTCATTATTAAGATAGTAGTTCCGTCATACATAAAGAAAATTGTTAGTTATTTTCAATACTAAAAAATCTAAAGGTACCGTTGTGGAAATAATTCAGTACATTTTTGTTTGTAATTAATATCTTCGGTTCAATTCCAGTAGATGGTTGGAGCTGGAAAAATGGGACTCATGACTCCAAATGTGTCTTTGAGAGTATTTAGCATTCTTCCCTGAGATTCCCTCTGAAATTTATTATGGATATCCATTACAAGGAGATGAAGCTTCTGAAAACTAGTACTCATCAGAATCTGCCAACGATTTTCGAAAGGACTTTTGGTCCCTCGAGTCTATCGCACATGCCTTCCTCATACAGATTAGTCGGATCTTTATTCGACTATCAAACATCCTCGAACACCATTCTTTAAGTAAATGAGTTACTGTATAACCGAAGAAAGACAACTGAGCCTATCATACTGCTTTCCGGTTATTCAAGTCAATCTTGGAAATACTCCAGGGCATCGAAGCTTGCTGTACCTCTAATTTAAAGCATCAAAAGAAAGGGAATAATTCCCCAGATCTGCAATTCTCCCCCGCCTACCGATAAACTGGACGAAAATACATAGAACCGTACAGATTTGATGTACACGTTCGCCACTTGCAAATACTTGTCTTTGATTAGCCTGGATTCGATCCCGGGTCATACGATGCAGAATCCCCCCTTACCCGTCTCTCAGTAACGGCTGAAAGTACCTGATATCAGTAAATACCGAAAATACACAAAATGTTTCAAATACTACTGTAAAATAAATTCTGAACTTGCCGTTTAAAAGTTAAATTTTTGAAAAATCTGGAACTTTGCAACGGCCATTATAATTGCAGCCCTTAGATAACTACTGACCAATTTTATAATTATTAGATCTGTTTGATCTATCATTAAATATTTTTCCAGTTGAAAATAGTATAGATATGTCATTAAAATTTTTATTTCAATTTTAATTAAACAGTCCGTAACTTTATCATACTAATCACTATTCTTCAATAGAGTCATCAAGACGGCAGTACACAAAAGCACCTTTTCTAAAATATGAAGCGATATATTTTCATTTTATCAGCACCACGCGATCAGTGCTTTATCGGTTTTAAGCAAAATAGACTATGATCTTGAATTTTTACTTCATATCACAAAGTTCTTATCGTTCAGTTAAATAAACTTCCCTCAAAACAGAAAACATTTCTCAGCAACAATTTTTTTAAATTAAAACTCCTCGGCAATAATGTTTCAACTCTGCATATTTGCACTTTTGGTGTTATGCTTTGGATATTCTTTCTCAAATCCTGCGCCTTGGAATTCATCAGAAGAATATATTGGTCAGGAGATTGATTATGATGTTACCTTTTTCCATCCTCCAAGCACACAGAATGTTCAACATGCACGCATAGGTAATGTTTTTTTGCATTCTATTCTCGGACTTATAAGCTTCTGTTTGATAATGCGATAAAACATTTGAAAATTAAAAAGAACAACATGCAAATGTGACGTTTATCCAGGTTATTTTATTTTTATATTCATGAGCAGAATCGATGATAGTATTTGAAGTAAAATCCGTTGTTGCATATTGAAGCACATTAATATTATCCAATTATAGTAATAGAGTAATTCCAGGAGAGATAGACCATCGTGTGAGATAGGCTAGTCAAATATTTCGTTAATGCGCCCCTCCATAGATTTTGCAACTAATCTCAGTCAGATCCCGAGGGACATCTTGCATGGCATACCACTTTTTGCTTCTCAAAGAACGTATATTTTCAGCTAATAATCAGGATGTTAGTAACTCAAATAGTTATTTCACATGCAATACTTATGCAAATATTGGTTTTGTTTTATGTATAATCTGTCTATCTGTTTATAATGTAATGTTGGGGAAATTTTGATATTGTAATATCGGTCAGGCTTCCAAATAAACGAAAATGACATCGTGAAATCCAAAGTGCAGAGTTAGAGTGGGTTGTACTTCTCACCCAGATGATCGGTAGAGATGGATCATTTCTAGACGAGAGGATAAGACACTGAAGATGGTCGACGGCTGGAGTGCGTACGTCCGTGCTCAGGCTTACCATCCTGCTGTCGATCTAACAGTCTGGAGTATTGCTTCGTTTTGTCCAGATGTAACGTGAATGTGTGTTAGAACTCCTTAAAAAGTCCTCCGATTAAGTCACTCTCCCCGTTGGCAGATGCCCCTCGAGTAGGCTTGCATAACACAAAATCAACAATAATAATATAGACGGGTGAGATTGACCAGGTCTTTTTGTCGGGAGAGATCAAGGGTAGATCCTGATTTTCTTTTTTTTTCATAATAGGATGCAAAGCTTGATTATCAATTAAGCCTGGCATTAAATTAATCTTTATTATGGAAAAGCTCATTTTATCTAGTGTAAATATATTTATCTCAGTGGTAGAGGGTGCTTTCCCTCCAGATCCGCAATCGTGAAAGATTGGCCATAAAATCTCGAAGGTTCGAATTTTCAGGATGACTAAGGTTGGAAGGAAAACGAATGTGTGGTATGCGGCGAAAACTACATTGTGACAAAACGAAAAGTATAGAATTTGATACAGCGTGTTGGCTTCATGAACGATGTGCATGGTTTGATGTAACATGAGATTGTTGAGAGAAGAAATTAAAAAGCAAAGAAAGAATTACTGCAAAACAATCTTAGCTCATAGTCTATAAAAATATTTTCTTTCAGTGTTTGAATATATTAAGAATTCGAGAAACACATTTAACTTTTATATAATAATTCATGTGAACTTGATACTAAGTAAGTTAATCGTAAGTAAGTTAGTTTAATTTTATGTAACGAAAATAAAAGATTATAAATTTGATATATTTGATACATTTGCTACTATTTCATTATTTTATTTTGGCACATCTCACCCGGATGCCCCGTGTGAGATGGACCATATAGTAAATGTTTAAAAAAGTCATTTTAAAATTTCTTTTAAAGATATAACCTTCTGCATAAGGATTTTATAAGACCCATTCAGATTAGAATTCACCCTTTTTATTAAAAAAAAAAAGAAAGAAAGAAAAGAAAAACGAAAGAAAGAAAGTGTCTGAATCGTAAGAACTGCTGCTAATATTGAAAGAAATTATATTAATGTTGATCGTTTAAGAACAAAATAAAGTCAAAATCAATGTTTAAGACAGTTCAGAAACAGAGGCTGTTCCTGTAATGTTGTATGTCGTGGTGACTCCCCCCCCCCCCCCGAGTGACAAAAAGTTCTGCAATAGAGCAGTTTAAACTACATGATTGCAGATGAATTTCAATAAAAGCATTTTTTTTTTTTTTCGAGTGACATATGCCCGCCAATAATATTAATGAACCATTGGAAATCGGATTTTCATATGACGTCTGTTCACTAGGAATGGGTTGTGACTTAATGGGAAACTGTTCTAGTATTTAATTATGATAAAACAACTATTTTGTTAAAGAAGTTGCCATGGTCTGAACCAAGAAATGTCCAAGGGGTCTAAATCTTTTTTATTATTATTTTTTTTATGTCTGATTTTTTTTTATTTCAAATTCTTATCTGTTATACTTTTCATGTCTTGAAATGTACTTCTGGCTCTCTTCATAGGCCATGACAGTAAGTTTTGAGTATTTGAAATATTTAAAAATAGTCAATAGCGAAATTTCCTTTTTATAATTTATTTCTAAGTTAAATAAAATAAATAAATGAAATATTTAAATTATTTTTCCTTAATATTTTTTAAGTGATATAACACAGACATGTTTTTCTTTGTCCGAATGACTTTTTCTTTTTTTTCCATGTGTAATGACCATGTTTTTACACATGGTCATTATTACCCTACTTTTCAAAAAATGTAGGAGGTAATTATGACTGTAAATTTAAAAATATTTATATAAGTCATGAAAAAAATAATAAGATGAGAACCTTTTAAATACATTATAAACACATTGTTTAATATGAATTTACTTGGCAGAGAAATTTTCCCTTTGCGTCAAATAACTGAGCAGGAAGTTATGTTTTAACACAGTGATATGAAAATAATTTTGAAAAATTGGCGTTTATGGATACAAAATTAACAGAAGTAAAGATTGGGGTTTTAAAAATTCTATCAACATTTCGACGAGACAAAAGTGCGCGCTGTGTGAATTCTGAGTATTTTTTTTAAGAAAATCGATCATTATTCGTGTTAGATTTTATTAATCTTTATATAAAATCCTTAACTTCTAGAGAGCACTTGCTTAAATTCATTAGAACGGTAAGCAAGTTGTAACAGTTTCCTATACCTGCAGTAAACAATTTTCTTTCTTTTGAATGATCAAGATACTTATTCTATCATCCAAATACCTGAAAAAAAAAGTTATGTTCCAACACAGTGATATGAAAATAATTTTGAAAAATAGCATTTGTGGGTACAAAATTACCAGACGTAGAGTGGATTTTAAAAAATCCTATCAACATTTCGCTAAAGTGCGTGCTGCACTTTAAGTAATTTTCTTTAAGAAAATTGATAACTATTCGTATAAGATTTCACATTCGGAAAATTAGCATATTTAATATCATTTTCTACAACTGATTTTGTTATCTAATCCAAAAACAAGAACTATTTTCAGTAACTTAGAAAAAGTCTAACAGCAGCTTGAAATTATCACAAGTTTCATCACAAATACAAACGTCAGGCCCCACAAACCGAATACCCACTACCAAAATAAAAACAACATAACAGGATTTCAATATGTAGTTACTTAGCACAAAGAAACTACGGGGATATCCTGTAATCAAAATCAAAAATGAAAGCAAAATGGCCGAAAACTTATATATATAATCTCAAGATTCTACTATATATTATCTTTTTTTATTTAGTTTTGCCTCACCAGTGGGTGAGAGGTTCTGCTCTTGAAACTGGGAGGCGGGAGGTACCAGGTTCAACCCTCGTCTGTCGACCTAGCCGTTCCGAGTTTTCCGTGGTTTTCTCCGAAACTTCGCGTAAATACGGGCTAGGATCCCTTAGAAAGTCCCCCATGGAAGGGATTCGCCATATAGGTCTAGTACCCTAGAGCAGTCAATCGGTCTTAATCTACCAACAAACAACCATCTTGTATAGATTAAAAAGTTTGGAATTTGATAACGAAAGACCATTAATGTATTGTATTCAGATACAGGAAATTGGACAAACACTTTTCAAAATGAATTCAATGATGGTCGAGAGGATATTATGTTAAAACCTGAATACCGATTTTTAAATTAATTTATTTATTTTTGTAGGGGAGCGGGCAATTTTCCAATTTTCAAAAGGAATTAAAACATAGCTTCCTTTACTTTGTACAAGGAAGTAAAATTCAAACAAACAATAAAAATAACTTGGTACATGTCTTGTAAACGTATGTACTGCATACCTCTGATCATTACGGATAAAACAAAAAGAAAAACTGTGACTATAAGTAAATATTAAAAAATTGTTGTCTTTACTCAACAACTGAAGACGTCGACTAAGAAGAACAACATGGAATCATCCCAGTCTTAAGCCAAAATGATTAAATGAGAGAAGGGATGCCTCTGATCTTTCATAGTCATGTAAAAAGAACAGCAAATACTGCCATCGAGAATCACACTTTATGATTGTGCTTGTTTTGTATCAACGATATTCGTAATTTAACTATTTATTTCGGTTTAATTTGCTTAGTAAAGATTTTGGATTATAATAAAAATGCAAAACCAGGCTTATTTTGAGTGAAATTAAGTTCTTTTAAAATTATTTTGCACTTAGTACGTTAGTTTACTTAATTTTATTGATTTCTTGCGGATAATAGTATTATATTACAGGAAGTAAACATCTTTTTTAAAAAAAACTAACGAATCAAATATTTTAGTTAATAATCGACGCTTTGATTGCTTTTATCATTTGCTTTCAAACTTGTAACTGCTCTAAACATATCGTTTTTATTTATTAGGAGCTAAGGTATGCATGAAACAACTGGGTTGTTTTGAAATTACAAAAGATTTTTATCATTCTGTATATCGTCCAATAAACTTTCTTCCTCAAGACAGAGCATCAATTGACACTAGATTCAAATTGTATACGAAGCTCCATCCAATGGAATCTCATATTTTAGATGTTAATGATGCCGAAGAAATCAAAGAAGCGCATATTGATCCATCTCACAAAACTATTTTCATCGTTCATGGATTTTTTGACAGCACATTGTACGGAAAATGGATGGAGGTTAGTTTTCTAATGATTTAATTTCATTGGAAAATACTGTGTGATTATTCCTTTTTGTACATAAAAGTTATTTTTAGTTGTACATGTTTCATATAAAAATCACTGTAAACAAAGAGTGTTTTCTTAACAAAGTATAAAAAGAATTGTCTTTGTTAAAGAAATCATATTACCACTATAGCAATATGATTTCTTTAATGACATGAATTCTTTATTAATAATCTCAAAGAATAAAACTAATTTTCTTAAAAAGTTTTTCCTCTAGATTACTTGCAATTAAAAATTGCTTTGTTTTTGATAATCGTACGCTCACCAATGGTCAAGTGGATAAGACACTGAAATTTGGTCGATGCCTGAAGTGTGAAAGTCTAGAGTTCTGGCCTACTGCACGGCTGTCAATCTAACGGTCTAGAGTTTGGAGCTGTTTTCTGCAGATGTAACGTAAAATCGTGATAGAACCCCTTAAACTCCTCTGCACAAGATACCCCCCTCTCTTTGGCAGATAGTCTTGTGTAGCTGTGCCTTAATCTTAAACGTCATTTGATAATCACACAATAATCAAATGTATCGCCACTCATCTCAAATATATGATTTCTTTATTTATTGCAAACGAACAACTACATATTATTTTTGTTTATGACTGTACGTTTTATGTAAAATCCATGTATGAAATGCGGGAAATGTGTATGAAAATTTATGACGACAAACCTATTTAGTGACACATAAAAATTATCAGTTTTAAGATGTGAATTATCCTAAAAAACATAGAAAAAAAGCTTTTTTTAAGTGCATATAATATTTATTTTTTTTAATCTGATAAATGTTAAAGAAATTTTACATATCTGCTATTTCGATATGATAAGGCGTGTTTCATGATTATAGGTAAATCTTTTTTATCGTAATATATATTACGTTCAAAAAATTTTTCAGTTTTAGCAAATTTCTGCTGAACTAGTCAAACGATCAAAATTCCTTCATTCGTAATACTCTTGTAGGTTATTTCGAACATTTATGTAAAGATTTTGTTTTGTATTGGTTGCACTGAATAAATTCAAATCTATAGTAAATAATTTTGCCACTAAATTTTCAAAAGTCAATATTCATAATATTTGTTGTATTTTTAACAGCTGGCTGTGCGGCGCAGCCAGCTGCGTCAAAAAAGGGTCTCTAGATCTGTGGCACGCGATGAACGTTTCGAACGTCCGCCATCTTGCTGGTAGTTAAGTCGAGCGATTGCAACGGCTGCCCTTTTTTCAGCATTGGGCAATCTATCCAGCTGTTCTCGCATTCTTCCATTTTTCAGCAATGTCAGTGCTGTTAAAAATAATCGTGACCATTTTTTTACGGGAAAGGACGTCCTAAAAAGTAAAGGATTCTTGTGGAGCTATGTCACCCGCAACTATTTTTATAGAAATCAAATCTATTCTTCGTGACTGGCAACAGTCAAAACGTCGAAGTTCGCTGTTTCCAGAGCGAGAACACTGCGCGTTAAAGGGTTAACGAATGAGAAAAGGGCGTGAGGACTCTTTAATGACTCATCGAAATACAGAAGCAGACCCGTTCCTAATATTGATGGTCCCAATAGAGGCCTGCCCCATTTTTTTTTTTTCTTATTGGATGTCAAATTCCTACTTTTTCCACCTTTTGAACAATTCAAGTTATTTTTATTTTTATTTATTTTTTTTTTTTTCTCGTTCCGTCCCTGGTCGTTGATAAGACTTCAAATAAGAAAAATGCTTGCAGTACAGCAGCGGTTCTCAACTTTTTAAACGTCGTGACCCCTCAACAAAGACTAACGTACGGTGGCGCCCCCCCTCACATTTTTCAGCATACATTCAGTTTTTTAATCTTTAACAATGAACATTTAGTCGAATTTTCTACAAAATAATGTTATCAGTAAAGTTTGAATGAACTCTTTAAGCGAAAATGGATATATTTTTGAGTAAAAATGAGAATAAATTAGATGATCATGTTTTTAAAAACATGCATCTCTACTTCCTCTTTTGTTTTTCTCGCGCCCCTCTTGGGGGTTGCGCCCCACAGGTTGAGAAACGCTGCAGTACAGTAAAGAAAGAGTTTAAAATGCTATTTCACTACATAAAAATCTTAAAACAGTTTGATTCCTAAATTTTTATACATGACCTCCAATACGTGAGTTACATTTAATAAAGCTATCTTAGTGCACTTGTAAGAGAAACAAATGAAGTTACGATAAAAGTAGATACGATACTCGAACCTTTTACACTCTCTCCGTTAATCCGCAAAGCTAATTGAATAGCGTATTTCAAAAAGCAGTTCACTGACTTTTATTTTTTTTTTTTTTCGTTTTGCATAATCAGTAACTCATATTTCAGAATACTGAAAACACACATTTACATTTTAATATCGACATTAATCAATTGTCATTGCGTCTCACGGGCTGTTATTCATATCAAACATTGAGTTTAGTATATAAAACCCGACAAATAACATACCATAGCGTATTTCTGCAATAAATATGTTGCTGTGCAAATATAATGAACCTTTGTTATAAAGAAGTGTTTATCATTGTTACACACTATTTCCTTGGAAGGGGGCATTCATTTTTACTATGTGATCGGATTAATAAAACATTTTTTTACGAAAAATAGGCAGTGTGTGTGTCCGATTAGTAGCAGTACATGTAATAAAACAGAACGCTTGTTTCTCCACCAAAAACAAGTAAGAATATCTTCAACTTCAAGCCTCCGCGGCTTGTTTAAAAAAATATTAATAATTACTCTTAATGAAACATTTAGATCTGTTTGCAAATACTCCCATTCAAAGTGTCATTCCTACAATCAGTTTGAATTCAATAAGACCACCAAAAGAAAATGTGGTGTCAGAGACGTAGTAAAAGGGAAGGGGCAAAATTTTGGACTCTTGTTAACTGGATGTCAATAAACCAAGCCTTTTTATGAGAAATCCTACATTTTTTTAACTTCGGGAACCCTGAAATATTTTTCTCGCGACGCCCCTCTGCGGTGTTAATCATTTCAATGATGATTTTTCGTCCTGATATTCAACCTAAAAAATTACGAGGATGTTCTTGAGTAACCGACAGTACATGCTTAAAAAAAAAAAGAAAGAAAGAATTAAATTAGCCCCGAAAGATTTAAAATAAATTGGTACAAACTTGTCCCGATTTTAAATCCGTCAGAGAGAATTCAGCTCTTTTTTTTTTAAGCGTACAGAGCGCTTCTCGGAAGGTATTTATCTATCTATATATATATGTGTGTGTGTGTGTGTGTGTGTGTGTGTGTGTGTGTGTAGCACGTTCTAGTAAAATACAGAGCGACTTAAAAACACTGATCTCGACTTTCATTAATTAAAAATTAATTATAGACATATATTATAAATTACAAAGTTACGTGAAAAAAGTTACAGGATTTTATGAAATCGATTAAAATTATCAGAGCATTAAATTTGATTGAATGCAAAATTTAAATTTGTATACGTTCCCAGTAAAAATTTCTAACTACTAAAATATGTTATATACACCAATGAAGTGATGCAGGAATTTTGAAAATTATATTATAAAAAGTGTCAGAAATATGAAAATAAATATACTGACTTAAACTACTTTTCAATGGGACACAAAGGAGAAAAAATCAAGTCGGATAGTCGTGTTTCAGCGGTCATACAGAAATTATGAAAGAAAATAATTATTCGCATTCTAGCAATAAACGTTTACATACAAATTCGGGTATAGCCACTGACCATCTTTGTTTAAAGATATTACTGAGTTGTAGTATGATGAAAGGCTAAAATTTTGTGCATCAAGTAATTAATTAATGAATGGGAACTTAGTTTACTGATTGGGGGGGGGGGGGTTACACGGGAACCGTATAAGAATTTCATTTTTATAATGACTCAAATTTAGTCACTTTAAAATTTTAATCGATTCAGTAAAATTTTGTAGCTTTTTTACGTAACCTTGATATTTATTATAAATGCCTTCTGTCAATATTTAAGGAATAAAAGCTGCAATCAGTGTTTTTGGAACACCCTGCATAGAGTGTCCCAAAAGCATTTTTTTCCCTTCGAGAGCCATTAAAAAATCTTTTAAGTCAACATATATTTACTTTCATATCTCTGTAACTTTTTATGATGAAATGCTGACATTTTGTCTATTACCTAATTAATGTACGGGACGCATTTTACTAACTGCGGCTTTTTTGTACGGGCCGTATAAAATTTAAACTTTGTATTTATTTAATCTCCTGAAACTTTTAGTCCATACCATAAACTTCTGTATAATTTAGCGTAACTTTGTAATTTGTTCTATAAATCTATGACCAATATTTAAGGAATAAAAGCCATGGTCAGTGCCTTTGAGATAACCTGCATACTATATATATACGCTTAATAACTAAGCTACATATTACGAAGATTCAGGCGCGTAGCCAAGAACATTTTTCGGGGGAGGGGGGGGATATGAACTTATATGTGTATAAATTGACGGAATTTCATCACTAATGCAAAAATTTCGGGGGGGGGGTATATCCCGATATCCCCCCCCCCGGCTACGCCCCTGCGAAGATTTCTACAACGACTTTTTCCTGTAGTTAACTTCAGAAGCTAAAGGTAACGTAGACGTAATATAAAGATGATTAGTTCATATGAGTAAAAGCAAATGCAAGAAAAAAAAAATTTCTCATGATCATACCATGGTTACCGAATTATTTGCGAGTATTTAATCAGTAGTATTCCAAACCATAATATTCTGCTTCTGTATGAAAAATTATGGAAAAAAATCATGTTTTCATTTTGTATTCAAATAAGCAGATACAGATTTTTTTTTAACAGAATACAACAACAAAAATTGTCATTTCGTTAAAACTTCTTTTTTTTTTCACAAAAAAAAAAAAAATAGTTTCCTAGTAGCAACCCGTTGGGTGAACTTGTTTTTATAATTTCTTTCAATTCATGAGTAATAATTATAATTTATTCACAAAAAAACATACACCTCTAGAGTAGATTAACTCATACTCCAAATTTTGTTGAAACAAAAAAAAATGTAGTAAACACTTTGTAGGTTTATGAAATAAATGATTCGATGAAAGATTTTTGATCAAAAAATAGGGTCGTAGAGAAATTTATTTGAGATAAAAATTTAAATTCATTTATGTTGTGGGCATTTTTAATCATAAGGGGAATATTAGAGAATAATACTTCTCCAGTTTAAATCATTATTGTAAAATAAACAAATACAGTTTGTACACTTGAAAAAAATGGGGAACTAACACAATTTGCATTAAATGGCATGAAAAGAAGTCACGTATTCTTACTAAAAGATGTTCTTTGAATAAAATATAATTTGACACAAGGGTTAGCAAGCTTTCCATAATTAATATAATATATATTTGGAATATAATATATTTTTGGGGACCCACCATGGCCGAGTGAATAAGACACTGAACATGGCAGATAGTTGAAGTGTGAAGGCCCAGGATTCTCGCCTAGGGATCAGTGATGGTTCGTTTTTGATGGCAATGTATTTTGGAATGCAGAAATGCTTCCTTTTAATGTGGTAACATAAATTATAAGAAATAAAATGTGTTAAAAGTATTCAATCTTTCTCGAGGCCCCATCATGGCCAAGTGGTAAAAGACACTGAACATGGTAGATGGCTGGGTGGTTTTCTCTAGATGTAACATGAATACACATTAGAGTCCCTTGAAAAGTCCTTCGACCAAGGACGTACCCAGAAAAAAATTTCGGGCGGGTGGGGTGGGGGGGGGGACAGGTCCAAATGGTGAAAAAGGTAGAATTTTTCACAAAGACTTCACGATCATTCTTATTTTGTTAACAAAAACTGAAATTTCGGGAGGGCGGACCCCCTGGACCACCCCCCTGGGTACGTCCTTGCCTTCGACCCCCTATTCTCCTAGGCTGATACCCTTCGTGTTTGTTTGCCCTAAAACAGAATACGCATAACATATTTTTGTGAAAAACTAAATTTTTTAAAATAAAATGCAATAACTGTAACCCACACAGCACACTATGTCCAAATCAGGTATGATAGATATCCAAACAGATTTCTAATATTCTGGACATTTAAAGGATATTTATGTGTAGAGAAAAGCATATATCTATATAGGACATCTAAATTGCTACTCCTATAAAATATCCTTTGAGGGCTTATAGATATCTAATAGCCATCCGAAACCAGATATCTATTGGAAATGTATATGACATCCATAAGAAATCCATGAGTAGACATCTTATGTAGCTAATGAAATAGATGTCCCACAGATATTTAATTGCCATCCAAAACTACAAATCTCTTGTATGTGCCGTGTATAACATCCAAAAGACATGCATTTGTAAACGTCTTATTTACGTAGAAGATTAGATGTCTCCTGCAGATTGAAAATGACTGAATCTACAACCACAGCTGATCTCAATGACCTCACACTCACAGTTACACTGTTACTGAACTCGTCAGAAGTGGAAACTTCTTGTCAAGCTTTCTAAAATTCATATTTATGCAGTTAAACAGGTTTTCACACATTGTTGTATTTTTATTAACAAAACATAAACATTTATGAATGTTTATTCACATTTTTATGCATTTGAAAATCTTTGAAAAAAAAATACTTTTTCAGGCTATAAGGGTATTGCACACTTATTTATAATATTCTCAAAATTTCGCATACTTTTGTACGTTTGTACACATTTTAACGCAATTTTCACTGGGTTAGGATTGGAACATTTTGATTTTTTAATTTAATTACATTTGAAATTTGGCGCTCGACTTGTGTGCACAATTAAAATGTAAAAAGAGGGAGGGAACGTGCGCACAGGCCGCAACGTGACACAGTTGGTATATGCACTCGGTATGAATCAGCGATACACATTTTCTCCACGTGTTGCATTTCGTTCTATTTAATCCATAATTATGTACGTCAATTTATTAATTATCAATAATTATGTACTTACGTTGTACTGAAAAGCGCTCCTATTTATTTGCAATGAATAATGGGTTTATAATTCAAATTCAAATGCACTGTAGTATAACACTTATAATTCAAATAATGTACAGTATATAATTATTAACACTCTCCACATTATTAAATTATCTTTATTACACAATAACTACATACTTCTCCAAATTACGTACAGTTGTGTAAATAAATAATCGAAAGTTATAGCGCCTACCCAGCTAGAAAAAGTCTGCACTTTTTTGCAAAAACATATAGATTGTGCACAATTTGCACATAAAAAGTAGATATTTTTGAATATTTTGACACTTGTGCAAATTATATGCAGTTTTTATGCATACTGAAACAAAAATTTACGCAGTTTGAAACGATTTTTAGAAAAATTTCAAAATCTAATCAAATTTTTTTTTTAATCCTACGCCTATAGCTTGAACTGAGTGATCACCTGTCATGTCACCAAATTTCATTTCTTTCGCTTTAGTCGGTATTACGTGATGTGCGAACAAAAATTTACGCAGTTTGAAACAATTTTTGGAAAGTCACAAAAGTTAATGATTTTTTTAAAAAATTCGACGCCCATAGTCAAGTTATGTGACCACCTATCATGTCACCAAATTTTATTTGATTCGCTTCAGTCAGCTTTACGTGATGTGCGAATAAAAAAAAGCGTCATTTACAAAATGACAGACAGACAAACTTTTTTTCGGCCGTACTGGGGTCCCAAATCCTTAAAATGATAGAAATTACAAAAAATTTTAATCCTAAGTAGTGTACAGGCAAAGTCAAATTCTATTTATTCAGATACATAAAAGTTCCCATACTGAAATCGAAACAAAATCACTTCAAACTTTAGTCTTTTCATCTCGAGTCGAACTTGTCTGGTGGTGAGAACGCTCGCCTGTCACGCTTTGGATCCATGGTTCGATACCAGCCGCGGAAATCTGAAGGGCTCAGTTTAAAAGTAACTTGAAGTTCCTGCGTATGATAACAGATGGCAGCACCAAAATTCTAAGACAGGAAGTGATTGTGAGTGATTATGGCAACGCTACACTAGGGTGGAAGTGCCTTGGTAGCGTGAGGGTGGAAGTGCCTTGGTAGCGTGAGGGGTGGAAGTGCCTTGGTAGTAGGACTTTCTAAGGGGTTCTAACGCGTATTCACGCTACATCTGGAGAAAACCTACCAAAACTCTAGACCGTTAGATCTGGAGTTTTGGTAGATCTAAGACAGAAGGAAAGGATCTCAGCGAGCAATACCATCTCTGGAGGTGTTGGCAAGAGTTGACGTAGCTATGATGTCAAGATCCAGTTATAGGCTGTTTGAGATATCTTGGATATTTTGGACGTCTAATTAATATCTATGCCACTTGGATATAATCTCTTACAGATAACCTGAATATTATAGACGCTGTCTAGTCCTTAGAGAGATTGCATCTTTTATAGAGGTTCATTTTATGTTATCTGGAGGATCTTGGACTTCTAGTAAATATACCCATTATCCAACTCTGGTGGCTTGTTGATGACCAATGGATAACCTTGTGTTGTGTGGGAAATTCTCTTTTTTTAAAAGGTTAATTAACTCTTCACAAATCTACAAGATAAAATATAATCTGACCCTTGGATACTTTTTTTTTCCCTAGACAGTCATATTCTGGTGCTGATTCAACGAACAGTAGATCTGTTACAACAAAATGCATAATTCAATGACGTATGATTTCTTTATGAAGTTCTAGTGAAATGTACTTTACGAAGGTAGATGAATTACGCGTATATGCATAGGCGTAACTTACTAAGGGCAAGAGGGGATAATCCCCCCCCCCCAACCTCAAAAAAAAATCAAGAAAATTCAGATTATCATCTATTTGAAAATATTTTCTACAATAGGAAATGTTTTGCCTTCCCAATGTTAGATGCCAATTTAAGCCGATGCGTACATGAAATGGAGATTGGAAAAATCTATTTCAGTCGACTGTACATTAAATGAAACCTCCCGTCCCGAAAAATTTTTCCACAGATGTTCATACAAATAAATCTTTTGAGATAAATAAGTGCGTAACTACTTAAAATCTTACACTTGATGAATTCGAATTGAAAATGATGAATTTTTATAACAAAATAAAAATTATTTAGTTTCAGTTAGTTTAAATTTTTGTTATGTATTAAGTTTTAATATAAGTATTCATTTTTGAAATTGTGTATACAGTGTTGAAATGTGTAACATAATAAACTACTCGTGAATTAATTAATTATTTAATAACTGTTTTCTATTACACTAACTTGTCTTCTATTACATTTCTTAATTGCTTTTTATTACAGACATTAAAAACAAACTTGCTTCTACATGGAAATTTTAATGTTATAATTGTGGACTGGAGCAGGGGCAACGGAGCTCCTTATACACAAGCTTCAGCTAACTCCAGAGTTGTGGGAGCTGAAATAGCTCTTTTAATTGAAACATTGGAAGTAAGTTGAAACTTGTTGGTTTCTTCATCCGCACTTTATTTTATCTATATATGCATGCCAAGTTGTTCTCTACATTCTTCTGGCTTCAGAGTATGGTAGTACTACTATCATCTACCCTAAAAAAGTATTTATTTATCAGAATCAATAAAAAGATAAAATAAATTACAAAACATACAAAAAAAGAAGTCTACTCTATCACGTTTTATATAAAATGAATGAATAGCAATAGTTAATCCCTTTCTGTTACAATAGTTTTAAAGTTGCTTTTGGTGTGGTACCAGTTTATCACTCCTAAAACATATAAGTAACAAAAAAAAATACAGCAAGAATCATTTCTTCGTGTTTTTATTTTACAATATTTTACATGCAACATCGATCGCATGTATAATGCCAGCTTATTATGAAAATAAGTTCATTGAAATAAATAACAAAAAGCAGCCAAATATTGTTGACCATAATTAACAACAATTTAAATGTTTCTCTAGCCCCTAACATTTTAGAGATTGTTAAATTGAGAAAGCTCTCAGTTTAGTTTCTAAATGAAAATTTTGATAATATTCATATCGACAATCCCAAACAGAATGCATTCAGACAGCGATATGACGAAAAATTATCAGTGGCAAAGACTTAATCTGAAGAAAGTGGCACAGTTATTAAATTAATGATGGCTTTTTTTAGGAACATGATAGAGAAAAATTAAAAATATCATATTACAAAATTTTAATGTTTACATTAACTAATAACTTTTTTATTTTACAAATGCCGAACATTTGCGCCTAAGCCATTAGTTCACACGCACTACAGTTCCTTCCTTTTGTCACTTGATTTTGTGACGCGTTACTTACATTCGAACTGCATTTCACACTCCATCCTCGAATTTCAGTAAAAGCTCGATGAACACAGGATGCCATATATGTACAAATTCACTGAGAAAGCACATCTAAAAAAGTTTCTATAAGAAACGAAAGTTGATAAATAAAATGCTAAAATTCTCTTTATATGAAAACCAATTTTTTCTTTTAATTGTGCCGCAAATGAAAAATTCCGGTAGCGATCCGAATATCATCCAACCTTGTGAACTTAAATTAGCAGGGCCGATCCTAGCAGGAGGGGGAAGGGGAGCAAGATGGTGCACAGCACGTGGGCAGCCAAATTTAAGGGTGGCGAAAAGAAAAAATATATATAAAGTGTACGGTTTGTAAAATAGGGCGGCCTATTTTGACAAACTATAGTGTAAATAATTAAGATTGGAGTAAAATAAGTGTTTCAGAGCTAAAGCAATTATATTTTTTTCAATATTATCCTTTGAAAAAAAAATTGAAATAAAATTAATAAGACAACACCTTTGCTAACATTTATCCAGGTGACGAAATGTAAGACCAAAGCTGACTTGTTTTCTTTCAGTTGCATGCATTTCTTTCCTTTAACTGCTGGAAGCGCAAATATACGAGGCGTATTCGGAAAGTAAGCTCCGCTTTGAAAAAAAAAAAAAAATAGTAGAATTTTTTTTTTTCAAATGAAAGGTCATATCTTAAACAATTTTTCTACATAGTGTCCGCCAATGTTCGAACACTTGTCATAGCGGGTTATCAGCTTTTTTATGCCTTCTTCATAGAAACTTTCCGCCATTCCACCTAGCTCGCGCTTCATGTGCAGGAACAAGTGGTAGTCTGGCGACAAGTAGTAGTCGGCGACAAGTCTGGGCTGTACGACGGGATGGAACTGCTCCCAACGAAACTGTTGAATCACGGTGTGAGTGTCACCAGTGCCCCCTAGAGAGGAAAGCCGCGGCGCTTGCTTGTGACGTCACACCGAGTAGGTAAAGCAAAGCGTTTCCATTGGGTTTCTCCTCTCTCCCGCGGCACGGGAGAGAGGATAAACCCAATTTACTTGTGATGCGGCGCTTACTTGTCGAGAAATTAATTTGTCTAGTGTTAGATCAAATTTGCTCATATTAAATCTAGAAAAGTTCGTAAAAGTTGTGTTTTATTTTATTATCGCACAAAACCCAAACATTAGCATACCCACGGGGAACGAAGGGTTGGAATAAACCCCTCCCAAATTTAGCACGTGGGAAGTTCTACTTACTTACACTTTTACTTACATCTAAGTACATTAGTAGTCCCATCAACAAATTGATTAACACTAAAATTATAATTAGCACCATTTAATTTCTCAGTTAATTCATCTATACTTTAATGTGTGGGTGAACGCCTCCTCCTCAAAAGAAAAAAAGTTTTCTGGGCCTGTCACTGAACATAGGGCTCCTTGATAACATTTGCTACAGATCCCGCGCTGTCTTAATGGTGTAGTTCAAAAAAACCATGTGAATTTGGTACATAAATACAAATAAACTAATTATGTCGTGCCCTTCAAAATTTTTAGAATGGCTCTTTACAAGCTGTACTATACACTGCAATAAGCGACAAACCCAGGTCGGATAGGAAACTTTCAGAAAAAATTCTTAAAAATCGAAAATTTAGTAGGATGTGTAACTTTTCGAAAATTTTGTGCTGTGCCGTTCCAAGTTAAAGAATTTTTTCTAAAAGTCTCATAAAAGGCACCGTTGTTTCATTTATTACGGTGGGTAATACAGCTTATAAAAAATTATCCTGAATTTTTTCGACTCCCTGGGACAATTAGTTTATTTTGATTTGTGTACCTAGACCTTGAGGGAGATTTCGTTTCTTCGAACTACACCCTTAATCCGGCACTGGGACTCCCATGCTAAAATCTGTCATACGTATTTTTTTTCTTACTTATAACTACGCTTTTGATACTGTTTTTGTGTATCGTAGAAAAAGTATCAAAGATTCAGATGACACATTCTTAAAAGTATCAAACTCACTATTACCAAATGCAATATTTAATATTTCGATACAACATATATTTGGCAAAGAGCTGCCATCTAGTGGACGAATTTCATATTTTATTGAAATATTAAATGTTATCAATTTTTTATATTTAAGAATGTGTCATCAGAATCTTGGACACTTTTCTAAGTAACATACAAAAACAGAATCAAAATCGGTGTTCCAAGTAAGAAAAAACTATGTAAAACAGATTTTAACATGGGAGTCAATGAAATGGTACAAAGCTCCCCGTCTCTGATAAACATGGCCCCCCACAAGGGTGGGGATGGTGGACCCCTGAGTCCAGGGCCCAGCCCTAGGGGCCCCCCCCCCCCGAGTCCAGCCCTATTTTGAATACATTTTTTATTCAATGAAATTTTAAAAGACTACAGGTAGCTTATTGTAGCTTAAAATTTAAAGTAACATATTTATTATAACCCGTTTATCATTAAATTAAGTAAAATTTTCATTGCGTGAGTTGTGTGAACTTGTGTGCATACAATCTCCATCATTTCTTCCTGCCAGGTCTGCCGAGAGAGAGGTACAGGAGGGGCAATGCCCCCCCTAGGCCCAGGCTTTAGAGTAGGGCCGTAACTGGATGGAAATTTCATCATGTATAAGGTTTTGCCTTAAATAAGATAAGTCATGTGTAACTATTACTAGCAATCCTAAAGTTTAGCTTTTTTAGAATGAAACTGAATACATTCATATGATACTTAACTTTTGTCATTTTGAAGTAACGTAATTTTATAAAGTTTATAAAATAGTCACCATAATTATTCCCCATATATTTGGGGGTTAAAATACATTCTAAAAAGAGTATGGGTGAGAAATAACAATGCAATTTTAATGCAGAACACAGCTGGGGGAGGGGGCCGTCTCTGATCCTGGGTCCAGGTCCCATAATCAAATGTGCGAGCTACATCCTTAAAGGGCATTTTTTACTTTATTGTTATTATAAGCTTCTTTTAATGAAAATATAACTATTTTAATGTCCCGCAGGGTCATTCAAAGACAAATATGTCTGTAAAGTATATGAAGTTATACCTGATGTGAAAGCCTACAATAGGAACATAATAGTTGTGTTGCCCAAAACGTCACGTTGCTGAAGGTCAGATTTGGAGAGTCTTCTTGACATACACTCAGCCAACAGTAGCTATATAGAGCATGTATTGCGATCCTGTCCCTGAATTGCTCTTTAAAAAAGAATGGCCATACCACAACACCATATCAGATGATCACTTTGAATGGGATAGATAGACTTTAGGAATTTCTTAGTCTAATTGCAATAATTTTGTGTACTGACCATTTGTTTTATGTAAATATGTCTTCCTGGTGTTCATGGATCCATTTAAGTGAAAATAGATCTTATCAGTTCACAAAATGTCCGAGGAGCAAGAATTTTCAATCTCCATTGATTAAGGAAGCCTTAACTTCCCTGCGAGTTAGATCAGTAGTACGTTAAAATACCTAATAGAATTTTTTAAGAAAAGTGATAATCTTACGCAACTATTTTTTATATGAAGCAGCTCGTAAGTTCCTTTGTCTTTCTGCGATTTCTAGTTTGATGCCACAACCATTTTTATGTTTGATGCATCAACACCATTTAAAGTCTAGAAGGGCCTTGCAGACAAGACCTCCACCCCAGACTAAGCAAAAAGTTGTTATTTTTAATCAAAAATTATGCTTTAATATCAGAATAGAGTTGGCCCTGGAGAAGTTTCAGTTCCAAAACTCAGTTAATCTAAGTACAGACCCAAGTAATTTAAAGAATTGCTTAAATTGGAAATCATGTGGATAGGGAAGATTTATCTTGCATACATCAGGTTTGTTTTACTACTATCATTAAATTATTACTGTAATCTTATTTAAAAGTTTTAGTTGCAACCAATACAGTAAGAATTTGGGATGTCTTATATATCTACTTTAAATTGGTGAACTTTATGATGAGCATGCAATTCAAAACTAAGAAATGAAAATCGCACTCATACAGATTTTCTAGCTAATGGATTAATTGAAACACTGATGCTTGATCCTGAAAATTGAAACTAAACTCATGTAGTTCACATTTTCTT
The DNA here is from genome assembly GCA_038373885.1 of Cheiracanthium punctorium. Classification (NCBI taxonomy): domain Eukaryota; kingdom Metazoa; phylum Arthropoda; class Arachnida; order Araneae; family Cheiracanthiidae; genus Cheiracanthium; species Cheiracanthium punctorium. The sequence continues at coordinate 82,542 of JAWZYV010006809.1, read as the reverse complement.
TCTTAGAAACTTGTTGGAGTATCACCCATGGATTGTCATATAATTGGGCACAGTCTTGGTTCACACGTTGCAGGCTATGCTGGAGAAAAACTGAAAAAACTGGGACGCATTACAGGTAAGTTAAAATTTCATACAGACTGAATCAGTGCTTTAAGATGTAAAGGTTCGCTTACTTTCTATCAGTTACAGACACAGAGTTCAAAGTTTTCTTCTAAAAAGATGAAAAACATTTTTCAAGATGTTTTGAGCACATGTACTAACCAGCATAATACATACTCTGCGTGTGAGTGTGCAATTTCAAAGCTCAGACCTACTCTAATCATTTTGAAACAACTAAACTTTTCTTTCAGTGATCCACAATAATAGTGATTAAAATGAAAGTTTGAAAAAAAACTTTTGATCAATCCTTTGTAATAAAGCTGTTAAAAACTTTATCTGGTGCTACAAAATAAAATTAATGAACAAACATGAATTGAGCACTTTCAGGAAAATCACTCACAGGGTTTTCAGAAATGTCTTTACAATTCTTAGTTTAGAAACCACTATCGTAGATATGTTTCCAATTCTAAAAACACTTCAAATAAGGTATATATTCATGTTGTATTACTTTCATACAACTAAATTTACAAAATTTAAGTCCCTTGATCATTCTAGTTGAAATTAATGAAATTTTGTTCTTATAGTAATACGAAAAGCAAATTTCAATCTCGATATAAAACTTTAAGAAGTTATTGAACTTGATTTTAAAAGATAGTTTTTGTTTTTTCTTTCCATCTGTTAGGTCAGTTAAGAAATAAATTTGATGACAGTAGTGTAACAGTCTTTAAAGTATCGAAAGAAATTTTTTTTTGCAATTATTCATTGTGCCTGCTTCATTCATATTGCTTCATTACCTGAAAGAAGCTACTGCAAATAAATATGGTGCAAAAGAATTACAGAGATCTTTGCATTATCTTACAATTTCCGATTTTGTAGTTTCTTTCCAATTATGCGAGTATCTGCTTTCCTTAATACAAGTAAAAATTGTTTTTTCCTTTTCAAATTATTTCATTATTCTCATTATTACTGACTGTAAAATAAATATTTATGTTTCTTATTGGTGTACTTTAACAGATTTATTTACAGTAATTCCAAAATATAACATCTTATTTAAAATGTCATAAAAACTTTATTTTTCTATACCATAAAATAAATGTCAAATGACTATTTACTGTATAAGTATTCTTGTAGAATCTGATACTTTTCTCTAATTGGCAAAATTATAATCAAAGTGTTTTAAAATAATCTACTTATCCATGCACTTAGTTCAATTGATTAATGTAAAAACCTGTTTGAAACTTTTATTTAAATTTAGTTATATACAAATGTAAATATTTTGGTGGTTTAATCTATTTGTGCACTTAAAATAGTTTGGATTTTCTATTTGTGTTATTCCCAAATTTTTAGAAAAACTTTAAAATGAAATATCTTAATCATGTTTTAACAAATGAAATTTCTTTTATGGTTTTGATGGTTTTTTGTTATGGCAAGCCTACATGAGGGGCATCCGCTTACAGGGAGGAGATACCTTAATTGGAGGACTTTTTAGTGTTCTAATGCACACTCGCATTACATCTGAAGAAAACTGACCAAAACTGTCAATCTAAAAGGCTGATTAGATTCACGGCCGCACTGTAGGTTCAAACGCAGGACCTTCGCACTTCCGCCATCTACCACAGTCAGTAGTAGTCAATGTTCAGTGTCTCATCCACACAACCATGGTAGTGCAGTTTTTTTTTTATGTAAGGTCAATCTTCTTATTACAAGGGACATGCAAAATAACTTCCTTAGACTTTAATAAGAAATATGCCAAATACATGTAAAGTAGGCTTTGTTTTAAAAAGCTATAACATTTTATTAAAAAATGGGTGCATTTTTAAGTTTGGCAAAAAAAAAAGTAGATTTATCAAGTTCTACACATAATTCTTCTGAAACATAAATGCTCTTATGTTACTGTTGTTCTAACCAAAATAAATTCTCTACCCATTCATACAGGATATTCCTTGTTATGAAGGAATGCTTATTTTACATGTTGTGGTTATTATTAGGATAACTAGAAAGTAATGTCGTTTAGTCTAAGCAAAACTACTGAAGCCAATAATATGAAATTTGGTTTTAACATAAGTGCTAGATTAGACATTTTAATTCTTAACATGTCAGGGGAAATGAAAGCCAAAACATTATTTTCACATATCCCACCTGATCTCAAAGAAAAAAAGAGATATCCATAAAATTCTTGTTATAAAATACAACGCAGATGAATATCTAAAATTTCAGGACATTTTCAAATTGTCCTCCAAAGAGGGTAAGTGATGAAAGGGCTAAATAACCATCTTTCTTGAAAGAAAAAGAAATATTACTTATAAAATCCTTGCTTTAAAATGTAATATGAATCCTATGTTTAGGCTCAGCTTATCTGTAATTAAAACTTTGTTGAAATTTATTTGTTTGAGCTCATTATAAAAAACATTACCTTCCGATCCCTCCTTTCATGATGAGGATTACTATTTTGCTACAGTTCAACTACTACATTCACAAACAATTAGCAAAATCAGTATTCTAAAGAAAGCTTATTTTACATTTATTTGACATGCCAAGTAAATCAAGCCTAAGAAAGTTATTCGCAGGTTTGTTTGTGAGAACAAATAAAGATTGCTTTAACACACTAATATGTACAAATGAAAATGAAAATTAAATATTTATGACTTTACATGTCTTCAAATTAGAGCAAAATTTCAAACAAATGGGTCAAATGCTATTGGAGACATTTCTTTAATTTTCATACTTTATAGAAAGTATCATAAATTGTGCAGAAGTCATTTCCAAAACTCAAAAGAAGTTTAAAAATGTTTACAAATATTTAGATTTTTTTTTAGTCAATTATTTGCACCTTAACAGGAAAAAAACAAAAATAAGTTCTAAATTAAAATATTTGTTAAATAAAAGCTGTAAAACAAGCAAAATTCATTCTATGATTGCAAAATGGAAAAAATAATAAATTGAAATCGAAAAATTCCATTTTTTATTTATTATATAGACTGCTTTTATATAATTGAACAAGTGCGACAACACAATTCACTTTCAATTTTTTTATAATATTATCTATCTTTTCATTAAGGAAGATATAAACAAAACAACAATCAATAATCCATAAAATTCTATAAACTGTAGCAAACCCCTTGGTCCAAATGTGAGCATACAGTTGAAGCCATATAAGTGCACATCTCTTAAGTGCATAAACCTCCCGAGTGCACAAGATATGAAAACCCCGAAGTTCTCTCCTATGCATCTAATGTTTTGTTAACCCGCATAAGTACACACCTAATAAGTGCATAAACCACTACAGTGCATAATTTTCACCTTAAAAAAATTGTTTATATAATGGAATTTTGAGCGCATAAGTGCACATACATCCAAAAACAAAACAAAAAGGAAATTGTAGTTTACCTGAGAAATCGCGGAAGTAATTTCTATACTTCTGTTTCCCTCCTGATTTCCTCCCAAAATCTATCCGCTCATAGCGAGTCCTAGTGCACGTCATCTCCAAATCAAAACTATTTACATCACTTCCAAACCACCAATGAAAACTAGCCTGTTACTTAAGTTAGCTGGCTGCTGATTTTTTATCTCAGTTTGTGTTCATTTTCATTATAGCTGAAAGGAAACAAAAACTTGTGCATATGGCAGTTAGCCAGAAGTTAGATATTATAAATTCAATAAAATCCAATAGTAAAACAAGAAAAGAAATCTACAAAGAATATGAATGTGACCTATCAGCTGTTTCTCGAGTATTGAAACAAGAAGAGAAACTTAGAGACATATAAATATCTAACCAAAACACTTCCAGAAAACAATTAAAAATGGGAAATTATACTGAAATTGAAAAAGCTGTTTCGGTATGGTTCAAACAAATGCTTGCTAAGGGTGCCATTATCAATGGTCCTATGATATTAGAAAAAGCTAAAGAGTTCTCCAAAATGTTTGGCATGGAAGATTTTGAACCCAGTAATGGCTGGTTGGGACGATGGAAAACTAAAGAAAATATTTCTTTCTATCAAGTTCAAATTGAGAAATCATCTACAGATCAAGAGCGGGCAAAGAAATGGAATGAAACTGTGCTTCCCACCTTAATAAAGGATTATAAGGAAAAGGATATTTTTAACGCTGATGAATCAAGACTTTTTTTTCAAAGCTCTGCCAAGTGGAACATTAGCATCAAAGGGTGAAAATGTTTCAGGAATGAAGATGCAGAAAGACCATCTGACACTGTTCTTCATCTGCAACATGGATGGATCAGAGAAACACGTTTTTTGCATCAGACAGTCAAAAAATCCTCATTGTTTTCGAGAGAAGAAAAAATTACCCATACCTGCTAAGTCTTGGATGACAAACACTCTTTGCAGTAACATCTTGAGGCAGCTAGATGACATGCTTGCCAGGGATGAGATTGGCAAAAGAGCAAAAAAGCTGAAATCATACAAGAGCAAAAATTTGTACATGTGATATTTATATCTAATTAATGTGAAAGAAGTTTTAAGAGAAGAAAAACATTGAAACATGCTAGAAGATAAAAATATCACACAGTTAACTAATAACTACAATCAGGAATTCACAGAAAAGACAGAACTTTCAGAGAAATAAGACAAAAAAGGGATTTCCTCTTTATTCACAAAAAGCTGAAGAAACTCATCCTTGGCTTGCGAAAGAAAAAAGAAACATCCTTCTATTTGTGGATAGTGCTGCTTGTCATAAGCTTGAACGAGGAATCAGCTTAAAACACATCACAATCGAATTTTTGCCTCAAACACAACATCTACATAATACAGCCACTAGATCAAGGCATAATTAGAGTTTTCAAGGTTTACTACTGGCAACAAATCATTCGTAAGCAAATTCTGTTCCTTGAAAAATAACAGTCTTCAGCCAGTTTTTCAAAAACTATTAATGTTTGGGAAGCATTGAACTTGATTCAACATTTATGAGACTTAGTATCATATGTTACAAGTCAGAATTATTTCAGAAAGGCCACATTTTCATTCAAAGAGAAAAATGAAATGTTGGAAGACGGAAATGTGCATCTGAAATTGGATATTCCTGAAGATCAGTTTTATGAGTACGTGACGATTGATGAAACTTACGAGTGTTATAGAGACTTAACAAATGAAGACATTTTTAACGAAATAAAAGATAATGAAAATACAGAAGAAGGAAGCACTGACATGAACATTGAGCCGGAGTTAAAATCTGTACCCACATGTAATGAAGCAATGTCGGCTTTAATGGTTTTGTGTGATTACTGTTCCTCCAATAACTTAGATATGAAAAACATCAATGCATTAACTGATCAATTTTTTGAGCATACTTCAAGAAATCTTGTACAGAAAAAAGTGACAACTTCTTCAACTGATTATGTAACAATTTTTACGTGAGTATGTTTGAATATTTAATAAATTAGCATTATTCTATTTAATGGATCTATATTTTTGCAATAATCAAAATTAAATTTTTATTTTTCACATTTAACGTTTCTATGTAGTTAAGCTTAGTAGCTATGCATACTAAGCATCAGGTAGCTCTGTTTTCTACATAGTTACGCATAATAAACTTTGCTATATAATTACTTTTCCTCATTACTATTATACATTAAGTAGTAATTATAAAATTATCAAAAGCAAACAGATATGCATGTATTTTGTATACATATAACTACTTATACTATTTAATATCAAAGACACAGATTTTTAATGAGAAATTGCTCTACATACGTTAATTTACGAAAGCTCGCATAAGTGCACATAATTTTGTTTCCACGTTGATATGCACTTACACGGTTTCTACCGTATTTCAGAGAGTACACTTTATTGTGCACTGTTCAAAATCTTTTTGAACTTTGAACAGTCCAACATAATAGTACAGATCAATCAGGAATGCTTCCAGGTGACCACTACTACCATGATGCATTATCCCTTAATAGTGCATTTGAAAACAGGTCCAAAAATTTAATGATTACTTATAAAAATCTGTAAATATTTTTATTTTTTTTAGTGACTAAATTGTGGTCCTATTCTTTTAATTAAAGGTTTTAATATTACTTATGGGAAAGATGTTACATATTTCTCACAAGATCCCTAGTAATGCTAGCAAGGGCATATCTAATTTGTACATTATGATTTATTTAATTATCAAATTTTAAACAGTGAAGCTTGAAAATTTGTATTATTACCTTGATTTTAAAATAATGAGACAACATTTTTTAAAACTATTTTTGGAGAATTTAGTATTATTTTTGATTAGCAGATAAAGCGATTTTTGGGTAGCAGCTGCATCAAATAATTTATATTTCTGGGTTTTTTTCCCCTCCATAAACTGAAAGACTGATGAAACGTTTCACTTTGTGAAAATTGTACAACTAGTATAAGGAGTCCTCTCAAATACTATCAGCCTATTTATAGTAATACCTAAAATAATCATCTTTTGAAAATCACACAAGGCACTGTATCATGTTTGTATTCAGTAAGATTTTGCAACACTCTAGAAAAATATCTGTCATAAACAAAAACAAAGCCAAGCCTCCAAGTAAAAATGAGTACTTATTAATAAGCTGCTACATAAAATTGGAAGGAGTGCAATTTTAAATTTTCTCTAATAACTCTTAAATAGCCTTAAAAAATATTATTTTTCCTTTTTTATTACAATATAACTATTATGATCATATTTGTTTTATTTCTTTCTAGTTATGCATATTCTATTAACAATACTTTTAAATAAAGTATTCATTCTTTAGATGTTAACAAAGACATTATGCAGTTTGCGAAATTCTGTAATTTGACAATTCTTCATCTCAACTTGTGTGGATAAGTTGCAATAATCAAAATTTTATTTTTATTTTTCACATTAAACGTTTCTATGTAGTTAAGCTTAGTAGCTATGCATACTAAGCATCAGGTAGCTCTGTTCAGAATAATGCATGCCCATTCATATTGATACCACAATGCAGATCTTAGAGCTTAAAGAAGTTTTAAAATTATACAATTTAATGTTTCAGAAAATATATCGAAATAACAAAACACTAAAAAGTACTGCTTCTAATTTTTAAAATGACATAGCAATTACAACTCATTATTTAAAATGTTGTTGAGTCATTTAATATATATTGGTACTTTTTCACTGTGTCAGTAGCACAATACATGGCAAATTTTGTAAGTCAATAATGCTGAAATTGACTGCTTTTGAAAGGTAGTAATAGTAAACTGTTATAAGTATAATTATCAAAGTAATTTCCAAATTTATGAAGAAGAAAACATAGCATATTGTTGCAGTAAAACTCTGTTTAATTCTTGGGTTCATCATTCTTAAGTCCAGTGTATGAAGAAAGTTCTAGTAAAAAGTCCACCTGTCAGGATGGAACACAAATTTTATTGCTTCTAGAAATTTGTCGAACAATCTGCTGTACAAAATTCTCAGGCACTAATTGCCAGTAACTCGCTTATAGCAGTCCGCTCAGTAGAGAAGCTTTCACGGATACTGTACTTCACACAAAATAAAATAATTTCACAAGCTAAAATTCAGTAGAAATACTTATGGAAAATTATACACAGTTCCTCAATGAAGAATTCACACAAAGCATTCAAAATCAAGCAAAATATAGTTTCTGTAAGTGCCAATACAGAGCCTTATGCTCTTGCAGAATCCACGTCTGCTTTTCACAGCAGTCTAACAGCAAAATTAAAACTCCTGCGGTAACACCTGCTCTTTTATAGCTTATGCTGAAAACCCAAAAAGGTTCCAAAAGAAACCATCTCCGGAATGATCTAAATGAAACTCGAATTTTAATTGCGTAATAGAACAGCAATTGAGTAATAGTAGGCTATTGCATAATACTAATGCAGGAAAAAACATTACACTCCCCATTAGCAAAATTGCACCAAATGTTCAACATGTCATCAAGCTTGGTGACTTTTTAGCGAAATATTGCCAAATTTGGTGCCAAAAATGATTTTCTAAAAGTGGAGTAAGCTAAGCTCTAGAACCAATATTTCTCCAAATTTCCAGAAAACCCTATGTTAACCAATAGAGCCACACAAAACTCGATATCTTGTGTTCTAATTAACCAATTTGATGCAACAAAATGCAAAATTTAATTATTTGACATGTAGAATATTAATTTTAGCCTATTTTAACCTCTTTAAAAGTAAGTTACCCCAAAAATTCATAACATTATGTATAATATGCATATTTTCAGAAGCTTAAATGAAAAATGAATCATAATACATACAAAATAATAAACTCATAGCAGAATCTAATAATTTATTTACTAGAATTACAGATACATAAAACAATACGATATTAAGTAAAGAACAGAAGTAATTTTAAAAAGAGAGTGAGCGAGAAAGTCATTTTAAAAAGGTGGTAAAGGAGGAAATGGTTTTAAAAATGGAGGAGAAAGAAAGTGGCATTTAAGTCACTGCCTTTTCCTTTCTCCTTCCTTTTTAAAGGAAGTGAGAGGTAAAATGTTTTTAAAGAACTACTTGTTGTTAACCATGGTTTAAATCAAGCATTCTTGGATAATTTACATAGAGTCTTGAAAGAATTAAACTACGAACTATCAGAAACATTAAAAAGGTTGTAAAATGCCTAATTTTTTTTAATTTTTTCAAACAAATTATCTAAAAATGTGTCCTTAGCTTTTAAAAGGGCCTTTTAAATTGGATGGGAGTGCCTTTTTTTGCAAATGGTAGCACCCTGCTTCTTCTCAATTTTAGGAGAAATCTGATCAGGCAGGACCATTTATTAATGTATTAAACAAACTTACTATGTTCTACAGTAGTTATTACAAAGTTCAACAAAATATAAAGATTGGAACAACTTAAAGAGAATATTATAATATAATTTAAATTTAAAGATACAATAATTAAATGAGGGAAAATGTGACTACATTGACCTTTCAAGTACACCTGGGAAAAAGCAAGAAGTTTTAGAGTTATGTCACGGCTTCTAATGGCATGGGATAAAGCTCTTTTGAGTAAATCTGCTTTACACTGGGTAAGTTATTCCATCTTTTCACAACACTTTATATCCGGGCATATACAGCTTGATATTCCTATAAAAGATTTTTTAATTGTTATTAGATCTTAACATATCAAGCAATATATAAGATTTCAATACACTCATTATCAAAAATGAAAAATAAATTAATAAAGGGCTTTGTTGATTTGTTGCTGTATAAAACTTGAATTTACCTAAATGTTTTTAAAAAACTTTTTTGAATGCTTTTCTTCGTTTTGACTTAAGTTGAATTGAAGAATAATCAGCAAACTTTTAATACCTTGCCAGAAACCTTTAAAAAGTGTGTCTTCCAAACTGCACAGCTAATGTTTCCTCTCCTTAAAGGCTTGGAGTTTTAATATTTGAATAATAACATTCAGGGGTGTAATTTAATGATTTTTTATGAGCATAGTTCAGTATAAGCTGTAGTTTGAAAAGTTGCAATTAGAGGTGTGCCAGACTTTTAAAAAGTTAAATTCGTGAATATAGATTTGGAAGCTGATAACTTGTTTTTATATCGATGGCTACAGGATGATATGAAAACTGATCATTGCTTTCACAGCCGCAGATATGGATATGGTTCTTTTGGTTTGGAAATTTTTGTGAAATATGTCATCTTGAATTTATAATTTCATGCACAATGTTTGAAATACTCTGCCCAAAGACAACTTTCAGATCCTATTTAATTCATGGGTTGAAAAAACATTTTAATGGTTAAAATCGCACTTTTAAATATCATAAGCCCTCTCTAGAAAGACTTTTGGTCCCAATAGGAAAAGTACTTTCTATAGCAAGAATAAGAGATGGAGCCCTCCAATAGTGAGGCAACTCTCCCCCCCCCTTCCTTCCTAACACATAGAAATATTCAAAAAGCTTACAAAGCTATGCTAATAGCTTTAAATTACTCATGCTAATTTAAATAAGTAATTAATTTGATTTTTTTCATTTCTTGTCTTTATAAGCCATTAAAAGATTCATTGAAGATCTGCTGAATAAATGGTGATATGGTAACTTTTTTTTTCACACTGACGGATCAGGATAAGGATAATGTCTGCACTCATGAATTATTTTGTTTTCTTCAAATATCTATAAACATAGACACTGACATCCAGCACCTTTGCAGTTGTACAAGCCCAGTGGTTAGGCATCCCATTAGTAAACAAAGGGTTGTACGTAAAGACCACCATGCGCATGCAGTATATGTGGATGCTAAGTTCATGATTTTTATAGTCCTCTCTGCAGTCATAAGAAGGGTATTTGCGTATTATACTGGCAGTCCAACAAAAGAAGCAATATTGCACCAAGAAAATATCAGTTACTTTCAATTAACTATCTAGTTCATTGAACTAGACATTTTAGAACTATGGTTCTTTTTAGTGAATAATTCATATGAATTAGTTCTGAAAAACTTTCTTTTAGACGCCTTTTAATTAGATAAAGCATTTATATTTTGATACATATTAGTAGAAAGACTTCAAGAGAACTGGATTATGTAAAAAGGATTAGAATAGAATTATAATTTCAATTTTTTTTCTTCTTTTTTCTTTCTGAGGTAGGGTAAAATGGTGCTCTGGTCAGACTTAGTAAAATTCTATATGATGCTGACATTTCTATTTCTCCATAACCCTCTGGTAGACAAGCCCGGCTAAACAGCATTGCATACAGCCAGCCAGCCGGCCAAGAGAAAAGTAGCACTTCTCTCTCCTGAGCAGGCAGAACTTTTTACAATTGCAGGACAACAGCCATTACGGGAGGTGCGAATACCTCCCATGATCCCCCGATGCCTTTTTCTTTTTTTGTCACATGAAAATTTCCCTAGTTATTTTTCTCTGTAAAAGCCAGTGACAATAGTATTGTTACATTTCTGACAAAGTTTCTTTCAGAATGTCAAAATATATAAAAAACCTGTAAAAGATAATGCTAGCAAAATATTAAAAAACCTTTTTTTGCACTGTATTCAAGCACTTTCGGCACACACATCACATGGCCTTCTTTATGTTGGTATTGTCTGCTCTTCATTCATTTCCTAAAAGCTTTTTCCACCCCTCATCTATTTATGCATAAGCAGTGTCATTTTCATCCTTGTCATCAATTAAAATTTTGATTGCCTCTCTTATAACCATAATGTCTATTTTTGTAATTGGCAAGCATTTTTATGCTTTTAGAATCTATCAAGATGGGGGGTTCTGGGGGCTAAATGGGAAAGAGCTTTACTAAGTTTCCCAAATTTTAAGTTGTTTTCATGTTCTTTTTTTAAATATTTGATTTTTTCTTTGTTACACCTATACAGCATCCTAGGGTTTCTGTTTCTTTACATTTTATGTTTATTTTATATATTCCTGCATTTTTTTCTTGGTCAAATCTTATCAGTTCTTATTCTTAGAAAATATTTCTATTAGGTTTTATGAGTAAATGGATGCCTTTCTTTGTAGTTGCATTTGAAATTTTATTTGTAAAGAGATGGCATTAGGGAAGGTTTCTCTTTGTTATGGGGCATTGTCTATTGTATTTATTTTCTTTGTTTTTCTTTATAGATTCTATTGATTATTTTGTTAGGATAACCTTTCATTGACTTTTAATGATGTCTATTTCCATTTTGAGAAGATTTTTGTTAGAACAAGTTTTGATGTCTGTTAATATATGAATGCATTGCAGCAATTTTATATTTGATAGGTGCTTTAATTTGAAGCTTACCATTTTGGCATAGGTTTTCTATATAGGGTGGCAATTATTTCATTTGGTTTATTTCTGATTATTTTGAAATCAAAGTAATTACAGGTTTGATTATTTTCTTTTTTATAAATGAATTGGATATTTTTATTAATAGCATTTTATTTCCTTAAGTAGATTTTCTAAGTTATTGGTTTGAACTATTGTGAACACATCATCAATATACCTCCATCACATTTTAATTGTCTTGTTAAACTTCCTTTTTATTTCTTCTATTTTATACATTTTCATTTCGCATATCATACCAGAAATGAAGGCGCCCATAGGTACAATGTGTTTTTGTCAATACAAATTTCTTATTGAATTGAAAATAGGAGTTTGTTAGTATAAAATTAACTGTGCTGTTTAGAGTATTCTTCAACTTCAAGTTTTTCTAATGTTTCTTTCATCAGGCCCGGATAGACCCACCAGGAACCAGGGAATTTACCCGATGGACTGGTCACTTTAGTATATAAATACAATATACAAGTATATATATAAATACAATATATATATATTGTATTTATATATATACTTATGTATGATGAGTACATGTGTTAGAAGAAAATGTAAGTGGACTGCCGTTGACATGAATTTCCCAGGCCAGTGGGATTGGTTGCATCTGTCCTTCTCTTTCATTTTCATATTGTATTCAACTTTATCCTGATCATTTCCCGTTAAAAACGTGACTTGTGCTAAATTCAAGGCCTAAATACAGGAGTTTTCTAATTATCTTGATGAAAAATTTTGGGGTCACATTATATTCGAGGCGTCGTTATATTTGGGCCAATATGGTAGTTTAAATGATGAAACATTGATAAATTGATCTTCTTTATTTTTTATTTCATTTTTCTCTCTCACTTTAAGCCAGAAGTTCAATTTTTTGTTTTTATTTGTAAATTTCTTGCTCCCTATTTATTGAAGTTTTCTATTTTTTTAATGTTTTCAGAATATTCTTGAATAGCACATATTGATTTTAAAGTTGTATTTGTTGTTTTTATTTCTTTATTTAGAGAGGTAATCATTGCATACTTTTTACAAACACATTTTTTTTAATATTATTTTTAAATGCATTTAATGTTTCGGGAAATTTATCCTTAAAGAATTGGTTATTAGAAACAATTCTTGAGACTTTTGGAGTTAAAATAAATATAATATTTTAAGAAATCTAGATGATGCAATTCTCTTTCGCGATATTTACTTATTTTTCTCAGTTTACAGAAAGTTTCTTTTCAAGCCCTAACTTTAGAAAGCATGATGATTCAGTTTTGGAATGTTTATTTAAAAAATATTTCAAAACTGAATAACATTAAATAAACATTTCAAAAAGGTGTGGCAGGAGAAAAAAATGCAAAGAGCAAGTGATAACGCATGTTTTAAGAAATCATCTTATTTATCCTTATTTTTACTCCAAAACATATCTATTTTCACTTAAAATGTTTATTCAAACTTTACTGTGAACATTATTTTGTAGAAGGCAGCTCAATGTTTATTGTTGCAGAATAAAACACTATGTATACTGTGAAATGTGAGGGGGAGGGCACCATCATAAGTTATCCTTTGTTGCAGGGGGGGGCATAGTACTAAAAGGTTGGGAACCGCTGGTCTAAACAATAACAAAGCTCCCATAGCACGTCTGCTACTCTAATACTCTTGCGAACAAAAATTAGAAGATGCTCTATCTAGGTGAACTGAAATGCACAGATGCATATGCTGAAGATCAACAGAAAATCTAATCAGGCATTAGCACATCACATTAGATGATGACCTCATCTTCAGGTTAGATCATAAGCAAACCACTAATACAGCTGATTCAATTAAATGCTGAAACAAGATGGTGATTATGAGAGGATGCTTCCCATTCCCCCCCCCACACACACACACACATACACACACACTTTGAAGCAGTCATGTATACAAACACCCACCCATATTTTTCCCTTATTTTTAATTAAAACTGCATGTTATGCACAACAATATATAGTATTTAAAAGCTAGTACAATTTTGGCTGTGTGTAACAATTAGATATTATGTTACATACATGTTCATCATATATTATTCAACCCTTAAAAAAAGAATATTAATGCTGTAAGAGTTTTATATTTTATTTAAATAGCAATACTTTGGAAAAGCTATTATTTAATAATAAACATGATTTTAAAAAATTGAAAGTCAAAAAATAATCTTCAAAAACTAAGAAAGTTGGATTTTTTCCCTTTAAAATTATTTTAAGTGAAATAAAAAAGAAATCTTTAAATTTTTTTTTTAAGTTATCTACACTAAAATGTTACTTGTTTTGTCTTCCTCCAAGTTTAAACATCTAGCTTCAGCTTTTAACACTAGAACTTCTTCTATTGATTACATGGCCTCATCCTCATAATCTATTTTTATACATACTTTCATTAGTTGTTCGATTCTTTGTTTGATCTAAAATTTATAAAATAAATTATTCTTTAAAGAAACAATTTGAAAAATATCTATCTTTAAATTATTCACAGAACAAAATAAATAAGTACACTTTTAAAAATTAATTTTCAAGTACGAAATAAATAATTGTTTAGAATAATTTCCCATTAGTTGAATAAAAATGAAGCAAACAGCACACTAGTATTAATAAGAACAAATAAATTTTAATATCTTATTGTAAATTAAGAATAACATTTCTCATTTTAGTTATTGATGAAACTAATTATGTTTTCAAAAAACATTTTACTTTTAAAAGAAGTTTAGTTAACTAAACTAAAATAGGAAATTTAACTTTTAATCAAAAAAAGTATTTTTGTATCTGTACCAAGCATCAAGATTATATAGGAATCTGTCATTTCAAAAACCACTTAAGTCAACTTTTCAAAAATAAAATAAAAAATGGCAGAACGCATAAATATATAGATTTTTAAGGATCTGTATGAATTTATAAATGTGCTTCAAAGTATATAATACTTTTATTTTATCAACATTGATTTTCTTTATTTGAACATAAACTGTATTTGAACATGTTTGGAAAAAAACACTACTTTTGTGGTTTTTGTGAAATGATATCAATTCACTTCATATAATATACTTGAGTCAAGCTTGTCTCTATATGGCTAAGTAAAGATTCAATTTGCTTTTCATCTCAAAATCTTAGATTTTTATTAATTTCTTAAGTATATGATTTACTTTTTAATGCTATTGGCCACTCATTTTAAAAATTAAGTCTGTAAATAAAAATTAATCAAGATTGAAGAAAATGGAATAATATTAATCAGTCACTAAAAAACCCAATGGCTATTTCCTAAACCGTTGGTCAGAGACACATAGTTACAGGTGCAAAAATGCATTAAATTATGTAATCTATTATACCAGAAACAATCACAGTCAATAAATCAATTCCTATAAAAATTATCAAACTTAAATTTTTATATGGTCCCCGGTTCTACTAGTTATATTTAGAAAATTTTTCTTTGCACAATTTCTACCAGTTATATTTAAAAAATTTTTCTTTGCACAATGTCATTCACAATAAAAAAATCATCCTTCTACAACCAAAATTCACGGAGTTAAGCTGCTTAAAGTTATAGCACTTTTTGAGCAGAGAAATAGGGGTTGTATACAAAAAATGAATTTGAGAAAATTAATGTACTTTGTTTTGAGACTTGTAATATTTATTAGCAATTTTATTAACTATTTTATAAATGTACATTGCAATAACAAAGATTAACGTTTAACTATGTGTATCCAATAAATTAATATAAAAATATAGCTTATACGGAAAATAAAAAATTTTTAAAGAGTTTTTTAAATGAACTGGTGTTAAATAACTTAAAATAAAGCACAGCTTTATTTTAAAGCAAAGCTTTAAAAAAAGCACATATATTTCCTAAAAATCTCCTGGATTTTTTTCTTTGACTATTGGCAAGTATGAATGAACTTTGCGAAACAGAACATCCAAATAAAAGTAAAATAATTTTCTCGATAAAAAGACTTTGTTCCTTAAGACTTCTGGGCATTTTATATTTAAAATTGTTTCCCTTCCTTTATAATCTTACTGCCCCCCCCCCTCCCCACAACCAAATGCTCAAGTCTTGTGCACTTAAGTACACAAGCAATTTAACAGACCCTGTGTCTCCTTGTCATGAAGTATGCACGCAAAAGTGCTAGTGCAAATATAATGAGACGTTTCTTTGGTGATAGGGTGATTCATAAAATTCAAGTTTTTATTTTTTTGACTCTCAACCCATAATATCATTCTATCTACTAAAATATGAATTGGTTATTAATTTCAGAATTTTTTATTGATATTTAGGGGTCGCTACCAACTCTCAAAGTTTAAAAATTAACTGCAATAACGCACTTTTGGGTCTACGCGTTTCCTTCTCTTCTCTACTTCTGGCCACCCCTATATCAAGCAAGTGCCAATAAATTGAGCACCTCCCACTGCAGGGGGGGGGGAGAAAAAAGAAAGAAAACATTTTATGCATATGACATTCCCCGGCTTTAGTTAGCTGGATTGATATTTACAACATAAACAATCCTGCTTCTTACCGAGAGATAAAATCATTGAAATCCAAAGTGGTTGTGTTCGCTCGTGAATGCGACTTACTTTCGTTTTTTTTTTTTTTTTTTTTTTAGTGTTGTAATATTATTCATATAATGGCTTCAGATGTTATAAAAACAAGAAAAAGAGATGAAATATGGTTAATCGGACACACTTGCTCAGAATAAGTGCAAGCAAGATTACCCTCAGTGCAAGAAGTAATGAGTTTATTTTTTCACTATAAAAATGTAATGAAAAAAGTAAATAGAGAATCAGCATCATTAACTGCTGGTGGTGTGATGGCTATATGGGAAAAAGCAAGTATTCCCACCAAGGAAGAGCAATATGTTATCACAAAAATACTCAAATATTTCAAGGAATGGCAGAATTTAAAAAAAAAATAAAGAAAATAAGGCAAAGCGTTCAGCAACAATCAAAGAAAAAGAAAACAAGTGGCAATCAAATTAAATGTTCTGTTTGATATAGCTCAGTCTAATGCTCTAAATATAATGAATATTGACGAAGATAAGCAATTTCTTTTGAACCAAAGAAAAATGAACCGTCTTGGACGAATCGGTAAGATTGATAAACAGTATGCTAGAAAACTTGCTAAACAATTAGAAAAATAAGTTAAGTTGGAAAAAATGAAAGAAAAAGAAGCAATAAATAGACTAACTGAGAAATACGATTTATTGTCATCTTCAGCTACTTCTTCTACAGAGGACAGGAGTGATAGTGACATGAGTCAAAGTCGTCCTAATTCTCCGAAGCCAGGACCTTCTTCAAGCAAAGATTTTTCGATACCAAGGAAACGAGGCCGAAAAACAATCCTAGATTCTAATTTAGCAACTAGTCTCGATGTCGCTAAATTGAGCGACCGGAAAGCAACTGTTGTTTTGACATCTACACTCAAAAGTCTAGGCTGTAATGTATCAGAATACAACGTAAGCTATTCCTCTATACGTCGCCAAAGAATGAATAATAGACTGCAGCTTGCTGAATCAATAAAATCTGATTTCCAACCCCAAACTACACTAACTGTGCACTGGGATGGAAAAATGCTCGAGGACATAACAGGGCATGAAGTAGTAGATCGTCTACCAATCTTGGTATCTGGAAAAGGAGTGGTCCAGCTCTTGGCCGTTGCTAAGCTTCCAGATGGCAAAGGAGAAACCATGGCGTCTGCTATTTTCGAGACAATTTCATCGTGGAACTTACGTGATAAAATAAGATGTATGTGCTTCGACACAACGGCATCTAATACTGGGCGAATAAACGGAGCCTGTATTCTTTTGGAACAAAAAATGCAAAAAGAATTGATTTGGCTCCCTTGTCGGCATCACATCTTAGAAATCATACTGGAAGCTGTCGTAGTATCAGCTATTGGACCATCCAGCGGTCCTGAAATTATAATTTTCAAAAAATTTAAGAGCAGTTGGACAAAAATAAATCAGGAAGACTTCAAAACTGCAATTTTTGAACCATCTACTTGGAATTGCGTTCAAACTGCTGCGACTGATATAATTACTTTTGCTCAGAATCAACTACAACAATTTCAGCCTCGTGACGATTACAGGGAGCTCCTTCATTTAATCATTATCTTTTTAGGAGGGATTCCTGAAAGCGGTATCTCATTCAAAGCCCCTTCTGGAATGCACCGTGCACGTTGGATGGCGAAAGCTGTATATGCATTGAAAATATTTCTATTTAAGCACCAGCTTAAGATCACAATTAAAGAAGCTAAGGCCATTACGGATATCTGCATATTTGTTGTACTTGTCTATGCAAAATACTGGTTTACAGTGCCAGTGGCTTATATGACACCTGAAAATGACCTGAAGATTTTGAAGGACATAGTTGAGTTCGAAAAACATGATACAGTTTTAGCCAAAGTCGCCGGGAAAAAGATGTTGGGTCATCTTTGGTATCTTTCTGAAGAACTGGTTGCTCTAGCTTTTTTTGATAAGTGAATTTCTAATGAAACAAAACGCAGAATGATTTTAGCACTGAATAACGAAAGTTCGGAAAACAGTCCTAAAAAGGCATCTTTGAGGTATGATGCAATCAAAAATCAAAGATTTCGTTACAACAAATACAATGAAATTTTTCAACACGACTGGTATTTCATGCGAGTTCATACAAAAAGATCCTGAGCTGTGGGAAGAAGAAGAAAGCTACAGGTCAGCTAAAGAAATTGTACAAAACATGAGAGTCGTTAATGATATAGCTGAACGAGGTGTTGCTTTGATGGAAGAATACAACAAATTACATACAAACGATGAGGAGCAGAAGCAGTACTTGATGTTGTTAGTTAAGAATTATAGACAGAAAAACCCCAACGTCAATAAGTCAAATTTTATATAACATTTTTTCTTTCTTTCTACTTCGATGTTTCAACACTGTTATTTAGTATTTTCATTCATAAAACTGTATTCTGATTGTAATAAAATTATTTATTTAAAAATTTATCGTTTTTGCTTCATTTCTCATATTTCAAAATTCGGTAGCGACCCTTAAATATCAATTAAAATTTTTTTAAAAAATACTGGTATGTTTTCTAGTGGAATAGACCATTTTTAGGGGTTGAGAGTTAAAAAAAAGGGGAAAAAAATTTTTGGGGTCTTTTATGAATCGCCCTAGTGAAGATGGATCTGGAAAGTCGACTATGTGTTCGCACTGCTGACATTTTAGATACAGCTTTCTTTCCATCTTTTTCTGAAGAGTTAAGTGAGTATGGAGAAAAAGAACTTGCAGAATTCTGTACAGTTTTTAAGCTTCAGGAAGAAAGAGCACTTTCTGAGTGGCACTGCAGACCATAATGTTCGAAAAATTTAAGAAAATCTCACTTACTGCATTGCTTGACAAACTACAGGCTGATAGTTTTAACAATATGCAAGTAATCACCCAAGTGATAAAAATAATCCTCACTCTCTCTCCCAGCAATGCAGAAGTTGAGAGGATTTGGAATAGTGCTGTAAACATTCTACATAACCAGAACATGTCGATGGAAAAAACTGTGTTAGAAAACAGACTACGCATAAAATGCTCTAATATAAAATTATTAGACCCTTTTGATCCAACTGCAGCAATTGAATTGTGGTGGAGAGATTCAGTTGGAAGAAGACCCAATTTTAATGATTAAAATTGTATTGTAATAATAAACTCTGCAAATAAATAATTGATTGCATAAGCATAATATATCTTTGTAAATAAGTAACCAACTACAAGTGTACCTCTATCTAAGGGGGACATTGAAATCGACCACCATCCTTGACTGCGTGCCTAAAACAACTGGCCATTAAAGTTTATGAGTCTACCGGCCAGTGGCTACTAACCAAAAATGGGAATTTTAAGCTTTATAACCAGGCGTAATCCTCTAAATGTGCATGACTAATATATCGTTTTTCAATTTTTCCTGTACTCAGAATGTAGAAATTTAAATCCTCTTGGTTTAAAGTGATTATCGGGCAATCATTTTTTTTTTTTTGCCTAGCACTTAGATCAACTTTTGTTATGTACAAACCTAGATCGTTGGAACTAGTTTCAAAAACTGTCTCATCCATCTCTTCATCCATACAAGCATGATTTTCAGAATTTGGTGAAGGTGTTCTGTCACTATTAAGCACTTCTACTGCTTTTTCAATTTTCGAGACAGCATCTGTAATATTTTAAGTAAGAAAATATATAAGCTATATGTTTTAATAGAAAATATTTCATAAACTATTTTAAAACATTATTTGTTTTTATGCAATCAACGTTTTCTGTCTTTTCATTTGTTATTATTCTTGTTTACCATAAAGTAAAATTAAATGAATTTTACAGACCATAAAAAAACATTTTTCGTTCAGATATACGATTAATATGGTTGCTTTATTTTAGTCATTATAAGCAAGTATCTCACAAAGTAAAAAATATTCATAGGCGAGGAAACAGTTGTAAATTAAGCATATATAAAGAAAACTACTGAAAAAAAATCCACACACACTTAACCTACATTTTATTAAAACGAATAATACTTTTTTAAAAAATAAATAAATTATTTACTGTAAATGAGTTATTACTTATTTTATACACATTTATTATCTTGTGAAGATTATAATAATAATAATAATAATAATTCTAGTTTAGTCATATTAAACTAAATCAGTTAAGGCAGAGCAGTTAGAGAGATACTATAAATTACAAGAAAGGAAATTATAAAAATGGGCTTATAACATTCCCACAGCTAGTATAAAAGAGGTTTTAATATTTTGCGATACTTTCTCGTTATATGGCAGTCATGAAAACAATATTTTAAAATTTGTGATTACATACTGACGATAGCAACAATGTGATCAACTGCGTGAGCAGTTTGAGTGAAAGTGTGATGGTTTTTAATCACCATCCCACCCCCCAAACTGTGTGCATCGTAACTTGATAGCTGACTTTTCTTTGTATATGTTATGTGGGTAGTTTTTTTTTAAATATTTTATTATCTGATAATTATTTAAAGATTAAGTGCCAATAACAGAAAATTTGGAGAAGTAGTATGCCATTCACTATAGATTCTTCATGTTGCATGAATATGATGCAACAAAGTTTTCGGCAGAAAATGACTTAGGCCACCAAACATTTTTGTATATATAAATTACACATACATTTTTGAAATATAAATTACACTCGAATACTTTTTAGAATGGTGTATTTTTTTTTCTGTTATGCAAAGTAAAATTTAAGCAGTACACAGAATTACTATCATTTTTACATTAATGGCAGTCAATGGATTATATCTCAAATTTAGGGCAATCATATTCTTAAATTGTTCGGGAGGGGTGTGATTTCTTCACTGTGTATTAAAGCAGTCTATTTCATCACCTGAAAGTGAAATATGTAGTTAGAGAAGAAAATAAAATCTTTGAGCAATACATTTATGAAAAAAATGAAAGGAAATTCATTTAAGTTCATTTATATTAAAATATCACTCCTTCTCTCTATGTTTTCATTAAAACTATAATTTTAGGGGAATAATACCGTAAGCGGGTGTCGGTTGAGTTGGCGACTTTTTTTTGTCGCCAACATCTAACCTTGGCGACTTTTTTTTCGCGCCAATTAAAACATACGTTGACACATAAGTAACAAAATGAACCCAAAACTACAATACACTTATCTAAACACATAAAAACATTTTTAGACATATTTCAAATGCAATTATGAACAAAATTCACATAAACAAAGCACTAGCTCTGGACTATAGGTACGTTAAAAAATAAATAAGCCGTAACCTTCAAATTATGCAAAATATGTTTCTGCACATAATTATACAACAAAATTTTCCTTGAAACGTTAAAATCGCAGTTTAAAATTAATAGACAAACACTCTACACCGACTACTTCCCCCCCCCCCTCCCCCCACAAAGAACTAAAAAATACTTATATATTTAAACATATTTAAATTGAATACTTCGTGTGATTTCAAGATAAATATACTGCAAATATTTTAACAAAATGCTAAAAAACACTCTTTATAAAATAACAGAAAACCAATATAATAAACCGCCTGCCTCCTTCCCCCCCCCTAGTGATTTTTGCAATTTAATACCTTCAAAACACACTAAATTTACACTATTAATCAGAATCGAATGAAAACTGATCACAAACAACTCAAAAACCATTGCATATTAATTCAAATTAAACCTAAAAATTGTACAAGAATTCTGCAAATCAGGGGCAAAACCATATAACAATTAAAATTAACCATCCCTCTTAAAACCTTAAAAATTTTACTTTTTCATCCCAATTCACAAAAAATAACACAACATACTAAAAACCTTACATAAATATGAAACATAAGATCATAAATATACTCAACTGTACACACGTGTACCGTAAAGCAAGGAATAAACATTTAAATAAATAAAAGAACCACATACCTCAAATTTTATTCATAAACAACGTAACATTATTCCAAATTGAATCCACCTCGAACATTCAAATATGCATATATATATATTCTTCACATCTCCCAACAAACATTTTGAAACTTTTTGTCGAATTTCACTTTACAAAGAATTAATAAACAACGCCCCGGAACAACTACACAAATACGACAGCAAAACTAATAAAAATGACGCAGTAAGTCAAAAACCGAAACTTCGGTTCCCGGTTAAAAGTTACATTCTTTAAACCAATCAAATAATTCCTCAAAATACATTCGGTTACGGTTAAAAAAATCAACCAATCAGAATTTCCTTTATACACAGCAAGATACAACAACTCAACTTCTCCACCAGGTTGCTAGAGAATTCCAAAACAATCGCTATGTTTACCGTCCTGTTTACTAAGTCCCAAGTTGGCGACGCATC
This sequence comes from Cheiracanthium punctorium, assembly GCA_038373885.1. Lineage (NCBI taxonomy): Eukaryota > Metazoa > Arthropoda > Arachnida > Araneae > Cheiracanthiidae > Cheiracanthium > Cheiracanthium punctorium. The sequence goes on along the minus strand of JAWZYV010006809.1, from coordinate 59,891 downwards.
TTGCTTGGCGATGGTCACCCGCTTACGGTATTATCCCCAATTTTAGTTTGACTGAGTACCTCAAAAACAAATTAAAAGACTTAATAAAATAAATAATTTTAGAGAAATAATAATTATGTTAAAAATACTATACAAATAGGCAAACAATACGAATTAAAAGCATTTCAATATCATTTGATTCACAAATTTTCAAACCAATCTACAAGACCTCTCTTCCAAATCAAAAGCTCATTTCTCATTTTATTTGTTTTGTGTCAATGTGTTAAAAAATGTACAAAATAAAAGTTATGAAAAATAAAATATGTTTAAACCCACCCCCCTCTAAAAAGTATTTGATTGTAAACCAAACATTCTATTGGGTTGTTCGGAAAGTCATGTTTTTCGTAGGTCAATATTTTGCCTAGACAAAACTACTGAAGGTAATAATACGAAATTCGGCACATATGTGACTTTCTTAGCGTAGGTGCTAGATTGAAAGCAGTTTTTCAAAATTCGTAACTTAGGGGAATAGGGGGCCAAAACATCCTTTCACATATCTTGCAGGATCTCAAAGAAAAAAAAAAGATATCCATAAAATTCTTGCTCTAAAATACAACCCTCATGAATGTCTAAAAACAGCTTTCAGAGCATTTTGAATATACTGTGTTTAATCAGTATTAAACACAGTTTATGTGTTTACAGCTGATTCTTCGTGGACAGTAGACGTGAAAAAAGGAGAGGATGTCCTTTTTTTTAAGAAAAAAATATTACTTATAAAATTATCCCTTTAAAATTTAACAAATACGGGTCTTATGCCTAGGCACAGCTTGTTTGTAAATGAGTAGTTGTTGAAAATTTATTTGTTTGAGTTAGTTCTATGTAAGACAGTGACATCACTTTCCGAACAACCCAATGTTTTACGTTTGTAAATAAGAAATTAGTTTCTCGAACAAAATATAATATTTTATGATTTTTATATATAAGAAATCATAATACTTTATACTGCATCATTTATTTAAAAAGAATAATTATCTGAAAGTAGGATAAGAAAGTTGAATTACAAGAACTTCGCAGAACACACACACACAAATAATAATCGAACTGAGTATAATAAAAATGAAACTTACCATTGTTTTCTAAGTTTGAATCTTGAACCGTTTCATTACCTTTGGATGTTGAATCTTTTATTTAGTCACATCAAAATACTGGAATTTTTAGATTTTGCTGGGCTTCAGATCACCTCCACTTGCACAAGTTCTTTTCATCTTGCCTATAAACTATGAAATGAAATTCTGGAGTGGTGTGGTACTTCTCATACTCGTTTACAACAATGTCTCTCATCAACTCCATCCATAGAAAGAGTTTAAATCCCAATATCCCAATTTGTCACTGTGCTTGAGAAGTGTGGATCCCAGAACAGTGGAACATGAATAAAATGGATGCCTTCATCTTTCAACACATAAGTGGATTTTCCATTCACATGTCGGGCGGGAAGCTACTGTTGTTACAATCAAAATGTGTTCTCCCTATTGCTTCTTCACTATACACTCTGGATAGTTTCAGTAAACATGAAAATAAAGGCAGTGAAAAAGGTACCGGTTCTAACAGAGAGTTGTTCTTTGTACTTCACGTATACATGGAAAAGGTGCGAACAAGTTTTTAAGTGATTGTTCTTAAAAAGAAGCCGAAATGTTTTAAGGGGAGGGCAGTGATCATGATAACGCCTCTAAATGCGTATTTCACACCTTAGAAATTTTATAATACGTCTTAAGAATTTCGGAATGCATGCTTTTACGCATTGCTTTTCCATGTAAAATTCCGTTTTATGATCAGTGATTATGGCAAGATTTCCCCTTGAAAATGATTTTTATTTACAGTCAACTCTCTGAAATCTGCGATAACTTTTAATGTAAACAGTGAAATTTACAGTTAACACTAACATTATACTTAGATTGTGTAATCAGTTATTACATACGATTTATGTATTAAATGCAATTTAATTATGCATTTGAAAATGTAGTATAATTGTTCGTTGCTTTAAATACTCCTGTGGATAGGAAAATACTCCTTCTAAAATGGTTAAGGAGTATTTTTACTCTTCTGAAAAAAATCTTAGATCGATCACTGGGGGAAGGGGATTAAATCTCGGGTAAGTCTTTGAAGTCTTGGTTTAGTTAGGCGAAAAATGTACCATGGAAATGAAAGGGTCAAACATACATCCATCTTGTTGAAATCGAAAGTCAAAGCTTGCTGATAGGGATAGACAGGTCTTGAAATGCATAGTAGCCCGAAAGCACAAGCAATCATTATCCGAGATAACATCCGAAATGAAAAATCATCTCCAGGTCCCCGTTTCAACAAAAATTGTCAAAAGGAAACTTTGCTGCAAACATTTATGGCAGAGTGGCAATTCGTAAACCGTTGGTGACAGCAACTAATGCTTTGATGCCAATGGTGCAGAGATCATAAAGGCTGGTCTTCAAGCAGTGGCAATAGGTAATATGGTCATATAAATCGTCATTCACCCTATTTCAGACGACCGGACGCATCTATGTCTGGAGAACGCCCAGAGAAGCGTTACATCCTGAATGCCTCTTGCCAACTATGAAGCATGGGGGCTTGCTCCATTACGGTATGGGGTGCAATATCTTGGCGTGGTCTTGGGCCACTTGTTATTCTGCATGGGAGGATCAAATCCAATCACTATCTAAGCATTCTAGGGGATCATGTCCATATTTTTCTCCAAACTGTATTCCCTGGAGAGCGACCGCTTTTTCAAGACGATAACGCCCCTATCCACACTGTTAGGTGCGTTTAAGAATGGTTCAAAGAGCATGGCGATGCAGTTGAACATCTCGCCTGGCCCTCCTCAGTCTCCGGACTTGAATATTTTTGAACATTTATGGGAATATTTGGAATCCAAACTTTGTTCCTGATTTCCACCTTTATTCGGACTTTCGGAATTAGAGACCGCTCTGCAGGCGGACTGGCTTAATATTGTCCATGATCTTTATGCATCTATCCCCCCTCGCATTAAATCTGTACTTCAGTCAAGGGGGTGGTCCAACCCCCTATTGATAAAGATTTTCCATTATTTCACAGGTGCTCGTATTATTTTGTCATCCATCTGTATATGTGAGTTACAATAGTCGTAACCCCCCCCCCAAGGTGGTTATAAAACTAGTCAGTATTAACATAAAATAGGTTGTCATAGAACTAATTAAAGCATTTTAATAATTAGCATCTGCCTTTATCTGTTTGCGAGCAATTCGTGATTACAAGAAAGAAAAAGAAAGGGATAAAAAGTTTGAAAAAACGAGCTTCCCAAGGAGTTATATATCTTACTCACATTAGCTACCGGCATGAAGCTTGGGAGGAGAAACATCGACTTGTTATCCAACTTGGACCAACTACGCAGTATGAGAATTGCCGACGAAACTGCGGCTACCATTGATTGCGCCATCTATTGACGGTAGCAGTAAACAACATCACGCGCGATTTAATGCTTCTCTAATTGAGATTTATTCATTTATGCTGAAATTTCATGAAGTATACACTAACATTTGAATAAATAAATATGATAATTAATATGCATATATAATAATTTTGTTTCTATATTACTTAGTAATAAATTAATTAATAATTTAAATAAATTCTCTTTAAAACTGCATGCGAACGATATAACAGATCAGTTTTTGACAAATATTTTTGGTAGCAATTCGCTAAAAATTAAAAAATATTCCCTGCCTTCTTTCAGGCTATAAATTCCTCTTATATACCCGTTCTTCCACATTATATTTTATTTATTATTATTATTATTATTTTTTTTTTGTCTTTAGTCTTAAAGTTGGTTAGTTAAACCAAAAAACCAAAACAAATATGGAAAGAGAAAAACATTTAACGCCGTTTTTCAGCACCACCAGAGCCTGATTATAACCGACAAGGGCCCCAGGAATTGATGAATTTTGGGGGGGGGGGGGGCATCTATGAAATTTGTTTTATTTTTCATAAAATTTTGATATAAAGAAGGATGTTTCAGAACAAGATTTGAAATTGGGGGGCCCTGGGCAAAGTCCCGATTTGCCCGTGCGATAATAAGGACCTGAGTACCACAAAAAATTACATAAAAATCAATGTCTTTTCAGTTTCAATATCATTTTTCAGTACTACAAAAAATTTCATAAAAAGCATAAAGGAAAAAAAAATATTAATTCAATAAATACACGCATATTCAGTGATTGCAGACTTATGCCAAAAATATCTATTCATTTGTGTGTCTCTTATATATTATAAAATCCCCTCCCCCACCCTAATTAAATTAATAAACAGAAAAATATTATTCATAAAACTGTTATTGTTTTTTTAAAAATGGACAATTTCAAAGTATTATACTGCTGTTTCAATTTGATTATTGGGCCAAATGCCAATTTTAAAGTGTTCATATTAGCATTATACTACTACTAACATGTACAAAAGGTTTTCTATTTACATAGTGTTACTTTTTATGTTATACATTTATAAGGGGCCATATTAAAGAAATATTATGGTGATGCTGTATTGATGCTGTTTGGAGCTTTAAATAACGTTGGATTTTTCTTCCCGAGCGATACATTTCTTTTTCTGGCTTCTGGATATCCACTGTCACATCCAGGTGCAAAGCAGTGACTCGCTCGACCCATATTCTATCAAAATAATTTATTTTATTAAAAAAATATAGCTCGTTCACAATCAAAACAACGCTAAATCCCTATTGGAGCGGTGCGCTGCGCCTCCTGCCGGTGAAAATGGATCCTGGTCCGTTTTCCCGCCTGATCGCCCCACAGACATTCCGATCGCCCATTCCCGATGAGTCGTTGTTGTTGTTGTTGTTGTTGTTGTTGTTATTGGAACATGTATTCGGATTTGTGTGCTTGTGCACGAGGAACCGCTTATAAATCCACGTCAAAGAAAGGACAAACACAAGGGGGGTCAAATGCCTTGGGGAGGACTTTCTGGTATCTAGCGCGTATTCACGTTACATCTGGAGAAAACCGCCCAAACTCCAGACGCTAGACCGACGGCCCGCGAGAGACAGAACCCGTTCCTCCACTTGAGCCATCTCCCAATGTCAGTGGCTTTAACCACTGTGCTACACATTGGTCCCGATGAGTCTCCTTAGAGCTTCATGGCTACCGGGTTTGTTTGTTTGTTTGTTTGTGGTGGTTGAGGTGTGCGCTGCAGCAAGACTAGCCGGCATAACCTCTAATGATTTAGGAAGACAAATCAGGATTTTCGAGGAAACAGAAAAAAAAAAACTAGCACATCGAAAAAGAGAAAAAAAGATCCATTATGTTCTTTTTTCGTAATTTTCCTTTTCTTTCAACATCCTGGCATGAGTATCAAACAAAAAAAAAAAAATTGACCGACGATTTGTAGAGGATGTATATTCTCAAGGTACCCAAAATAACCATATCTAATTTTATAAACCATTCTTGCTCGATTCCTTTCGCATATTAAAAAAAAAAAAAAACTACTAAGAAACCTAGCACTAGGAGAGAGCCTCCAGAATAATTCCCAAGCACCAGCAAACAAAACCACTCAACTCTAGAACACACAACTTAAAAACGTCCACAACCAAGCAAAAGCCGGTGCAGTAAACGAAAAGCTTTTTTATTTTAATTCGAAGACACCAAAAGGCCTGCCAGGAGGGAAGGGGGTCGGTAATGTTCATTTCTTGTAGCAATAAATTCTTTTCATCCCTAAAAGCCCTACATTCAAAAATGTAATGATATTCAGTGCCGACTGCGGCCAAACAAATACTGCATAACGGAGAGAGGGTGAGTTTAAATTTGTGCAGCCTTTCTTCCGTAGCAAAACTTAGAGTGCGAAGACGGGCAGTTAAAACGTCCTCATAGCGGTTTCTAGTCCATTGTAAATGTCTTTACCTAAGTGCGCATTAGTTGTTGAATATTTACAATTCAACCACCAGTCATCAAGGTGAGCGTTTAAGCAATTTTTGAAGTGTTTTTTAATGTCACCCGGAGCAACACCGCTGTAGGTATTTGTAGCAAAAGGACCATTCTTTGCTAAACTGTCTGCCTGTTCGTTAGCTTTAATCCCCATATGGCCAGGGACCCAAATAAGGGAGATTGGCCCCATGTAACTTGGCCATACGAAGGTTGTGGTATAACTGTAGTACTGCAGCCGGAGATTTGTAGGTAGTAGTTTTGAGGCTTTCCAGAGCAGATTTGCTATCCGTGAGGATTAGATAGTTGCCCATGTGTATAAAGTTTGTTACGGCTAAATTTATGGCGAGGACTTCGGCAGTAAATACCGAGTTGATATGATTGATTAGGTGAGCTCGGTAAATAGCGTTACGAGTGTCTACTGCTGCAACAGCAGTTTTATGATTATCCTTGGAAGCATCGGTAGCAATAATGTGGTAATTTCCATAGGCATTCTCTATGTATTCATTTAAACTCCCTCTAATTGCCTGAGGAGGAAGGCTTTTATTTTGAAAGGGAAGGTGTTCCGAAATGATTTCTACAAACTCCGTAATATAACAGAGAGGCCAACGAGTAGGAATTAATTGAGCAGGCGTTATCTGCAACCCCTCCAAATACCTCTCTAACAGAGGTTGGGTGCAGTTTAAAGAAAAGTTGGGGTCAGAGTATGTGTCGCATTTAAGGAGAAACACCGAGGAGAGGAACTCCCTGCGCAGCGAAAGGGAGCATTGACCAGATTCCTTATACAGTTTGAAGAGGGGGGTCCACATTGGAAGACCGGTCGCGAAGCGTAAGGCCGCATTATAAACCACATCCAGGCGTTTTAAAGTGGAAGGAGCAGTGCTTCCATATACAGGGCACGCATACTCAAGGGTACCACGAATAACGGCATTAACTACGCTAAGAAGGTCGGCAGTACGACAACCCCACCTAGAGGAGGAAATGGCCTTTAGGAGATTTAAACGTTTAAGAGCTTTTTTCACGATGTAGTTGACATGGTGTTTAAAACTGAGGCTGCTTGAAAAGAAAACACCAAGAATTTTTATGTTCGTTTCCCCCTGGATTTTTAAGTCAGAATTTGGGGGGGGGGGGCGGTTTTTCGGGAGAAGTTAATCGCGGCACATTTGTCAGGGCGAATATCAAGTTTCCAATAATTGCACCACTGGTGAACCCTATCCAGGCTATTCTGGAGTTTTACTAATGCCGTGGGCATGGACTTATCTGTACAGTACACCAGGATGTCATCCGCGTATACAATTACTTGACTTCCAGAGTCTATTGTCTCAAAGAAATCCCACAAGTATATCATAAATAAAATGGGCGATAGAACACTGCCTTGTGGAACACCCCGGTTAGACTCCAGCTTGCGGGAGAACACCCCCCTCCATTTTATTTGTATTGTCCTGTCGCTGATCCAGTTTTTAATCCATAAAGCCGTCCTACCTGAAATCCCTAAAGTTACCATTTTGTGTACTAGCGCATCCCTCCACACCGAGCCATATGCAGCGTTAATATCTAACTTCACTGCGACTACAAACTCCCCCCCCGTTCTTGCTTTTTTGATGTCGTGGTGGAATAGATATTAAATAAGCGAGGAGGTAAAAGAGGTATCACTTACCTCCTTCAAAGGCGTAAGTCCGTTTTACTCCTCCGTCATCCCGCTAAATTAGCTGGAACGAAAACTGGAATACACGACATTATTAATTGTATATATTTTAGTTTCGTGCTCTTGAATGAGTACAATATATTTATTTTCCGTCTAGGTTATACAATATACATTTAAGAGGAATATCATGTTTACAAAGATTGAATTTTGGCTGGTCGGGATGTCGACCGCTTAGCAGCAGCGCATGGAAGAGAGTGACTTGAAAGTACAGCATGCATGCGTTCTTGCCCCCACGGTTGCCAGGGGCCCCATAGCACGTGTTAAGTAAGGGGCCCTCGTTTGGGTAATTATCACATGCAGATCCATACATCTACATGTGCGGACATCGACGCGTGCAGGAGAAACTGGGTCAGGGAAAGAGTTCGAAAGTTTCATAGTTTTATATTTCCCAACACTCCTGCCTAAAACTTGAAACGTTCAATAATCGTTCAAAATGACAGTTCTATGTCCTATAAAGCTCCTTCGTGGAAGAGCTTTTGTCAGGATGTCTGCAGTCATTGAGTCAGTGGGGACGTATTGAAAAGTTATCACCTTGTCTTCTACCAAATGCTTGAGAAGATGGTATCTCAGGTCTATATGTTTTGTTTTGTGATGATGTCTGTCTGATTTGGCCAATTTAATGCACGATTGGTTGTCTTCAAACACGGTCACTGGATAGTCTTGCGGCATGTCCAGTTCCTTTAGTAGATTTATTAGCCACGCAATTTCTTGTGCAGCACTGGCAGCAGAGACGTATTCCGCCTCAGCTGATGACAATGTCACGCACAGCTGTTTCTTGGAAACCCAGTAAATAGGATTATTTCCTAGCATAAATAGATTTCCAGAGATGGATTTTCGATCTGCTGGATCGTTGGCCCAATCCGCATCTGCGTAAACTTTTAGGACAGGTTCCTCAAAATTTGTAAAAGTCAGTTTAAGGTCAATTGTTGTCTTGAGGTATCTGATGGTTCTTTTGACGGCTTCCCAATCTTTCGCTCTGGGATTTTGATTTCTTCGGCTTAAGATGTTCACAGCGGCACTTATATCTGGTCTAGATATGGTGGAAATATATAGTAGTGCACCTACAGCCTGTCTGTATTTAGTGTTGTTTGGCAAGAGATTTTCGTCATCTAGTGTTTTAATGTAGCCTGGCTCCATGGGTGTTTCTGTTGGTTTTGAGTTTTCTAAACTGAATTTAGTTATTAGTTCTTGGATTTTGTTAGTTTGATCAAGTGTCATTGTGTTTTTATTTGGTCGATTTATGTTTATGCCTAAGTAGTATTTGGCTTCGCCTAAATCAGTTACAGGGTATTCGCTCTTTAATTTATTTATGAGTTTGTCAATGTTTTGATCTTCTCCTGCGATTAGTAGATCATCTACATAAACAATAACATATGTCGTTTTGTTATTTACTGTTTGTTTATACATGCATTTGTCAACCGAGCTCTGTTGAAAGCCGAATTTGGTTAGAGATTGGTGGATTTTTAAGTTCCAAGCTCTAGCAGCTTGTTTCAGCCCATATATTGCCTTTTTAAGTTTACAAACTTTGTGTTCCTCTCCGGGGATTACATGCCCTTCGGGCTGATGCATATACACTTCTTCCTCTAATTCTCCGTGTAAAAATGCAGTTTTTATATCGATATGTCTAAGACTTAAATTTTTATATACAGCCATTGCCAAAAAACTCCTTATCGTTGTATGAGACGCAACAGGTGCAAAGGTCTCGTCATAGTCTACTCCGTATTTTTGGGAGAAACCTTTGGCAACAAGCCTTGCTTTGTATTTTTCTACTGAGCCTTGACTATTATATTTTAATTTAAAAGCCCATTTGCATCCAATAACTTTTGTTCCAGGGGGGGCTACAACTAAATCCCATGTGTTATTATCATGAAGTGAATTTATTTCGTCTAGTGTTGCGTTTACCCATTTTTCCTTCTCCACGGGGTTTTCCATTTTTTGAATTTCATCCCAACTTTTAGGTTCTACTATCCTGGTATTATTTATTACATATGCAAATCTATCAGGAGGAACGCCTTTATTACTCCTCTCTGATCTGCGAGGATAATTTTGTGTACCATTTGAGTTAGCAGGAATATTATTTGGATTTTGTACATTGTCGCCGGCGCTATCTAATTCAACACCGATCAATTGCTGTATAGGTTGAGGATTACCGCTGTTTGATTTTCCTTCCCCGTTATGTGATTCATCATTTTTAATTATTTCCTGATTTCTGTCTTCTAGGAATTTGACTGTTCTACTTATAATTACATTTCTACCGTTGGTACAAATTCTATATCCCTTACTCCTATTATCATAACCTACGAATATCCCTTCTGTAGCGGTGTTGTCAAGTTTTCCTCTATGTAATTTTTGAATATATGCAAATGCGCGACAACCGAACGTTTTAATATTTGATAGATCTGGTTTACGACCAGTCCATTTCTCATAGGGAGTGGAATCACAGGATTGTGTAGGGAGCCTATTTTGCAAATACGTCGCAGTGTTAATGGCTTCCCCCCAAAAGGAGTTAGGTAAATCACCCTCCTTAAGGAGACACCGACACATCTCCATCAAGGTGCGATTTTTGCGTTCCGCAACCCCGTTCTGAGGTGCAGAGTACGGAACTGTCAGTTGGTGATCTATTCCCTCTCTCTTCATATATTCATCAAATTCTTTCCCTATGTACTCCCCTCCGTTATCGGAACGGATTGCCTGCACTTTTCTTCCAAACTTATTTGCGGTCATTGCCACATACTCCTTAAATTTAGAGAAAACTTCATGTTTATTTTTTAATAGATATATTACAGTAAACCGGCTAAAGTCATCTATGAAGGTCAAAAAATAGTATTTCCCACCAATTGTTGGGGTTTGCATTGGTCCACAGAGGTCAGTGTGTACCAATTCTATCGCCTTTGTGGCTCTGAAACTCGCAATTTTTGGATATGGACTATCAGAAAGTTTCGACATAATACAGGTTTCACATACATTATCATGTTTACATTCATCTATTTCAATCCCTATAGCCAAATCTTTATTCACTAATTCTTTTATATGATTGACATTTCTATGACCCAATCTTTTATGCCATTTATATATACAATTTTTATTTTCACATACGTTAACTAAGTTTGCGGTGTGGTATGCGGCATTGTTTATATTACACTCATACAAATTATTATTTACATAACCTTCAATATAAGTTTTATCCCCATGTATAATTTCACACTTGTTTTTGTCAAATACCACCGTACAACCGTTCTCAGTTGCCCTTTTTACAGACAGTAAATTTGCTTCGATTTCGGGTACAAATAGAACATTACGCAGTGTAATTTTATTAATCTCTCCTCCCGATGTTTTTGCCTTGAATTCTATGTCTCCTGACCCGTAGGAGGTCAACGATTTTCCGTTAGCAATTACAACATCGCTTATATTGGTGTCATTTATTCTAGTGAATAAATTTTTATTATTTGAAATGTGTGATGAACTGCCAGAGTCTATTATCCACTTTTTACCTGGACTTCCAGCTAATAGTGCTAAATTTTTAAATTTAGATGCGGTGTCACTAGCTCTATCTGTATAATTTCGGTTCGACTCTTCCTCAAATCTGTGTCTATCGTTTGATTCAAAGCATAGTGATGAATTAGCTTGTTTGGATGTGAAATTTTGATTTTTGTATCTTGTGTTATTGTTCTGTAATTTCTTAAGGTGCCAGCATTCTAATTTTGTGTGATTTTTCATTTTACAGTGTGAACAATATTTAGTTTCTCGTCTATAATTGTTGTTGTGTTTTTTGTTTGTTTGAAATGCTTTAGTAAAATTTTCAGACGGTCGGCTATTCTCAATACGTCTGTTGTATTCATCTATTAGCTTGCTTCTAATAAACTCCGGATTTAATTCCTCTTCAGGTCTCGCTTCTAGTGCCGTTATCAGCGTGTCATAGCTCTCCGGCAGGGAACATAAAAACAACGCCGATATGTGAGAGTCACTGATCTTTTCCCCTATGGCCTTTAACCTCTCAACCAGTTCGAGTATTTTAGTCGTATGCTCTAGCATATTTCCTCTCTCGTCAAGTTTTGTGCTATATAATTTTCTCAATAGATACAGCTTGCTAGAGAGGTTACACCTTTCGTGTATGGTCCTCAGAGCTTCCCATGTAGCCTTTGCGGTTGTGAGATTTTTCACATGTACTATTTGGGAATCTTCAATGAATAAATTGATTAAGGCTCTAGCCTTGTTATCTTTCTTTCGCCAAGTATCGGTTATTGGCGTTGGCGGATCATCTGTTAAGAGATCATTAAGATCTTCTTTTATCAACAGCATCTCCAATTTGAATTTCCAGTTTGAATAATTATGTTGGTTTAATTTCTCAACCACTTGGCTTTCTTTAAATGAAGCCATATTAATTTTTTTTTTGTTTCACAATGTCCTCAGAAATTTTAATATTCTTTCAAGGCACTGAGACTATTCAGTCTCATAATCTATTAAATAAGCGAGGAGGTAAAAGAGGTATCACTTACCTCCTTCAAAGGCGTAAGTCCGTTTAACTCCTCCGTCATCCCGCTAAATTAGCTGGAACGAAAACTGGAATACACGACATTATTAATTGTATATATTTTAGTTTCGTGCTCTTGAATGAGTACAATATATTTATTTTCCGTCTAGGTTATACAATATACATTTAAGAGGAATATCATGTTTACAAAGATTGAATTTTGGCTGGTCGGGATGTCGACCGCTTAGCAGCAGCGCATGGAAGAGAGTGACTTGAAAGTACAGCATGCATGCGTTCTTGCCCCCACGGTTGCCAGGGGCCCCATAGCACGTGTTAAGTAAGGGGCCCTCGTTTGGGTAATTATCACATGCAGATCCATACATCTACATATGCGGACATCGACGCGTGCAGGAGAAACTGGGTCAGGGAAAGAGTTCGAAAGTTTCATAGTTTTATATTTCCCAACAATAGATACAGAGCTTTTGTACTATCCTTAGTAGGAAGAAAGCCAAAGTGTCGATCGTGAAATATGTGCTTTTCCATTACCCAATCTAAGATACGTTTCAGGAGGATTCTTTCCATAACTTTGCACCCCACCAAAGTGAGGGCGATAGGTCTATAAGAACTGACCTGATTTTTTGGTTTGCCAAATTTCCATAGCGGGAGAATAGTCGCAGATTTCCAGTCTGCAGGCACCGTACCAACCCGAAACATACTGTTAAAATCCAGGAGCATTTTTTCCCGATTGGCAGGACTTAAAGCCTTGAAAATAAAGCCCGTAACACCGTCTTCACCAGGAGTGGTGTTTTTCATTTGGCTTATAGCTGTATTAAATTCTTCCAGGATAATATCCTTGTCCCAATGCGCATTATCACCACTGAGGTCATAAGGGATCCCTTCCAAATTCATGCTACTGCTAAACTGTATCCCGAACGCGTTAGCCTGATTAACAGAATCGGCCATCACAGACACTTGATGTTCAAGAAGGAGGTGAAATCCACTCTCCGCAGACCTGTTGCTCAGCGCTTTTAGGATTTTATATATATTACCGTTCTGAGAGGTAGCACAGATGTCAGCCCAAAAGGCCCTGGCCCGTGTCTTTGTATACTTAAGCTGGGAGGAGAACCGTTTATATTCCCTCCAATAATCTTTGGACAGATATGTTTTGGATAAACGTAAGTATTTCCTTTTTTGACCCAGTAGCCAGGCACAGCGCGAATCCCACCAAGGAGGGCTACGAGGGGATATGGGATGCCTTTTCGTATGGGTACGGAGCTTTTCTTTAAAGAGAACTTGGAAGTCATGGAAGGAGACTGAAACCCCAGACGCCATCGAATGATTGATAGCCCGGGAAATTGCTACCCAATCTGTGTTATACACCATGCGTTTTGGAGCAGAGAAGGGGGACAGGTCAAGGACAATGGGAAAATGGTCTGAATCGAAACTGTCCGAGTGTTACATAGAGGTGAAAATTGGGAAATATGTCTGCGCTGGAAAGTGATAAATCAATCAGGGACTGCGTACCACTCGGAGCGATATGCGTCGGAAACTTAGTGTTTAAGATGCAAGTGCTGCTGTTAAGCACCCACCCTAGTAGCAATAACCCATCGGTCGATGAGAGGCGGGTGAGTTAAATCCGAGAAAAGGAGCAATGGCCGATCACGGCTTTTCATCCAAAAAAGGGGAAATTTCATCGGCAACTGGTACAAAATGTCCGCTCGGGGGGCCATAAAGCCGATCATCGTTTCCCGATGACTCCGATGAAATAACGAAAAGAAACCGATAAACTGTTTAAAATATGTTTGTTAATAAAAAATAAACGACTGGCAGCAAAATTTTCAAAAAATGTCCGTTCTGTTTATTATGTTTTCGTCTTTTGTATGCTAAATTTTCGTTTTTCTGAAAAAAAAAAAAAAATTCTTCCTACCCCAGGCCCGAACTTGAGCGTACAGATTACAAGATGAGCGCGCTACCCCTAGACCATCGAATCTTGTCATGTATAAGGCAAAGTATGAAGTAGGGGTTATTTTAGTCTCAGATTGGGACTTTGAGTGAAATTTTGACAAAGTGTTGTTCAGCTGTTATTAATAATAGTCAAAATATTCGATTGGTAAGAAATTAATTTCACTTTTCCCCAATGTATTAAGTAGTAACAACATTCATAACTAATAATTAAGAAACAATATTGCCAATTGTATAGGAATTTTAGTGTGATTTTAACTTTCATATTTCTTGGATAACTTTTAAAAATTAACTGATTTCTCTTCTTGCTGTTTACATTAAAGAGGTTTCAAAAGAGTTGCTCATTGTAATGAAGTTTTCGTTTTTCTTATAATGCAGCAAATAATTTTCTTTTCTTTTTTTTAAACACATTTTTAAAAAATTATTTAAATATTACAAACCATTTTTATATAATAAACACTTACATTTTTTTTAAATATTTCTTTTCAAATTTAATTATTTTGGGAGGGAGCAAGGGGGGGGGGAGTCCACCCTCTGCCCCTTCCCAACCCTAATACAAGAAATTTGAAGTAAATTATGCGAATAATTCAAGAATTTTTCAAAATTTCCCTTAGATTATGCAAAGGCACATCTAAATTACGCAAATATTTATAGGAATTTGGGTAAAGTGTAAACCACTGGGGACACCTGCGAGGCCCGATGACTATAGAACTGCAGTTTCGGATAAGATATTGTTTTTCGGTTTCCCATCGGCGAAACTGCTCGTCTAGATCACTTCTATCCATGAATAAAAATTCATCTATTGCAGATAAACAAAAGTGCACTTGCCGATGACAGGATTCGACGAGTCGATGAGTTAACGATGAGTCGATGAACGACCGAGCAGAAAACAAGCAGTCATTGCGACTAGGGCAGTTAAAAATTTCCTCAGAGCCAACTGTATTATGTGCGTTACCCCAAGCAATATGCTTTTGGTTAAAGTCGCCCAAAATTAGATAGGGGCTTTGAATGTACTTCATAAGGTCACGGAACCAGGTACCAGTGACCCGACCGCACGGACAGTACACATTGACTATGTAAATCCACCGAGACGATATCCAAATTTTAACACACATACTTTCTACATCATTGGTTGAGCAACTACCAATGTCAACTTGCACAGAGGGTAATTTAGAGTGGACAGCAGTGAGGAGACCCCCACCCCGCCCAGGCCTATCTTGCCTGTAAACCACCATCCCTTTCATATTAAAGGAGTCGCTAGCCTTGAGAAAGGATTCCTGCAAAACCACTACGTCAGTGGTAGAAAACGGACGGAATTTAAGCCAATGACACTTTGAACGAATGCCCCTTGCATTCTACTGCACCACAGAAAAGGAAAAATTAGCAGCCATCCCGAAAAAAAGGGGGAGGGAGAAAACAAGAAAAAAAAACCCGCAAACGAAAAAGGGGCAACAACGAGAAAGAAGAAAAAAAAAGGGGGGGGGGAACTAGAATTCCTCGTCCATGTTTTCCAGGCCCAAAGCCGTTACCGGCGGGCCAGTGTCAGCACAGCTAAAGATTTGTTCGAGAGTCTTTGAGAGTTTGTTCAGAGAAATTTGGTCTGGTCGATATGTTGGAAGTATGTTCTGAGTTTTACCAGAGGGACCCGCTTTGGGTTTTTTCGTTTTCCGTTCTGGTGATGTATAATCCTCAGATTTAGTAGTTTCAACTGTGGTGATAACACGTTCCTGGACTAAGCCAGAGAAATTCTGCATTAGACTTCCAAGAGCCTGTAGGAATATATGGGTTTGTTGCTGTAGGACGTTAGTCATAATCTCCTGGGAGCGCTGTAGGAAGTGCTCGAGGCTAGCTTCTAAGTCTATCTGAGAAATAGAGTTGTTTCCGGTGACAAGGGTCTTGTCGTGAATCTCGTTCTTCAAAGCAGTCGCGAAAGTTTTTTGATTTGCGGGAGCTTGAAAGCGCCGCCTTGCCTCGGTGATGGGGAGGTGATTGTCAGTTTTAAATTTAAGAAGGTTTATTTCTGTAGCTCTCGCCGAGCAATTAATACTGGAAGCCTCGTGTGCTGCATCACAATTGCTGCATTTCTGTTGTGTTGACTGGCAGCTTAGAAAATTATGATTTCCGGCGCATTTTTTGCAAACAGCTTCGTATTTGCATTTTTGAGCTATGTGGTCGAAACGCCAACAATTTAGACTTCATAAAATCTTTATCTTCTCAATCATGTAAAATATTTTTATTTCAGAGGGGATATTGGTACCAAAAATGGTGATCAGTACCGTTTCTGTAGGAACTGTTCCAGTGGGACTTTTTTTGGTAAAGCGGCGAATTTCTTTGATTTTAAGGTTATTTTCAGCCTGTAATTCTGTTCCTAAATCTTCAAGCGGGATGCTAGTTGCGATGTTATGCAATAAAAAGCGGGAAGTTATATTTTCTTGTTGGACGTACGGGCGGATAGGTTTCTGAAGGACGTCTGTCATTTCCACCAGTTCTTTTGCACAGTTCAAATTTGACGTCTCAAACATTAGTTTGTTATTTCTCGTAAATTTAAGGTTTAGTATGTGACCGCTGAAAAGCAATTGGCTAGTCAGCTCTGCTTTTAATTTATGTGGTTGGTTACGGGGGATGTTACCATCCTGGGCTTCTAAAAAGATGACTATGTTATTAACTCCATTTGCAAAAGCATATTCCAGTTGGAGGGGAGGAGGGACATCTTCCCCGATACAAAAACTTATGTTAGACACGACTTCACCGTCTGACACGTTGAATTCCGAATGCATGGACATGAGTGCAGGTAACCGCCCACAAAACAACAAGGGATTTCACGGGGGAGTTACCCCAAGAAAAAGAAGGGAGAAATGCACTTACCTCGTGCTATTCTAACTTAAAGGAAAACAAAAATACAACTAAAAAAGGAAGTAAGAACAACACCTACAGTTGGTATAACTATAAACCCAAGAGGGAAAAACAAGCCGGACGAGCAGCGCACCCGCCACCCAACAAACTCCTCCCTCCTTGTAACTAGCTACCGAGTGTGTTTGTAAACAAACGAAATAATCGATTTATAGAGTGCAGTAATATTTTACGAAGTTACACACGATACAAATGGATCTTTTGTATGGTCTGAGGAAAACCATACAAAACCCATATTTCGAGGCTAAAATTCGTATTTGGGATTTTGTTGTTGTTGCAACTCCGTAGAAGGAGGAGCGTTTTGGTTTTTTCCGGGGCCTTCGCAATTAGTAATGGGCCTGCGCGTGTATTTTGATGAGTCATCCAAAGAGGCTTACGGATGCTCGAGTCTTCACGTATACATCAGGCATTTCTTAAGCTTCCTGGTGCTTTCAAACGTTATTTGATGTAGTTTTAAGTAGTAATTGTGTTACTAATTCAAGTACGAACTCATGATTAATTTGTTTGCTATGATACATATTGACATTAAGAAAATAGATGCATATAATTTGAAGCAAAAACAAAGTAGCGCTTACTCTCGTGATTCATGATTGCTTATTTTAGTTTTACAGGTGGATATTTAATATACTTTAAAATAAATAAATACACAAATGAGAAAGCTATTTTTATAATGAATATTTCATGAACGTCGTCGTATTTCCTACGTTATTTTAAACAATTTAACATTAATCTTTAACAAATGATGTATTAAAGCGCATTTCAGTGTTTTCGGGATATCCTGTATATTGGAGAAAATTGATAAAATACGCTCCATAGCGCGATCGCTGAATTAATTATTCTTTAATAAAGACATTTCATGTATTATATGTTATTCTTTTGTCGCTTTCTCAATCCAACTTTGGAATTGAGCAAGCATAAGGAACGCTTGTACATATTAACTAAATTTGAAGTTTCTATATAAACGGGCAAATATCAATAATTTATAATTTACTGTATTTCTGCACTGTACCAAATGTAAGTCTGAATCACATAATCAAGGCATATATAACTGATAAATAACATTTTCAACTGGCAAAATTAAATTGTCTAACTAGTATCACAACGTCATGCTTATTTACAAGAATAAACTACTCAAGTAATACGATTTCTGATTAAAATAATTTATTTATAAATAACAAATGAATAATTATTCACTAAAAATGATTTGCAAACATATTTTTAGAATTTCTAAATAAATTATAAAAGTGTTCACTTACCTTTACATTCAGAGCAAAATGTTCGAATTTTATGATAAATTTTCATGAAAGAAAACGGCGCAAGATTCACAAAGCGATTATCTACATCTAAAGTTCTTTAGTACGACAAAACTATAAAAAAATTGTTTTAAAATAATAAAATAATATAATATTTATAATACATAGAATAATAAAATAGAACAGTGCTAATGGGGAAAACAGGCCTCGATGATTAACTCATTTTTAGCGGTGACAACTCATGCGCAGGCCCGTTGCTTAGCGACGGCCCCGGTTTTTCTCTGTGCTTTATCACTCACGCCAAAGGCAATACTTGGGGTTAAGCTAGTTAGAGTAGATGCAGCATTATTCATAAGCCGGTAAAGACGATTTTTCTCTCTGGAGCTTCGCGTGCGTGCAGCAACAAAAGTAGCTCAAAACTTGATGAACAATTATTTGTTCGTCAACTCACCAAGATTGTCTTTATTATAAAGGTTTTTCTTTTCAAATCCATTAATACAATCAGTAAAAAAAAATGCCGTTTCTAAAGTATGTTGTGTATGTTACGAAGCACCAGATCGAGCATAAAGAGAGAAAGCATAATGTCTTAAACTACATATGGCCAACCACCGGCCTGCGGGCCAGACCGTGGTCCGTCACGGCTTTCGATCCGGCCCGCGGAACATATAAAACCCATATAAACCATTCAAACTCCCATATAAATCCCAATCATACGGCCCGATACTTTGCTAACATCCTGAAGTTTGGCCCGCAACTTTTCAAAGGTTGTCCATACCTGTCTTACGGTCGTATTAACACCGGTGTTAACCCACCGAAACGAGTTTCAGATGTCGAATGAATGTATTTTTGATGTCTATTTAATGTCTGAAGGGGTTAACACGGGTGTCAAGTACTTGGTGAATACGGCCGTTAAACAGTTGCCAAACTGGTGGCATGCACATGCGCAGAATGGCAATTACTCAAATGATAATGGTTTTTCAATCATTTTGGAACAATTTATGTGTAAAAAAAAACTACTCGTATCTAAATATTTTCCTTCGAAATTATTTGATTTCCTAAAATAATGCAGTTAATGTTAAATTTTGCACTGACGGCAGCCATACTAGTAACAAAAAGGGGATGCGTTTTTGGCATCAAAAGTACACGCTTAGGATCGCTGATTCCTTCATCTAGGCATTCCTAAATCTCTGAATTTATTAATCCTATTTTCCTTTGAAAAATGTGTAAAAGAGGACATTGGTGTTTTAATGTCTGTTTCCAGGTAAAATAATATGCGAATTTCGCAAACAACCGATGGAAACTCCCTTCCTCAGCTCTTGACAGGCAGCATTCAATCACATTGCAAATGCTTTTTTGTCCTAGAGCAGAATTTAACTTCATGTTTCGATGATACCTATAAAAACTTAACATTTTCAGCTCTTGATCCGGCTCAACCGTACTTCCAGAACATGCCGCCATCAGTTCGTGTAGATCCCTCAGATGCAGATTTTGTCGATGTAATTCATACAGATTCCTCATCAAGTAAATTCTTAGGTACATTATTGCATTTTTTGTTTCAAAATCTTATATGCCGTTGCTTTGTAATAACCATTAGTATAATGTACATTATGTTGCGTATCTATTTTTATTAATAATCTATATTACACTCACTCAAAAAGTATTGGAGTTATAGCCGAATTTCCTATTTTAGTTTTGGGAATAACTAATTAGCTTAGGAAAAACATAAATTTAGAAAGAAATATAAGAAGTTATTACTATACAGGGTGTCCCAAAAAGGTGATAATGGGCTTTAATTCTTTATCTATCACAGATAAGTGGGCAGTGTAAATTGAAAAATTTCTTCAAAGTAAGTTCGGAAATAATAGTTCGTCAAGAAAAAATTCCTCTTGTTAATTTTCAAAAAGTTTGGTTAAGTTGTTAAGTTTCAAAAGTTTTCAAAAACTTTCTAAATTTGTATAAGACCCCCGTACAAAAACATTCCCAGTTAGTAAAATGTGCCTCATGCACTAATGTGGTGATGTACACCCTCCAAAAAAAATATTCGAGCAAGAAAGAAATTTCCTACGTTGGTTTCGTATATTAAAAATTATTTATCATAGAATATGAATTAGGCTATGTATAAATATGACTTTCCATATTTCTATCAAGTTGTGCGTTTTCAAAAACTGAATTCGCAAATCTAAAATAGGAAATTTCTCTCTTGCTCGAATACTTTTTTTGGAGGGTGTACCAAATTTGAGCTTTTCATCACACGAAATCGCAGAGATATCTTTAAAGAAAAATGGCCGGGGACTATACATGATTTTGTATGCAAAAGTTTATTCCTAGAGTGGAAAAAAATTTTCTTTCGTAATTTCTGTACGACCCCTGAAATACGCTCATTTGACGTGCTTTTTTCCCTTCGAGAGCCATTGAAAAGTGGTTTAAGTCAGCGTTATATTTAACTTCGTATCTCTGACACTTCTTAAGGCATAGCTCTCAAATTTTATATTTCACCTCTTTAGAGTATAAGATAAGTCATATCTTACTAATTGGGAATAGTTTCGTACAGGGGTCGTATAAAAATTTAAAAGTGTAACTTTTTGAAAATTAACGAGATAAATGTTTCTTAACGGAGTATTATTTCCAACCTTATTTTGAACATTTTTTCAATTTATACTGTCCACTTATCTCTAATAGGTAAATAATTTAAGCCCGTTAGCACCTTTTGGGACACCCTCTATACCATATGATTGACTTTTATAGAGAACAATATTTTAAGCATTAAATTGGCATAAGAAATTTGATTTACTCTTGAATACATTTTTGAGAAAGTGTACCTGTATCTACTTATCAATCTATCTGGCACCTGGCGGCTGGAGCACCAATCGCTGACGGCCGCTTTTCGGGAGGTTTGGTCTCCTATCCAAATCCCGTTAGCCCATGCGAGTATGTGTTTGTCCAAATGTACACCCTCTCAGAAAAGTATTCGAGTAAAAGTCAAACTTTCTAGCTTTGTTTGGTATATTAAAAATTATTTATCATGAAATGTGAATTGGGTTATGTGTAATTATAATTTTTCAGACCTTTCTTGAGTTATGCATTTATTAAAAAACTAGTTAGTTATTTGCAAAGCTAAGATAGGAAATTTCGCTTACATTCAAATAACTTTTTGAGAGGGTGCACAGCCTCTCAAAAAAGTATGAGCATAATACAATTCGAAAATAATATACAAATAAAATAGAATTTCATTTGTATAAGCTTTTAAAAAAATAATAGTGATTAGAATCTTTTACGAAAATGAGAACACCAACACAAAAAAGTATTCGAGTATAAGCGAAATTTCCTATTTTGGGTTTGCCAATATTTAACCCATTTGTGCCAGATATTTTTGCTACTTTCTTCGATTTTTGCTAATACCAGCAATAATTGATCAATTTCTGATGCCAACTTCTTGAACAAGGGATGATTTCTCGTAAAATCATTAAACATAAGAATAAAAATGTCACCATCCTACTGGGTCATGTTAAAATATTTTGTGGAGTTGAGGTTCAATATACGTGAATAAAGGCTAGGAAAAATAAATAACGTTTTCGACTGATAGCGAAAATGTCGTCCCTAAAAAAGAGGCACTAGGCATAAATGGGTTAATTTTTGCAAAAGTCACAAATTAACAAAAATGTGAAAAATTGTACTTATGGATTACCGTATTCATATCTTATGATGAAGAATTTTTAATGTACGAAACCACCTAAGAGGTTTCACTTTTACTCGAATACTTTTTTTGGGGGGGTGTTCATTGATATTGAGATTTCACTGTTTTGAAAGTTAATTAATTCTTGATTTTTCATAGCAAAATCTCATGTTTGATCAATTTATGAGAAACAGAAACAGTAGGTCCGTTTACATACATAAAAAAAACTGGGCAAATTCTAGAACTTTCGTTGCTTTCTATCCTGCTTTCCCCACGTAGGGGGAAAATGCGGGACAGAAAGATTCCTAGTCCAATGGGCCCGTTTGCACGCACAAAAATGTTTGGTAAATGCCGGAACTTTCGGTGCTTTCTACTGCATTTCTCCTACTTAGGGAAAACAATGCGTGGTAGAAGGATTGCTAGTCCAAAAAAGGGTAAATGCAGAAATAACCTCGCTTTCCCATGATACATTGCACATTTCCCCCTGTACTCTCCTTTTACCTGGGATTTTCCATTTTCCATGCAAACGGGCCTATTATACAGTACAAATTTTACAAAGTTCTTTCCTCCCTTTTTAAAGCACATATTTCAAAGAGCTCGAATTTTAGTTTTCATTTCAGATTGTTATTCTTCAATGGTATTTCCAATTGCTTTTTAGTTTTCTGTATTTCCTTTTCAATATTTACAGCACTCGGGATGTCTCAAGCTGTAGGTCACGTCGACTTTTATCCCAATAACGGTATGAGCCAGCCAGGATGTAAAATTGCTTCAGTCTATTCCGTATTTTTAGAGGGTCTGTTTGATGGTACGTATTATTTCAGTGAATGAAATGTATACATATTTTACTACAGTAGCGCAGTAGCTATCATAGGTAAGTATGTGAAAGTTTTTAAGTACCATAAATACGACCATAAGTAGACGAGTTTCGAAGTCAGTTTAATTTTTGTTTAAAATGTTATACACTTGTTAAAACTAAATTTAAAAATGAATAAATGCTCCCCAGAAACATTTTTAAAGTTCCCCGAGTAATATGATTAATCTCTTAGATCAGGGGTGGGCCAACTTTAGTGTACGTAAGTTTTACTTTTTGCCTTATAAAAGAGGCGTAATCGACTTGTTCTCGTACACTTAATCTAATCTCCAATGACACTTTACGGAGTCACTTTTACCCTTAAATGTACGAACTTTAAAATCGTTCGCTGCCGATCATGCCATAGCCACGAGTGTACGCTAAATTTCTTACATCAGTTTCGTAAATAACTAATTAATGTTTGGAAAAACACACAGTTTGAAAGAAATATGCGAAATTTTACTGTCGACAACATGAATAATTTATTATTAAAAGCTGTATATGTGAAATTGATATAAAAATTTAGCTTGTACTCTAATCTGGTAGTGAAAGTGTTTTAAAAGTCCATTGTCAAATTTGAAACTTAGGGCATTTAAAGGTTAATAAGGCACTAAAACAGTGCTCTATGTTTCATATATTCCAATCATGTAAGAAAATAATTATTTCAATTATTTCTAGTAAGTCTTTCTAATCATGTAAAACAACGCGATCAATCGACCAGTCGATCGTGATCAACTTGTTGGTCAGGCCTGACTTACACCCTCCAAAAAAAGTATTCGAGCAAGAGAGAAATTTCCTATTTTAGATTTGCGAATAATAATTCAGTTTTTAAAAAACGCACAACTTGATAGAAATATGGAAAGTCATATTTATACATAGCTTAATTCATATTCTATGATAAATAATTTTTAATATACGAAACCAACATAGGAAATTTATCTCTTACTCGAATACTCTTTTTTGGAGGGTGTACGTCATTATCCTATAGGATATCCGATTGGTTGATTTTTAAATCCATAGATACAAATACATCGCACTTCTTTCTCTGATTACTTGTGAGGCGAGAGCTGCAAGATAAAAGCATTCTTTCCTTTAAAAACTGTATACATAATTATTTCATATTAAAGTTTTCATTTATCAAGAAGGGGTGAGGGCAGATCAAAATCCGCTTTCCTCTCTCTGTTTTGGATTATCTCTGGCATCACGGAAGTCCATCTATAGGAGTATTTTTAGGGGAAGGAGGACTGTGGCCTCTGTAAAAGGGATTGCCCTTGACTTTTCAAATTGTTTAGTATTAAGATAATACAAAAAAGTTAAGTATGCTTAAGGTGAGCAGAGTTTTGAACAAAGAATCGGAGACAAATCAACATGGTGTCTCCAATTCTGAAACGAAAATTGGTGGCATTTTATAAATTGAATGCTCTTCTCAGTTAAACTTCTATTTATTCAACCAAAGCATTATTATCATTCATAAAATGAAGGAAAGATGATTGATTTTTTGAAAATTTGTGATGGAATAGACTTTTTAATTAAAATTTTACCCCCAATTGCTGCTTTAACCCTCAAAAAAAAAGTATTCGAGTAAGAGATGAATTTCCTACGTTGGTTTCGTATATTAAAAATTACTTATCATAGAATATGAACTATGCTACGTATAAATATGACTTTCCATATTTCTGTCAAGTTGTCCGTTTTTCAAAAACTCAATTATTCGCAAATCTAAAATAGGAAATTTATCTCTTACTCAAATTTTTTTGGTGGGTGTACATTTTTAGGACAAACTGAAAAATTCCTGAAATTGAGGACTATCCCTTAAAATTGAGGAACGTTTGGTCACCGTAAGTATGCTATAAGAATGTTCACTATAACGCTTTTTTAAGGAGAACCCTTATATTCCCTCTTATGCATGTTTTATATGACTTCAGTTAATAAAAATCTTGCAAGAATTCATTAATTATTTATATTTAATTTCAGCTTTGCGACAATTCGTTTCCTGCAACCACCAAAGAGCAGTGGATTACTTTATTTACTCTTTGAACTTTAAAAAAGCTCTTCCTGTTGCCCATCAGTGTTCCAACTGGAATGACTACAAAGACGGGCGATGTTCTGACTGCGGTAAAAATGGAGAAAAGTGTGCTGTTATGGGAATGAGAGCCGATCAATTTAAACAGTTTAAAAATAACTCTACATCTGTTAAAATGTATTTATCGACATCGGGATCAGCACCATACTGGGGTACGGTACTTACACTCTTAGTGCTTTAAGCTTGTTTTCGTCTGCTCTTTACATGCTGCTAAACTAACTCTTTAAAGCCCATATTCACCGTCTACCTCCACCGCCGGTTTACAGCAAACTCTCGGTGGAGCGTTCAAATGGTATACCATCTGAATACCAAATGAATGCTCAACCGAGAGTTTAGTGTAAAGTCTCGGTCGAGGTAGACGGAGAATATAAGCGTAAATGAAAACTTGAAGGTGCATTCATATTTGCAATTCCGTTCCGTTCTGTTTAGTTACGCGGTGATACTAAAAATTGCATATCTTAAATACTCATTTAATCCAGTGTAAAGTCAATTCTATATTACTGAAAGCCCATTTTGTTTAGTGTAAATATGTTTTTCTCTAGTGACGAAACCAGGAGAAATTTAAACCCTCCTTAAAAAGTTACGCTGCTTTAAGGTAAAATTTAGCTTTATAGTGTTGGTCAAACAAAAGTTAGCCTCTCTCCAGAAATTTTTTTTGTGGTGGGGCGTACCCCTTACGCCCTGTATCCGCTGTGATCGCGGGCAGAGGTAATTTTTTTAATCTTGCTGGAACCCATTAACCATTTCGATTCATTTTTAATATCACACATAAGCAAGTATTGGAACATTATAAAATGTAAAATCTTAGTATTTATCAGAAACCATTTGAGAAGTGTGAATCATATGATGGCCCAAAACGTTTACCGTTATAAAGAGTAAGTAAAAGATTCTGGATATTACATCCTGTCAGTCAGCTCGGATTTGACTGGCAAGGAGCAGCTTGTAATTATTAGATTTATGGAACTATGGCAGCCAATAGAACTTTTTCTAACATTCCTTCAATTGAAAATGTATCACTCGGGCCATGAACTGTCAAAGCCGATACTTAAAGAAAGTGTGTCAATCAGATTTTACAAAATTAATGGACCCGTCACATGATGATAACACAAGTATCTCTAAGCAGGGGCGTAGCCAGAGGGGGGCTGAGGGAGCTGCAGCCCCCCCCCCCCGAAATGGGATTCTTTACTTAGTTTACAATTTGATATTTAGCTTATAATGGAACTTTAGCTTACAATTTGATACACAGCCCCTCACCCCCCCCAAAGAAAAAAATCCTGGCTACGCTACTGTCTCTAATCGTTAAAGAAGTATGAAGGTAAAGACGTGAATCAGTTTGCAATACATTGCTTGGAAAAAATTGTCGACTAAAAAATCGTGTTTCACTTGCTTGTTCCTTAATAACCTTATAAAATTAGTAAATTTTTATTTAGAAGACTAGTATGTACTTTTAAGTCTTATACAGAGTGTCCCATAAAGATGGTAACGGGCTTTAATTCTTTATATATTAGAGATAAGTGGCAAGGTAAATTGAAAAACTGTTCAAAATAAGGTCGGAAATAATACTCCGTTAACCCAATTAGCGCCTGTTTTCAGCACATTCAACAATGTATGTTAAAGCCAGAAGTGATGAATAAATTTCCGCCATTTGTGAGGTAAGAATGTATTTCTTTTTGTAAAAATATTAATAAAACAATAAAAGATCAACATTTTTCTTGGCGACTTTTAGAGGAACATCGCCAAATTTGACGCCAAAAATAAGTCCCCAAAAGTGAGGTTACCGAAGGCCTCGGACCAATATTTCTCGAGATTTCTAGAAATTGCTGAAGAAATCAATAGGAAAACCCAAACCTCCGTATCTCCGGTTCTAGTTGACCGATTTTGATGCAACAAAAAGCAAAATATAACTATTTGATGCGTAGAATAAGAGTTTTGAACTATTTTAACCCATTTATGCCTAGCGTCCCTTTTTTGGGACGGCATTTTCGCTATTAGTTGAAAACGTTATTTATTTTTCCTAGCCTTTATTCATGAGCATCGAGCCTCAACTCTACAAAATATTTTAACATGACCAAGTAGGATGTTGATATTTCGATTTTTATGCATAATGATTTTAAAAGAAATCATCCCTTGTTCAAGAAGTTGACGTCAGAAATTTATCTATTATTTCTGTTATCAGTAAAAAATCGAAGAAAGTCGCAAAAATATCCAGGCACAAATGGGTAAAACCGCAGAACAGCGGGTTGCCCCGAAAATTCGTAACAGTATTTTCTGAAACCAGATTTTTTTAATTCGAGAAATGAAAATAAGGAAAAAAAAATGCTGAAATATTTTTGTGACCGTCTAAAAAAGATCACTTGGCGTTAATGGGTTAAGAAAAATTCATTTTGTAAATTTTTAAAAAGTTACAGTTTTTTAATTTGTATACGACCCCCGTAAAAAATTCCCAATTAGTAAAATGTGCCCCGTACACTAATGTGTTGATCTACAAAATTTCAGCCTTTCAGCTTAAGCGTCTCGGAGATAGTTTTAAATAAAGATGATCCGGGGCTGTCCAACCTCAAAAAAAAAAAAAAAAAAAAAAAAAAAGTATTCGAGTAAGAGATAAAGTTCCTACGTTGGTTTCGTATATTAAAAATTACTTATCGTAGAATATGAATTAGGCTATGTATAAATATGACTTTCCATATTTCTGTCAAGTTGTGCGTTTTTCAAAAACTCAAATTTCATTTGCAAATCTAAAATAGGAAATTTATCTCTTACTCGAATACATTTTTGGAGGGTGTATATGAATTTGAATGTAAACGCTTGTTGCTAGAGTGGGAAAAAATGATTTTCTTTCGTAATTTCTGTACGACCCCTGAAAAGCGATTATCTGACATGATTTTTTCAATTCGAAAGTCATTGAAAAGTGGTTAATTCAGCATATTTTATCTTTATATCTCTGACAATTTTTAAAATATAGTTCTCAAATTTTGTACATTACCATATTAATGTATAAGGCACATTTTACTAACAGGGAATTTTTGTGTACGGGGGTTGTACACAAATTTAAAAAGTGTACATTTTTGAAAATTAACGAGAGGAATTTTTTCTTAAGGAATATTCTTTCCGACATTATTTTGAGCATTTTTTCCAAATACATTGCCCACTTATCTCTAATAATAAAAAATTAAAGCCCATCACCACCTTTTCAGGTGGTAACGGACTCTACTACGACCTTACTAAATACTAGTTTTCCACTAGTTTCTATTTCAGTGCTTAAGGAAGACGGATAGCTTTGGATGCTTCCATTGACTCTTCTTTTAAAAAAATCTTTTTTACATATTTTTTTCTTGCCAATAACTCTGATTTTGATTCTATTTTTGTGTATACGTAGGGAAAATATTAAGATTCAAATAGCACAATCTTAAATGCATAAAAAATTGTTAACATTTACAGGGATGTTAATTCTGCGCCGATTGCGCCGAGCTGCTCCGAAACGCAAATCTTGCGCCGAACTGCGCTTTTAGCCGATTTTTGCGCCGAGCTGCGCCGAATACGTCATTTTGACTCTTTGTTAATTTTTTGCCACTCTTGCAAACTTTGCTTTTCTTATCTGCATTTATTGTAAGTGCTGACTCTAGATTGATTTTGCAGGGCGCAGCGCCCGGCGGCCCTTTTATCGTCTTTTTAGCCCCCGGCCGCCCTATTTCTCTTCTTTATGCGCCCTCCTGCTTTTACATTTTTATTATTATTTGTCAGCAATTGCCACTTTTTATTTCTTACATACCATTTACGGCCCATCACGAAAATAGGTTCGATTGAAAGCGGCCCTTTCACGAAAACAGTCTATGAAATTGGATCTTTCCCACAAATGTTTTTTTTTTTTTTTCAAATATTCTATTCTTTCAGATCGAAATACTGTTACTGCCTTTTTCATTTTCTTTGCACTTGCGCGAGCCGAGTAACCCGAAAAGGGGCCTTATAGTATGTTTTGTTTTTGCTGACTGAATGAGAAGCCCGATCGGCCCGGCAGAACTACCTGGGCATTTCACTTAGGAGTTGGGGGAAGAAAATACGGTTGGGAAAATCAAAATTTTCTTAAGTTATCTAAAAATTTGCGATTCCATCTGTCAATCCTCAAATATCGGTAGCTACGTTTGATAAATAAGTAGTTACGGATTATCAAACAATCATTATTCCAGAGTTCGTCGCCAGCTGTATATAGTTATTGCTCTTTATGTTTTTAATAGTTTTGCGCACTAGCAAGTTTTTTTTTTTAAATTTCCACCTAAACGATTTCCTCTTTCTAATCGGCTTTCTTAGTACATATTATTCTTAATTTATAACAGCTATTTACTAACCATACGTAATTAAGGATGATACAGAAAGTATGCCATAGCAAAACGACGTTTTGCGATTCGAAAGTTTTGCGGCATTTGCTTGTTTGTTATGGCAAGCCTAGACAAGGAATATCTCCTAAGGGGGGTGCCTTGGTCGGTTGACTTTTTAAAGAGTTCTAACGTGTATTGACGTTACATTTGATGAAACCGACAAAAACTCCAGACCGACAGTCACGTGGCCGCACTTCAACACTTCCGGCGTCTATGTTCAGTGGCTTTATCCACTCAAATCGATCTAAAAAACGTGCGATTTGCGACGTTTTGCGAATAAAGCAATTGAAAGACATTGCTTTAGCAGTGTAGCGCTTTAGCAGTGTAGGGTGCAGCAGTGTAGGGCTTAGCAGTGTAGGGCTTTAGCAGTGTAGGGTTATTGGCGCCCGGTGCGGTCCTTCAGTTTGCCGCCCCATTCATTCTAAGTTTCAGGATTCTGCCCCCATTTCAGTCCTTTATTTTTCCACCATATTATTTTTAAGTGTCCTGCTGGCCACCATCCTTTTTTTTATCTTGCTCCCGGGCGCCCCGCCCCCGCCTCTTATTACGCCACAGTTTTAATTATATAAAAGTGGAGTAACTGCAGAATTTAGTAAATGGGACAATTGACAAGATTTAGTATTCTAAATATTCATATTATATATTTTCTTTTTAAAAATTCTCAACATTTTAATAAATGAAGAAAAAATATTAAAAGCAAAAGATAACTAGTTCTGGGAAAGGATGTTTTAAGAAAGCAAACTGTGTCATAAGTTAACAGCTAGGTTATTCATAAAACAAACTGTCATCAATATAAGCTTATTTTCAGTTTAAAAAAAATTGAAATAATTCTGGAAGGTTTATTAATATATAATTTGTTTGAGTACTTCTGGCAAAAGGATGTTAATTATTTCTACTATTTTAATTATTTTAAGCTGATTAAAAACATTTGATAGTTAAAATAAAATATTAATGCTTTTTTCATTTTCAAAAGATTAAAGAAAGAAAACTTTTAAAGACCCTTTTAAGTATGTTACAAAAAACTAAAAATAAAGCTTTATGAAAAATAAATTATTTAAAATATGTTAAACTATATTCGATACCTTTGGACAATTCTGTGAGTTAAACAAAAATATTTATTTTATACCTGCTAAAAAACTTACATGTAGTAATTATTTTTATTTATTTTAAATAATAGTGCTTTTTAAAAATCTTATATTCACTTTTCATGAATGAGCAAACATTAAATTAGAAGCGAAAGAGGAAGAACAAATATATTTCAGTGATTTGATATGGTGTTGTACATTTCAACCATTGGGTGTAATACAAAATTTGCATGACTATGTCATTTATTCTAGCAATCTTCTGTGTTCTGAATTCAATTTTCCCAATTTCTGTAGTTATCAATTGATGGATGAGTTCAATTGTTTGATGCAATTCCAAATAATGTCTAATAGTAATAAAGGTATACATTCAGTAACTTTAAAAATATTTACTTGGTAATCATTCAATAATTATTGCAAACAAAGGAATTTAAATAAAATTATGAGTTATATTATTAAATTTTATACATCCTTCACTGCAGAAATTTTATTATTTTTATTACATGTTAAACACATCTATCCTAATCCACTTACACTGACAGTCCTTTTCTGTTTAAAAGTTTGTACCAATATAGGTGAAATATCATATATGAATGTGATCCAGTAATTGTGGTCCAGTATTGATAGTGTGATAAAATTGAGGAACAAAAATTAACAGTCCCTCTGCCTTCCCCTACTGCCTAACAAATCATGTCTGGCTAAAAATTTCTGAAACCTTCTTCAATAAATGTACTATTCTTATAAATAATAAACATCTACATCACGTAATTTTGAGGGGAAAAAATTAAGCAGAAAATTCAAAATTACTTAGATTAAAACTTTTTTTTTAATCAAAAACTTCTAGTTATGTACAGATTTAATTCACATATTTATGTCATGTTTAGAGCAAAATATTATCAACAAATCATTTTTCCTATTTCGCTTACACTTACTTCTACAGGGCATTTTCTCCAAAAGAAGAGGGGGGGGGAACTAAAGACAAACTGGAAAAAATTTAACTATGCATTGTAAGTCAGAACACATATTACAACTCTGCATGTTAAATTTTCGGGGATCAGATAGTTTCAAACCAGTTTCTAGATATGTTATCTACCTGTACATTCTCGTGAAACCCCAAAGTGCTCTTTTTGAGAACAAGGTGCCCTTTTGAAATTTCTCCCCAAGCGGCCCTTTTTTCTAGAGTCAACACAGTAATATCTTCAATTTTATGCTCCAAAATCATGTTAATTCTGATCCCAAATCTTAGTTTTCCTCGCGGAAGCTAAATTTTTTGTGCTCCTAAGGTGCTCCCAAATGGAATTTTTCTGCTCCCGAGGTGCTCCCAAATGAAATTTTTTCTGCTCCCGGGGTGCTCCCAAATCGAATGTTGGAGTTAACATCCCTGCATTTAATATTTCAATAAATTCGTCTATTAGATGGTAGCTCTTCACCAAACATATTTTATGGAAATATTAAATATTCTATATGTTTAATACATTTAAGATTGTGCCACCTGAATCTTTGATATTTTTACTACGTATACACAAAAGTAGAATCAAAATCGGAGTCATATCTAAGAAAAATTTATGTAAAATAGATTTTTAACATGGGACTCAATGAGAGCGTCGAAAAGTGTCCGTCTCCCTTAAGTCTCTATTTTACAGTTCATGAAATTATTCAAAAACTTTTGCTCAAAACTTGATTTTTTTGAGTTGTGACGGCTTCCTTCCTAAGTAGCAACATATTCAGCGTGCACTACATTCTCTGAATCTCGTAGATCGAAGTTCTTCATTGGCTGTATACATATCTATATTAAATTTGCATTTATAAAATATCTGTCAATAGTATATACATTATTATTAAAAAATTGGGAGGGCTTCTTTGGTTCTGGTAAAAATTTAATTCCATTTCAATAATTTCAAATGGGGAAATTGATTAGAGGCGCACCCTCTGAAAAAAGTATTCGAACGTAAGTAAAATTACCTACGTCGGTTTCACAAATAAAATACGGGTCTTAGTAAAAAGAAATAATCGTGTAGTATATAATAACAATTTCTTGTTAGTATATACTACATTCTTTTGAAAAACTGATTAACTAATAATAAAATTAAGATAGGAAATATAGCTTTTACTCGAATAGTTTTGCGAGAGGGTGTACGAGTGTTTTGGCTAACAAGTTCGGTCAAGGAAGGGACTCTTTTCACTAGCTACAGCTGCCTCACTCAAGGCATTCCTCGTTTTCGCAGATAGCCCTGCTGTGTTTTGCCTAAACAAATCAACAACTACTGAGTACAACTGTATAGTCCTTTAATCCTGAAACCAAGACCTGAAACTTTATTAACGCTTATAGTAGTTTTGACAACTGGATATGGTTAAGAATACGTTTAAAAATATCAGTTTAAAATATTTTGATGCAGAGCAATTTTTCATGCTTTTAACCCAATAGTTTTATAGAATCAATGAAATATTTCGTTGCATCAACAAAGGTTTTGCTGACACTGCAAACTTAGATATTACGCACCATTTGGCAAGTCCAATGAAAACTACCAGACCTACTTTTTCGTCTTAAAAGGTCATGTGTTCTGTCCTTTTATGAGCATTATGGTGTGCTGCCATTTTAAGTACTATGGTGTTCTAAAATATAAATATTAATGCGTTTGTATGACTCATGGTACACATATGATTATGCTATGTTTCGGTTATGTTTAAGAAACCAGATTGTTAAATGCAAATGTGTTAATTTCTTGGTGGAATCCAGCCTGTTTTGTTCCGTCAACAAAATAGCTACAAAAATTCTGTTAATACTATTTTTCGGTAAAAATCACGCAAGATATTTTTTTATTCATCAAAACATATTTTAGTGCATTTTTAAATTCATTAGAATACAGGAAGATCTTCAACTTTTTTGATACTTAAAGGACTTTTTATTTAGTTTACAGCTATCAAGTCATGATAAAACTTGCAAAACCAGCAGAATTCAAAGACAGATCAGGTGACATAACCTTGACGATTCAGGGCTCAAAAACGAAATACGATTTCAAATTATCGACAAAGTAAGTATTCAATAGCATGTAATTAAAAATCTAGACTAGCTTATCAAATATCAATTAAAATAAAATGACACAAAAAGGTATAAACGTCTTTAACCTATTAAGTTTCATTTCCTACACATGGGCAAAATTGTCATTGGAGACTGGTTAAGACCGGTACCCACATGTGTTTTTTTGTTGCACGGCAACGATGAGGTGCCGCAGCTGCGGCGTGCAACTAAAGTACCCGCAAAACACTAGCACAATGCACACGTACCAGCGACAACCGCGTGACGACGTGCGTCCATCCTTCGTGCAAGTTTCGCCGCAGCGCGGTCTCTCAGTGCTTCTAAAAAATTCTCTTCTAAAAAAGTTCAGCGTACTGTAGCATCAATTTGCGACACAGCGTAGTCACGCGGTAAAATAACACAAAGTGTACACCTTCTCTAAAAATTATTCGAGTAAAGTCAAACTTCCTACTATGGTTTCGTAATATTTATAATAAAATATGAATTAGGTTATGCGTAATTATAATTTTTCGTAGTTCTGTCAAGCTGCGCATTTTTTAAAAACTAATTATTTGCAAAACTAAAATAGTTCGCTTATACTCAAATACTTTTTCAGAGGGTGTACACCGGGCCCTGCAGGATTAGACTACGTAATTCATGAGACTCCCTTCTGTTCATGGTATGCAATGTGGTTCCTCCCATGGTCTATTCGTGCGTTTCATCTTGAAAAAGCTGTCTATGGGCCCGTTTAAACTCACAAAAAATCATGGTAAATGCCGGAACTTTCACTACTTTCTACCCCGCTTCCCCGGAAGAACAATTCCTAGTCCAAAGAAGGGTAAATGTAGGATGACCTCCATGTACTCTGCTTTTACCGGAGATTTTTCATTTTCCCATGTAAACGGGCCTCTGAAGGTGTTAACTGAGTTGATTTAAAATGCAATAGTAGGTTGACTTTTCGAAATGATTTCGTATAGTGGTTGAGCGTTGTAAAGTTGCACGATAATCCAGGCGAATATCACTTTGCGAAACTATTACGAGATAGACAATTGCATTAGGACAAGACTTTTATTTAAATTGTTAGAAACAATTCTTAGATACAGGATGGTGGTGTCTGGGAGACGCTTAGCTAGAATGAACAAAAAGGATCCGACTAATCAGCAGTAAAATTCAATCGAACAATGATCAGGATGTTGACGATAAGTTAAACTTGACATATTAAAGGAACGCCCAAACGAGAGCAAATAATACGTTCACTATAAAAGACGCCGAAAAACCGCAGGATATTCTTAATCAACAAAGGGATGACAAGACAGAAAAAAGAGCAGGGTAACCATTTTTTGAAGATAAAACTAGCCAAATTACAGTAAACCCGTGTAAATTTGTTCAGCAGAATTTTAACTGGTGTGAGTCCATATTTGCTAATGAAAACAATAAAGTATTGTACGCGTTAAGGGGGGGGCGTTGAGCATAGATGCATATTAATTAAATGTAACTGCTTTGCAGTTACACTTAATTAATATGCAGCCCATCTGTCGAGAAACAGATGTTTCTTAACAGCTAGGAAAGCGAAAGAAACGCAACTGACTTCGAGCTATTATTGACAGAGAGAAACGGGGGAAAGAATAATTTAAGCATGCAACTAAGGCGAATAAGCAGTTAACTGAAATTGAACATGTGAGAAAAAGCGTAATACAAAATTTTGAAAGCCGCTGAAATTAAAAAGAGAAAATTTAAACTTAAAATGCTTAATTTAAAATAACATTAAATTTTAGAAACAGAAAACAAATGACAATTAATATTAAACGTGTGATCTTCATCTCAGGGCCTAATTATGTCGATGTCTAGGTGTCAATAGTCGTTCGTGAATGCGTTGCATTCTGTGTTAGTGTCTTGCTTGGCATTAGTTTTTCACGAAAATCTTCGTATAAATCTATTATATCTATCACAGGCAGCTTGCGTGTAAAATGAATCTATGAACCAAATATGCCGTAGCAAGGTATTTACTACGAAAAAATCTATTTCGTAAGCAGAAACGCATGTTCGACAACCAGTGCAATGGTGTATCTAATCACTCTACGGATGTAGCCGGAGGGCCTGGTCAACTCCCGAAATTTTGGAATTTTGCTAATTGGATGTCAATAAATCAAGCATTTTTGTGAGAAATTCTACTTTCTTTCACCTCCGAAACTTTTTTTCGTTACGTCCCTGAGTCACTCTATTTCATCGAGCTGCCTTTTCGTAACATACTTGAACAAATGGATAAGGAAATAATTACAGCAAGATCATTGTGTAGACCGACTGGAGAGAATCTCAGAACTTACGAAAACCCAAAGAGTATCTCAAGAGTTGTGAGAACTGCCAGTGATAAATTTTCAACCGAATTGCAACCCTAGTAGTGAACAAAAACTGTTTAGGACACACTAGAGGTATATTTTAGACATATGTCAGGCAATCAAAAGTGACAACTAATCAAATGACTTGTCGAAGCCATAGATAAAGGCAGTCATCGCAGTCGTTCTTTTTTTATAAAAATTCCTACCTCTATAAATAATAGACTCAAATTCTCTGCTGCTTCAACAGTTGTTAAATATTCTTTTAGATGTTAAATTTACGCTAATAAACCATTATATATTAGGCTGTTTAAGTAAAACTTCGATAGAGGTGGGAATTTTAAAAAAGTAGGAAGACTGCGATGCCGTGTATAGGAATCTCTAAATTGAGCATAACGGAAGAAACCTTGTTGCCTCCAAATGGTAGCCATAATGGCATGCGCATGCACAGAGTCGCAGTAGCTTAAATTATAATGGTATTTTTAGTTATTTTAGAACAATCTGCGTTTTAGAAAGTACTCGTATCGAAATAGTTTCCCTTGAACTTATTTATTTTTCTAAAGTAATGCAATGTATGTTCCATTTCACGTTCACGGCCGCCATGTTAGTGGCATAAATATAGAGAATTTTTGGTATCAAAAAGTACACGATTAGGAGCATTAAATGCTTGATCTAGGTATTCCTAAATCTATGGCCAAGGCATGATTCCGTCCGAATTTGGATGGTTCACAAGGGTAAAAAAAATTAAATTGTATTCGATTAAAAGTCAAACTTCCTATGTTAGCTTTGCATGTTAAAAATTATTTATCATAAAATATGGATAAGGTTATGCATAACTATAATTTTTCATAGTTCTGTTGATCTGCGTATTTTTTAAAAACTAATTAATTATTCGCAAAACTAAAATAGAAAATTTTTCTTATACTGGGATTATTTTTTGAGAGGCTGGACATTATGACTTTCTTTTACAATTTTACATGCTAGTCTGATGCAGTTAACAGTCAAAACTTCGTTACTGTCTCATTCGTGTGCATAGAGCAGTTGAAACACCTCGATACTTGCCTGGTGACCTACAGCAAACTGTTTTCCTTCCCACTGACCGTACACCTTCTAAATAAAGTATTCGAGTACAATCTATCGAAATTTCCTATTTTGCCTTTTGTGAATAATTAAATCGCTTTTTTTTAAACTCACAAACCGAGAGAAATATTTTTGAAAAATTGTAATTATGTATAACTTAAATCACATTTTATGATAAATAATGTTTCATATTTGAAATCCGCGTAGAAAGTTTGATTTTTACTCGAATACTTTTTTGAGAGGGTGCAGCTCGTTCTTTGCCCATCCCAAAAACTTATTAATGATGTTCAAGTTTTTTTTATGATAAAAGGCACATAAAATATCTACGGCGGAGAAAAATTTTAAAAACAAGGTAGTCTGTTTTCGGCTTTTCTTGCTGCGGCGCACACCTCAACCACCACCAAATACAAATACTGAGACAATTGATTGAAACAAAACCAAATTTTCTTGTCCAACTCTTGTTGGGAAACATACTAACAAAGACATTGGCTGCATTCGTAAACGACAAACTCGTTGCACGAGTTTTCGTAAGAAAACTGGAATGCGTGTGTTGAGTGCTGTCAGTGGTTATCAGTTTCTTTTGCCTTTACGAACAACTTCAGTTTCATGAGTTTCGTCGCCTAGGAAACGTGTTTGTTTACAATCCAGGAATACGTTAAAACTTTGCTGAGGAGAGTTTTTAGCACACGCTCAATATAAAACCAACCGGATTTTTAAAAGAAAGAATGACCATCATTGAAGTGTACAGATTAAAATTTAGAAATTTCAACTTAAATTTCATTTTTTCAAAAGTATTTAGCAAGAGAAATTCAAATTTCGCAAATAACGGTTCAAATCAACTTCAACCTTGACACTAAAACATGCATTTTTGAATTTACTAAAATGAAAAATACAAGAAAATGATTACCTTTGAAAAAGTATGTACCTTCGTAGCAGTTTCTAACGTATACCTCAATTTCCTCCTCGAAAAACTAATATTTGCAGCTTCAGCAAACGTAAAATACTTTTCATAACATCATACTATTCCATAACAACGGACGCCATTTCTAAACAAAAACAACGCGCAGAAAGTAAAACTCAACGAACCTAATTCATTCTCAGTTTACTTCGTTTGAAACTAATTGCACCCAGTTTTGTATACGAGCGCTCTAGTTTTTAAACTGAAAGCACTCAGTTTCCTTTACGAACACCTTAGATAGAAACTCGTTGCACGAGTGCAACTCGTTTGGCGTTTACGAATGCGGCCATTAATTCTTTCATAAAATCAGGAAATATCCGAAGTTGTTTATAAAAAAGTTTTTCTGCCATACGCAAGCGGTTAAGCGATGCTTGTACACAGCCTCTCAAGAAAGTATTCGAGTTCAAGCGAAATTTCCTATTTTAGTATTGCCCATAATTGACTAGTTTTTTTTTAAATATAAAGCTCGACAGAACTAGTAAGAAAGTGAGCAAGAGTGAAATTGATGATGAAAAATTGATTTATGAAAAATTCTAATTATGGATAACCTAATTCATGTTTTATGATAAATAATTTTTAATAAACGAATCCAACGTAGGAAGTTTGACTTTTACTCGAATACTTTTTTGAGAGGGTGTAGCTACTGTAGTCACTGAGATTTGAAAATGTGCACAACTTGTTTCAGAATTTCGGGGACCCAGCGCTAATTTGTTCTCAATTCTGTGTTTAAAATTTTTTTTGGGTCACCACCATTACATCCATTTGCTTAAAGCTAAATGACAGCAGTCAAAAGATAGCTATTAACCGCTTAACTGCCGCAGGCGTATATATACGCTTTGTGTAATTGATGCTTTAAGTGGCCCGGGGTATATATATATAAGCCGTTCTCAAATAATTTCCTCAGTATTTTGTTGTTTGTAATATAAACACTCTCAATTTTTGACATGCGATAGCTTCAATTTGAACAGAGGTTTGCAAAATGTACACTCATTTCTTTGAATCGGGGAGGGGGGGTTTCTAGAGGTGGCAGTTAAGGGGTTAAAGGTGAGCATGCGTCCCCTTTTCTGGAACAGTCCCCAATTTCAATTTAAAAAAAGACCTATTTTTGCTGAATTAAAAAAAACAGCAGCGTTTGGAGAAATTCTACGCAAACCACTCGGGAAAACGCTTACGCTAACTGAGGTCACGGGTTATGTAGTGTGTCCGTTTAGGACTTGAGCATATACCCTTTTTGGTTTTATATACGTAATGATGTTAGCACTGAAGATTGAGCTTTTCAATTGCCAAGTTAAGGTCGAATGGTGGTGAAATTTTATTTTTAATCAGTTTATTTCTTACGCTGGAAATAATTTACAGGCGATAATGATTTGAGCGACTTTTTAGAATCAAATTGAAAGATGAAACCGAATGCTAATTAAATAATTATATCTAACAATTTTTATTTATTTTCCAGAACTGGTGACCTGATTCATGGTGCCACGTATTCTTTCTTTGTCAGTCATCCTGACGAACTAGGAAAACTGAAGGGCCTGACATTTAAATGGACTACTAAATCATGGATATCCTTTCTTTCAAAACATATTATTTATTTGGACTACGTTAAAGTGATTCCTTTGAATGCGATAGATAAAGTGTAAGTACTGAGATCTTTTGATTTAAAACATGTTCATTGAGAACATGTTCATGTATTATATTTTATTATATTTAAGCTGGTAAATAACCATAGGAATAGCATTTTGAAAATGTATTACTAAAAAAAATAATAATACAAAATCAAATAATATTTTCGTTTTTTATTTACGTGAAGGCTATATTATTTCTGTAAAAATTCTTTATTGTTTATATTATGATCTTTAAGTGCCATCCACGCATTAAAACCTATCCTATGTTTCAAACGATATCAATGTGCACCCTCCAAAAAAAATTTCGAGTAAGAGATAAATTTCCTACGTTGGTTTCGTACATTAAAAATTATTTATCATAGAATATGAATTAGACTACGTATAAATATGACTTTCCGTATTTCTGTCAAGTTGTGCGTTTTCCAAAAACTCAATTATTATTCTCAAATCTAAAATAGGAAATTTATCTCTTACTCGAATACTTTTTTTTGGAGGGTGTACACATATCAAGCATATTTTGTAAATAGGAAATTGTTAGATTTTGCAAATTCCTGTTATGCTTTCTATAAAGCTATAATACGCCATCTAGTAGGTTTTTGGAACGTTTTTTTTACTAGGTAAAATTCCTATAATTTCACAATGCTATTACCCAATTTTCATGAAATTTTGCTGCATTAGAGAGCATTTTCCAAAATTCTTAACCTATTGGAGGTAGGAGGCAAAAATGTTTGCTGCGGCTTAACGAGATCGCCTTCGCACACGCTACACTTCGGCTATTGAAGGCCTGGCGAATGGGTACCTTTTCCCTGGTTGGATAACGCTGACATCTACCACGCGGATTTCATTGGATCGAAAGCAGCTCCCACCGCAAGCACACCCTTCATTGATAACCCGGACCACGAATACGCATTCTCCTTCTTGCCTTCAGCGACAGATAGCGCCAGTCCCGACCTCATCAATCTCTCGCTCATTCAAAGTCCGCGACGTGCGGCAACAAGTCCCACATCAAGTGATACACTACACAAAAGTCCACAACGCGTGGCAGCAATCTCTTAAGTTCACAACGCTTAGCAAATCCCATAAAGCTTGGAACATCGTTCATCAACCTCCAACTGACTCTGTAGGCGGGGGGAGTAGTGCGGAGGCATTGCCTCCGTGCGTAATCGGATGCCTCCTTGGTACGCTACACCTCGGCAATTGAAGGCCGGGGTATTGCTTAACTTTTGCCTGGTTGGGAAGCGTTGCTATTTACCACACGGATTTCATGGAATCGAAATCAGCTTTTGCCGCTCGTCCTCCCTTCACATCTCTTTCTTAAGCTGCATTCATACTGGCCGTTCTGAACCTCTAAGATGCCGTGATGACATCACTCAGCGAAGCAAAGCGGCCTTTGCGCAGAGATCGCTGAGGATTAGCGGAATACCTGGGAAGAAAAGATATTCCGCGGCGACCGCGAAGCTACATTACCAATTAGAGAAGAGCGTTTCCAGAGCATTATTCAAACGTCCCACTTCGCCGGAGTACGGCGTGATTTCATTGGTTCATTTATTGCGGCCCCGTAAGCTGGCGCGCGTACAACCTACATTTCAAAACGAAAAAGAACGGTGGGGCAGAGCGGAGTCTTTCGCACGGAACGGCCAGTATGAATGCAGAGTTAAAGATAAAGGCCATCACAAACGAATATCTAAAAATCACTTTCAGGACACTTTGGAATTCGTACTCCGAGGAAGGTTGATAGTCCTCCTCACTTTTTTCACATATCTTTTTTAAATCTATATATATATATATATATATATATATATATATATATACACACACACCGAAGTGCCATTAGATTATAACCCCATATTAATAACATGTAGGACCACCTTTAGCCCTCAAAACTGCCAGCACCCGGTGTGGCATTAACTCCACAAGGTGCTGATAGGTAGTGCGAGATATCTGGTACCAAGCGCTCACCAACTGGTCCTGCAACTCCCGCACATTGCGAGGCGGTAGCGTGGCAGGACAAATTTCGTTTTTCAGGTGTTCCACAAATGCTCTATTAGATTAATGTCAGGTGAATTTGGAGGTCAAGACATGACTTGAAAGTTTCTGGAATGTTCCTCAAACCACTCCCTGACGATTCAACCCTTATTACCCTCAGGTGCATTATGCTGTTGGCAAACACCATCCCCTAGCGTAAGTACGGGCGAGGACCCCCTAGAAAGACTGTAATCATTGTAAAAATGGTAATCTATGGATTCTGTATACATATTTTAATTTTGCATTGTTTTCTCGCTCTTTTTACTTTCCGAACATGTACCATGTAAGGAAAGTATTGTAATCATGAAAAAATTTGACTTCGAGATTTTGGTATATTTACACGTGTTGAGGTCTTCTGAATACATTTATGTTATTTTTACGAGATGTATGTATGTATGTGTGTGTTTATGTGTGTTTGTGTGTATGTGAGTGAACACGATAGCTCCTAAACGGGAATTCAATTGAGCTCAAATTGGGTATATATGTTATAAACCACCGTCGCAAGACCGGTATTGATTTTGGTGTGTATAGGACTTATAGTTTTCCTACAGGGCTACGACAAAGATTTCTTTTACATTATGGATTATGGGGGGAAATTCTTGAAAGTGCGCTAGTGTTTACGATACATTCGATTGAGCTCAAATTCGGTATATATGTTATAAACCACCATCATAAGACTGGTATTGATTTTGATGTGTATAGGACTTACAGTTTTTCTACAGGGCTACGACAAAGATTTCTTTTACATTATGGCTTATGGGGAGAAATTCTTGAAAGTGCGCAAGCATTTAAACGGCGCATTCGATTTAACTTCAATTTGGTATATATATATATTTGAATTATTCATCGATTAAAATTTATTTAAATGCTTGGTAATGATCTTAATCGTAAGTGTTCGGAAAGTAGAGTGGAGTCACTCCAGATTTTTTTATTATTGGATTTCTTTTTATTAAAGTCAAGATTACTGAAATTTCTACAAATTTAACATCGACTATAAGCATAAACTTTTTAAAAACTAACAGTAATCCAAATCAGTTCCAATAAATTAATTAAAAGTAGCTCTGTACTCCTCTATCGTCTGTTAGTGAATGTATCCAAAAATTAAATTTCTATGAGCACTGAATAGAAATGGACTTTGAAATTAAGATTCGTTTAAAAGAAATTGCATATTTAAATCTCACTAATATTTCTTTAAAACCCATTTTTCCTCTTAGATTTGAAGGCAATGTTCATTACAACACGAAAAATATCTTCCCAAAATCTTCGGTCACGCTACGCTTATGATATTAAGTTATAAAAATAAACACATGCATGTGTATAAAAATATGAATTAACCCATTTATGCCTAGAGTCCCTTTTTTGGGACGGCATTTTCGCTATTAGTCGAAAACGTTATTTATTTTTCCTAGCCTTTATTCATGAGCATCGAGCCTCAACTCTACAAAATATTTTAACATGACCAAGTAGGATGTTGATATTTCGATTTTTATGCATAATGATTTTAAAAGAAATCATCCCTTGTTCAAGAAGTTGACGTCAGAAATTTATCTATTATTTCTGTTATCAGTAAAAATAGAAGAAAGTCGCAAAAATATCCAGGCACAAATGGGTTAACAAGCCCAGGTCATGAGTTCCACACAGCAAAGGTCATGAGTCCCACATCTTAAGTTGTAGGGTCTTATCTATTCCTGGCTAAGGAAGTCGCTAATCGTCTGGGCTCCATGCCCAATTTCACCCCATGGCGCATGATCTATTCCCACTGTTGCCAAGCAGATATGTGGGAGAAAGTGCAGAGATAAGTTTCCCTTGATGCGATAAAAAAAAAAAAAAAAAAAAACTTGCACGGCTTTTGCTGCGTTTCCTCCCAAATTGATGATCAGTATTTCAGGAACAGATGACCTTTTGCTACTAGGGATACTAGGCAAAATTTCCGACTTTTTCAATATTTAAAACTTTTGAACGAATCGTAGAAGAAGTTGAAACTTCACAATTTTAATCTCAAAGATAAGTATAACAAGCAAACAATGAATCAATTAAATATATATAACAACAACTTGATTATTATTATTATTATTCGGGTGTTTTATTTGAAATTACAATAGAGATGAATTTTAGCTTCTTTTTAGATACGTCAA
Source organism: Cheiracanthium punctorium (assembly GCA_038373885.1). Lineage (NCBI taxonomy): Eukaryota > Metazoa > Arthropoda > Arachnida > Araneae > Cheiracanthiidae > Cheiracanthium > Cheiracanthium punctorium. The sequence continues at coordinate 16,436 of JAWZYV010006809.1, read as the reverse complement.
TGTATATATATAAATTTGCGCTATTATTCTCCCATTAAGCTTATCAAGTAATAAATTTTTAATATTTTATTTTTTCTAGAACTCAGGAAAAGAATTCTAAGAAGTTTTGCTACCAGTCAAAGCAAGGCATCGAATCAAAGAAAAGTGTAGATCTTAGGGAGTGCAATTAATCATGTATTGTTGTACAGTCTGCTTTTAAAAAATGTCTCTTTCATTAAAATTTATTTATATTAATGAGTGTTTTTCATTACTTGGACCAGTAATTCCCGAAGTGGTCCATATGGTCCTCCAGGGATCCACTCCGAACGGCAAGGGGACAAACAACAGAAAAATATAGGAGTCCATGAGATGTAAAAAATGGTCCAAGAGACAAATTATTTTTTTTAGGGCACAGAAAATCCATTATTACACATTGAAACAATGCGATTTGTATAAAAGCATCTTTAAATGTTCTCAAAAGCAAGCGATGGGAAAATTCACCATTAAAAAAAAGTTCAGTTAGTCTCTTCTTTTGAAATTACCGCGAGATATTTTAATATCGAATTACATATTGTTTACATTTCCAGGTCGGTAAATTGAAGGCGATGGTTCAAATCCCTGCCCACCTCGTCACCCGAGACCTGATATCACACTCGCGTATTCCTTTCTGTGGGGGTGTATGTTAAAGATCATGTCATGTTGGCCGAACAAAAGTTCGGTGGGTGTGACACATGCTCTGAACCAGTGGCGGATCCACGGGGGGGTGGGCTTTGGGGGCTCGAGCCCACCCCAGAGCTAGAAATACACTATGGATTAGGGAAAATAAAAAAAATATTGTAAATTTTCACATGAACTGAAATTTTAAAAAGTAGCACTGTATGTACAGTTGACTCTCTGTTTAACGACGATCTCTTTCCAAAGTCCCGTTAACTCCGTAAAAAATTTCTATTCAAACACGACATCGTTTCTGTTTAACAACGATTTCTTTTTAGCATCTTAAGCTACAGCATTAAGGGAAAACATTTTTAAGAGTGGGAAAAAAGTGTCGGGGAATGTCAAAAATGCAATTCCAAAGACAATCTCAACTACCTGAGTGTATTCTCAAAGGTATTTTAGAAGCAAAGAGAAAATTCTTGAAGCAGCACAAAAATTTAGTTCGGGATCCAAATCCAAACGGCCGAAAAGTCAATGTGGCCGATTGGGAGAGTTTGCCAAGGCACTTCTGCATGCAAAATGTTGCATGAAGCAAGAGCATCCAACATTCTAATTTCTGGGCCCCACCATGGCCGAGTGGATAAGACCCTCGACATGATAGGCGGCTGAAGTGTGAAGGTCCCGCGTTTGGGCCTACCGCGCGGCTGTCGATCTAACTATCTAGAGTTTTTCCAGATTTAACGTGAATACGCGTTAGAACCTCTGAAAAAATCCTCCGACCAAAGCAACCGCCCCAGAATGCAGATGCCTCTAGCATGCATAGGCTTGCCACATAACACATAACTCCAATTTCTGGAGGCCCGATGAGTGGCTGAGCGCATAGCGCTCGCAACTGGGAGAAGAAAAGTGCCTGGTTCAAACTCAGGTCGCGTCCGTCAATCTAGCCGTTCGGAGTCTTACGTAGTTTTCTCCGAAACTTCTCATAAATGCGGATAAGACCATTTAGAAAACCCCCCCACGTAGACAGGGCCTGATTTTGACCAACAGAGGCCCCGGGCATTGATGAATTTGAACCCCCCAACATCAATGGTTTTTGTTTTATTTTTCATAAAATTTTGATATAAAAAGGAATATTTCGGAACATTTTAAAGTGGGTGGCCTTTTTGAGCCGAGGGCCCTGGACAAAGTCCCGATTTGCCCATGCGATAATAAGGTTCTGCACGTAGGGCACCCCGTACTCGGGCTAGATCCCTCATGTAGATAATTGTTTGTATTACCAAAATAAAATAAAATCAAGCAATTACTGCAGTGCTCTTATTCTGGCAGAAAAATTTGGAATGCAAAATTTTCAGGCTTCGGCTGGTTAGATAGAAAAATTCATAAAATGGAAGCTGACGCATTTCACATTTGAGGAAATCTGGAAGAAAGAATAACGGGAAGGCGAAAAATGAAACAACTGACTCATTATGATTTTCTTGAAACCTAATTTTATTGTATTGTTTGCTTTTATTATCTTTTTTTAAGGTAACTTAAAATAATTTTTTGTGGATAATAAAATAATATAATGATAATAAAAGTAACATCTTTGAACACGCAAATATATCAAGAAAAATATTCCCAGTCCTAAGAATGTAAAGTGTAAAGGGTTGATGTTGGTGCTGTAGGATTACCGCCAGTTATCTGCACATGGAATCTAAGCCATGGGTGGGATGCACTCCGTGGGGTCTTTCTAAGGGGTCCTAACCCTTATTTACGTTAAGTTTCGGAGGAAAGCACGGAAAACTCCGAACAGTTAGGTCGGCGGACGCGAACTGGTTTTGAACCAGCCACCTTCCAAAGTGTAAAGGGAAATGTTATTCTTTTACAAATTCTGTTTATGGAAGATCTCTATTTAAAGACGATTTTTCACATTTTCACGGTTCCTTTGATGTCGTTAAACAGAGAGCCAACTATATATATATATACCATGAATATTTACACCAATACTTATTGAATCCTTGTGGACTAAACATAATTTCTCTATTTACAAAAATGATAGAGCTTTTATTTTTAAACAGAAGGAGGGGCAAATTTTATTGACTCGCTATCGCCACAGTGGCTGGAGCACAGTTCCGAGTTTTATTTGTACAGTGGAACCTGTCTAATGGGACTACCCTTGGGAAGAACAAAACTGGCCACCTTACAAAGGTGGTAAAGTGTGATGGTTGTAAAGCGAAATTGCATTAAAGTTGTCACTATAGACAGACGATCTCTTTTCCAAGGTGATCACTTTAGCAGGCTCCGCCGTATTTGAATGGACGACGGCACACTGATACGGGGAAAAAAATCTTCCGTTGCTCTCTCCATTTTATAGGGGGCATAGTTTGCGGTTTAGTGCAGAAATCTTTTATCGGTAAACCCTGAATTGCCATTAAAAAGTTGTAAAATTCGCTGCGAGAATGCCTTCTTACCCACTGCAGTCACGTTAGACGCAGCGGCAATCAGCATCGGCCTTAAGTGATGCTGAAGCATAGACGAACAATCAACCCTCAGCAATTTGTACAGCTTTCATTCTTTCAACTGCTCTCATAAGTTGTCCACACCACCCAGACGTATGGGTACAAATCCTCATTATAAAAGTAATACATATTCTAAGATATCAGACAAAGCGAGTACCTGGCAATGTATAGCTGGTCTGGTTTTAAAAAAGAAATCTCAAATTGTAAATAGCAGGTAATAGTGATAATAGTTGTAAATAGCAATTGAGGTTGGTTTACTACAGTCCTCACAAAAAAGGAACTGGGAATTACTTAATCTGTAAAACTTAATGCCATCGTAAAATGCGAAAATGTATGCTGTGAACACTGTATATTGCACGGTGGCTGTGAAATGGGTTCAATAATGCATTCAGCAATTATACTCTGTACACACTAAAATGTTAATGGTTAGGGCCAGCGAACAACAACATGAATAAAGGTCGTTGCTGATTAGCCACGTCTTGTCGTCACTACAGTCGTTAAGGCGACATTTTTCTGGCAAAATTTACGACTTTTAATGACCAGTCGGGATCTACCAACAAAAGATTAATGTGTTAAACTGAAAACCCTGACTCCACACAATGGAGACAGCAAGGAAACTTTTTTTTTCCGTATCAGTCCCGTCGTCCATTGAAACGCATAAAGCACGTGGCTTATGAGCATCGGCGTTAACTATAGGGCGCACGATAGCTCTGCCCCCCCTTCCGAGTTTTCTTTCGACGGTCCTTGCAGCAGACAACATACTTATTTAGTTGTGATATACCATGTATAATTATACCTTGGGAGAAAAAGTATTGGGAAATCAATGTATCATCCTAATGAAAAACGGAGCCCCCCCCAGATGGTTTCTCTGGATCCGCCCCTGTTCTGAACATCATTCTTTTTTTTTTTCTTCCAATTAGTAGCGCAATACCTTTTTCAAAGGAGTGAGTAATTTTCAATAGCAAACGGGGGAGGGGAGTCAACCTTTTAACTTGTCCCTTTCCTTTTTAACACAATGAAGAAATACGAAATCGCTGATCTCTTACTGAAAGATCGATTTGTCAATTTTCAGAAATATTTTCCACGGTGCACAAAGTGACTACATACTCGGGATGAATTTGAGGAGGGGGTGGATAAACGGTAAAAATCAGCTAAGTGTAGAAATTGACCAGTATTTTTCTGCTAAAATAAGTGGCATGAAAATGGTTTTAAAACAACCGTATATTACATATTAAGTTGCAATGATTTTAAAAAAAAGTTAAATACAGTAAGCACTTCGTTAATCGGCATTCAACTCCCCCCTTCCCATAAATTGTTTTAAAGCATTTACCACTATTTAGGAAGCTGATGGTTTCATTTTCAAATAATCAATATCTGATTTAATACAAATCAAATGAATGTTTGTATTTACAAAGTCGAATCTTATAAAAATAATAAGTAACTTAATTTTTTTTATCCTATTTGGAGAGTCCAGTTCCCAGTCTATGCTGCCATAGCATGGGATGCCGCCATGCACGCCGATCTCTCTTTTCCGTGAGAACAGAGGCTCCGGCCTGTGTGCAGTCTTGTTCTTCGATCGGCAGCTGAAACTGGTTATGTAATACGAGTGTAGTTCAGAAAGTTGTTTGTTTTAAAGTTCAATGAAAACAAAGGTGTACCCAAGACACGCATGCATAAACTGAAGAAGATAGATAAGGAGGGGTACTTTAAGAAAAAAAAATTAAATTCTTGTGAAACTCAGGGAGAGGGGGGTAGGGCATTTTACGGTTAATATTTAATTATAGCATAATTATTATAACATAATTATTTGTCTTCATTAAGACTATAACTTAGTACAATTAGCTTTAACTTCCGTGGAATATTAGCAACTAAATATATAAACAATACAATAATCTAAGAAGAAACAAAGAAAAAATAATGAAAATAATTACTCAAGTTACTTCGGACTTCGGACAGGATAATAATCTAAATATTTTTCCAGAATTGAGGAATACAAAATATAGGTGTGAACCAATAATGTAAGAACTTTAGGGGAGGGATTTACACACCTGACTTCACACTGACTTATACACTTGACTTCACATATACAGTTTTGAGATTCCAGTAGACAATCAAGCATGAAGCGGAATTTCTGTTTTATCCGAGATTCAACTACTGAAAGCTGTAGACGTGGCACTGCATTCTTGTACCTGTAAGAGGAATTTGGTAAAATCATCGGAATTAAAAGTTTAACAATATTGTATCTTTACTCACAAAAAAAAAAAAAAGTCATCCATAGGGCTGCACGTCAGCAGTGAAAATTTCTTTTCAAGCTTTCTATAATTTATATTTATGCAGTTAAACAGGTTTTCACACATTATTGTATTTTTATTAACAAAAAATAAACATTTATGAACGTTTTTATACATTTTAAATTCTTTATAAAAATGTAAATATTTTTTAAGGCTGTAAGGGTGTCGCGCATTTATTTATAATATTCTCACAATTTCACATATTTTTTTTTTACGTTTGAACATATTTTAACGCAATTTTCACTGGGTTAGCATTGGAAATTTCTGATTTTTTTATTTAATTACATTTCAAATTTCGCGCTCGATTTGTGTGCACATTTAAAATTTAAAAAGAGAGAGGGAGTCCGCGCACAGGCCGCAACGTGACACATTTGGTATATGCGTACGGTATACATCAGTGATGGACATTTTTCTCCAAGTGCTAGATTTTGTTCGATTTAATTAATAATTATGTACGTGAAGTTATTAATTATCAATAATTATGCACCAGTGGTGTAGTCGAAATGGGACGCCGTCCCCCTACTTTTTCACTTCAGTCTATACGTCGCCCCACTTTTTATTCTCAGGGGGGACGCTCATTTACAAGGTTTTTTTTTTAAATTCTGTGAAGAAATTAAAATTTTCTTTTTATTCGCGCGAGAGCAAGTACATCGGTATAACAATCAAAAGGAAACTTTTGACTGTTTGAATCGACTTTACAAATGCTATTGCAAGGGATTCTTAAACACTTCAATAGTGAAAACATATCTATAAGAATAGAACAGATTATAATCTTTCCGAACGCACTCTTGGTAAATAATGTCTTTCCGAATGGCCGAAAAAGTGACAAAAATCGGGGTAGCGAATAGTCACGCACCAATCAAAAAGAAAATCTGTCACTTTGACATTGGATTGTCGCCTCACGATGGCGCAGTGGTTATGTAACTGGAAATGGTAGACGGGCGAAGTGTGAAGGTCCCGGGTTCGGATCCCATTGTGCGTCCGTCGACTTAACAGTTCGGAGTTTTCCGTGGCTCTCTCCGAAACTTTGCGTAAATACGGTTTAGGATCCCTTAGAAAGACCCCGACGGAGGGCAACCCCCCCCCTTTGTGCTGTTCTTCTGACGAGGATTTATGAAAAGACTTCGAGCCAAGCACACAAATCCGATATACATTTTCCCAGCAACAAATTAAGTAGCTTACACGGTTTTTCAAAAATACTTAGTTTAGATTATTAACAATTAATCAATAATTTAACAATGAGTTCATTTTAATTAATTAATAAACAAATGATGGTTAAATTAGTTTCATTGGTTGTTTAATGAATAATTCCTTTTAATGAATCCAATAAGTTTAGGTTAAATTTCGTCAAAAATGCGCGTCCCCCCCACTTTTTTTCTTAGGACTACAACACTGTTATGCACCTATGTTGTAATGAACAGTAATCCTATTTATTTGTAACGAATGATAGATTTATAATTCAAATTCAAATACACTGTAGTATAACACTTGTAATTCAAACAATGTACAGTATATAATGATTAACACACTCCACATTATCAAATTAACTTTATTGCACAATAACTAGATAGCTATCCAAATCAAGTACAGTTTTTAAATAAATAATCGAAAATTATAGCACCTATCCAGCTAGAAGAAGTCTGCACTTTTTTTACGAAAACATATAGGTTGCACACAATGTGTACATAAAAAGTAGATATTTCTGAATCTTTTGAAAGTATACACTTGTTGTGCAAATTATATGCAGTTTTTATGCAAAACAAAACTTTAATCAGTTTGAAACAATGTTCAGAAAAATCTCAAACTGACTGACGGATGATAGGTTCTTCTAGGAGTGCCCTGGGCACTAGGCCTTTAACTCCAGTATGCAAGATCTTTGTAGGGTATTTTCAGTCTTGTAAAAAAAATCTCAAAATCTAATCCAATTTTTTTTAATCCGACGCCTATAGATTAAGTTGAGTGATCAACTGTCATCAGTGGCGCACACAAGATTTTCTCTTGGAGGGGGTTCAACTCATAAAGCTGTGATACCAACTATCTGAAAAAATGCTGATTTTTTTTATTTTTATCATAACCCCCATTTACAGTGTTTTTATTTATCTACCTTAACTGCTGAAAATAAGAATTTGATTTCTTCAAACATAAGCCACATTCGTAAACACCAAACGAGTTACACTCGTGCAACGAGTTTCCATCTAAGGTGTTCGCAAAGGAAACTGAGTGCATTCAATTTTGTATAAACTAGAGCGTTCGTATACAAAACTGACTGCGGTTGGTTTCAAACGAAGTAAACTGAGCACGGAGCAGGTTAATCCAGTTGTACAGAAGATACACTTGCTGCACGTTGTTTTTGTTTTGAAATGTCGTCCGGTGTTATGGAAAAGTATATTACTATGAAAAGTATTTTACGTTCCCTGAAGCTGCAAATATTACTTTTTCGAAGAGGAAATTCGTGCACACGTTAGAAACTGCAACGAAGGTACACCCTCCAAAAAAAGTATTCGAGCAAGAAGGAAATTTCCTACGTTGGTTTCGTATATTAAATATTATTTATCATAGAATATGAATTAGGCTATGTATAAATATGACTTTCCATATTTCTATCAAGTTGTGCGTTTTTCAAAAACTGAATTATTATTCGCAAATCTAAAATGGGAAATTTCTCTCTTGCTCGAATACTTTTTTTGGAGGGTGTACATAATTTTTCAAAGGCAATCAATTTCTTGTATTTTTCATTTTAATAAATTCAAAAATGCATATTTTAGTGTTGAGATTGAAGTCGATTTAAACCTTTATTAGCGAAATTTGAACTTTTCTTGCTGAATACTTTTGAAAAAATGGAGTTGAAATTTGTAAATTTTGATCTGTGAATTTCAATTATGGGCACTCTTTCTTTTAAAAATCCTGTTGATTTTATACTGAGTATGTACAAAAAACTCTCCTCAGCAAAAATAACAACAGACGCGAATTGTAAACACTAGGCGACGAAACTAAATAAAATGAAGTTTTTCGTAAAAGCAAAAAAACTGATAGCACTAAACACACGCATTCCATTTTTCATACGAAAACGCGTGCAACGAGTTTGTCGTTTAAGAATACACGCAATGAAAATTTGCATTAGCAATTAGAAAAGAAATTTGCAGTTCATAACCCCCCCCCCTCCGCAAGCATAAAAAACTAGGGGTGAAAGGGAATCGAACCCAAGATCGTAGGCTTAACCCTTCATAAGGCCGTGGTAAGAATACTTACCACCTACGGTCTATTAAATACAGAAATCAATTTTCATTAATGAATTTCTTTATTTTTGTTCAGTTATATTGGATGTATATTTTTCCATACATCTAGATGCTAAATTATATTTGGCTGATGAACTTTTCTTTCATTCGTAATTTTAAAGAAAGCTCGAATAATTACTCGAAAATTGAGCATAAGAATCATCGCTTTTGATTCTATATTTTTGCGTTTAATCCGTGTACAAGCAGCAGGTAGTTTTCCGACTTTGATTTTATGAATAATTAATGTATTCTTCTGCAAAATTCCTACGTTTGTTTAATACTTGTTTCTCCAATTTCACGTGTGATATTACAGTACACAGAAAATATATGAATTAATCCTAAAAAGTGGGCCAGAAAAATCCCAAGTACTTTCGACTCTCTGCTCATAAACTCGCCTTATAAAGGGTTAAGCGATTAGAGGAGAGAAGGACTGGCCTTAACCTCTCAGTCACCGGCTCTCCACGGGGGTCAGTTGAACATTAATTTTCGGACATTACAATTCCCCGTTTTACTGGCATAGAGAAAGGGAATTTCAAAAACCAATAGATGAGGAGGAATCGAATCCTCGACTGTAGGCTTATCCCGTTAGCGCTCGACTTTTTTCAGTACATTCTCCTATCTTCCTTGATGCCGGAAGTGATTAATAAATTTCCGACTTTTGTGTGGTATGAAGGATGTATTTCTTTTTCTAGAAATGTAAATACCGTAAAATACAGCAACCCCGCCCCCTGCTTTTCTCGTGCATTTCGTTTGTTCTTAAAATACCAACTAAACGCCCCCTTAAGATGGATTTATACTGCTGGCTTCGTGCTGCCCAGACACGGCTCTGCCCCACCGTTCTTTTTTCTTTAGAAACTTTGGCTGATCGCGCGCGAGCGTGCGGGCAGCACTAAATCCAACAATGAAATCACTCCATATGCCAGCGAAGTGTGACGTCAGAACAATACTCTCCGCTTTGCTATGCTAAGTGACGTCATCGCGGCGTCTTAGCGGTGCTGAACAAGCAGTAGGAATCCAGCTTCACTTGAAAATAGCGGGGGGTGCGCTTGAACGGTATATATTTCCGATTTTTACCGCGATTTTCCTTGAAGATTGGGGGGCACTTTTGCAGTATTTTACGTATTTTAAGACAGTGTACTTATTTTACGTATTTTAAGACAGTGAAAGATTCTTACTTTTTTCTATCGCCAAGTATTTTGTGGAAATCAGACGTTACTCGAGAAATTAAAATAGGAAAAAAAATTAATGCTTAAATATTTTTGCGACCTACAAATCCTATCTTGCGACCGTCTAAAAAATAATAGCTGGGCGTTAATGGGTTAAGCGATTAACGTAGTGAAGGACATGCCCTTCACCTCTAACGCGCTGGCTTCCTTGGCTGGTTGTTGACATGTGAACTCTATTGTGTTGATTCAAGAAGACTTCTTTTATGCAAATCTACTGCTGTATATATACTGCAATGACGCAACATCAAGTCTTTTGTGAGTTGTCGGAGGACGAAGAACCTTCTACAAAACCCGTACACAAACCTAACAAACCTAAAAAGCGAACTTGGAAACACCAAAGAGAAGCTAAAAAACAGCTTCCAGAAAAACCGCAACCGAACACTACGAAAGCTCCTGAAACGCACACATACTTTACAAACTTTATGGATATCACGAAATCTATCATAGACATAACTAAAATCGTTAACTACTTTAAAGAGCTTTCTTCTAAAATTACCAAACATACTGAGCCCATTGAACAACTTTGCATTATTATGGAGCTCACTCAAAAGTACTTTATCCAAACTATCAATGGCTAGCACAACCAAAAACTTCTTGCGCGTTCTATACTGGAACGCAAATAGTCTTCACCAAAAAATTAGTGAGTTAAGAAACTTCTTATCGTACGGTGAGTACGATGTTATTTTATTGCAAGAAACCAAACTAAAAAAAACACATAAGGTATAACATCCCTAATTACATACTGTACAGAAACGACCGCCAATGTAGTCGTACAAATGGTGGCACTGCCATCTACGTAAAAAATGACATACCACACTATCCAGTAACGGACTTAACTCACGAAATACTGGAAGCAAACTCCATTATTATTACTGGTGACCCTCAAAAACATATAATGCTGACATCTGCATACGTCAGGCACGGACATCCTTTCCCGACTAAAGACATTCACAACATATTCAATTACTGCGAAGCAAATGTTATTGGTGACTTTAACGCTCACCATTTCGCATGGGACTTCAAATACAACTGCCCCTTCGGCACATCCCTACTAAAATTTATGATCAATAACAACATACGTATGGCTGTTCCACCCCTTCCTACTCATTACGCCACTAACGGATCATCGTCCATAATAGACCTTGCTATTTACAAAAACATGAATCAAACAATCCAAAGCTCTGTGCTACAGCGGTTTGACTCCGATCATCTCCCAGTGCAATTTGACATTAACTTAAACATTGCACGGCATCCTCAGAATGTTCACTTAAAAACAAACTGGATAAACTACACGAACCGACTGCTAAGCGCACCTATTTGCCTTCCTGATATCCACAATACTGAAGACATTGAACGCGAGACTACTCGCATCACGGATATAATAACGTCCGCTTACTACAACTCATCTGAACCGGTCAAAAACAACGGAGCTATCAAACTCCCTTCTCACATTAAAGAAAAAATTAGGCAGCGTAATACTGCCAGGAAATTATACCAACGCACTCGTAGTCCCATAGACAGGCAAAACTATCACAAAATAAGAGCTGAAACTAGAGTACTACTACGAGCCCATTCAAATGAAAACTGGGAAAATTTTATCACTAGCCTTAACCCCGAAGACAGTTCAGTGTGGAAGGCACTGAAAAAACTAAAAAACCAAAAATCGCATATCCCTCCCCTCAAAGAAGGCAGCAGTTACGCCTTAACCGACTACGATAAAGCAAATGCACTGGCTAGAACATATGAAAAGCAATTTAGCCTCCACGAAAACATTGCAGTGGACCCAACTACGGATTACCATATAAAGGAGACTGTCGATAATTTCCTTCGCACTCCTTGTACAACTGAAATCTCCCCCACAAAACCGACGGAGCTGGTTATGATAATTAAAAAACTGTTAATTAAAAAATGTCCTGGAAGCGACAAAATTAGTAACGTCATGCTAAGAAATATGCCTGCACGTACCCTCATTTTCCTGACCTCGTTGATTAACCACATACTCAAATTAAAATACTTCCCAAAAGCCTGGAAAACATCAATCGTCTGTCCTATACCCAAGCCAAATCAAAGCAGCACCTCACCTAGCTCGTACAGACCGATTAGTTTATTAAGCGCCTTAAGTAAATTAGCGGAGAGAGTCATACTCCACCGCATTCAAGAACACCTCACTCGAAACAACATTATTATTCCCGAACAATTTGGATTTAGAGAACAACACAGTACGACTCACCAACTCCTTAGAGTCACAGAACATATCGCTGAAGCAATGAAAGAAAAAAAGGAAGTCGGTATTCTCCTCCTAGACATATCAAAAGCGTTTGACAAAGTATATCATACAGGCCTCATGTACAAGCTCATACAAATCGGCATGCCAGACTCTCTAATTCATTTAATTCATAATTACCTTTCTGACCGTACATTTATGGTTCGTGTAAACAATACTCATTCTAACCGCACTCCTATAAATAGTGGTGTTCCCCAAGGATCAATCCTGGGACCTACACTGTTTAACTTGTACGTCAACGATATCCCTAGAAATCCGTACACCACACTTGCTCTGTTCGCCGACGATACGGCGATTATTTGCAGAGCTCACCACCCCACAGTACTCTCAAGATGCATTCAAGCACATATTGATGCTCTCGAAACCTGGCTCGATACCTGGAAAATTAAACTAAACTCCGACAAATGCCAAGCAATACACTTCTCAAGAAAACATAACCCTCCCCGCATATACGTAAACAACAATGTCGTCCCATGTAGTAACACTGCCACTTAACTGGGAATTACATTGGACAGGTCACTCACATGGAAACCACACATTACTAAAATTAGAAACCGAATGGCGGCTGCCACCAAAAAGATTGCTCCTATACTTTATTCTAAAAAACTCAGCAAGCAAAACAAAACGCTAATTTACAAAACAATGATCAGGCCTATCGCTACTTATGCAGCCTCCGTATGGGCTTTTGCAGCTAAATCGCATAGGAAATCCCTGCAAGCTAAACAAAGTGCAATACTTAGAAAAATCCGTAAAGGAAACCACTTCCTAAGAAACACTACGATTCAAAATGACCTGGCCGTTGAGCCGATTAAGCACACAATCCACAGACTTGCCGTAAACTTTTACGATAATATATCCAGTATCAATAACGACATTCTTGCCGAATTTCCGGATTACGACTTTCGTGATCCATCTAACAGCAAAAGACCGAAGGCGGTCCTCGCCAAATGCTCTCCATATCTTGACATATTTGATCCTCCACAATAACGTACTTCACACCGCGGCATTTAAAAAAAAAAAAATACTAAATAAAAAAACCCTTTCCCTACTAACATCCTTCTGGCCGGGCTGTTCATGCAGATCACTTCTTACTGTACTTGACTGATATTCATCTCAACCCGTCCTGTTTGGGGACTCATTACAAGACTGAAAATACCCGACTGAAAAGATCTTACATACTGGAGTTAAAGGCCTAGTGCCCAGGGCACTCCTACAAGAACCTATCATCAGTCATCAAGTCTTTTGGTTGATGAACGTGATGCTGGTGTGAGTTGTAGCTTAATGAGATTGTCTGAAGGTGTGTGTGTTTATATTCTAGAAACTTTGTATAGGTGTTGTTAATTCATGATTTTAAGAAAACATATTGGGAGTTAAAGCACTTTATGCTCCCGATATTTGTCTGATCTTAACTGGTTGAGCAAATATTGACTTAGCAAATTTCAATATCGTTCAGGGTAGTGGTAAAATAATTCTTCTGAAAATATTTGCATATAGAATAATTAAAAGGTAGATGGTACATGCTGTATAATTATTTCAATTATAATGAATGTAATATAAAGTTGTAAATACGTAATAAAAAAAAATTTGGCCAGATTACTATTCCTTTGTTAAAACAAATGAGTAACAATATGTGTACAAGGTTTAGGGGCGATTTCAGTAAACTTGAGAATTAATTTGTAATGTAGCAAAATCTAAACATTCTCCGAAGCTATTGATGGGCTATTGAGTATAAACTGTTAGAGAAAACTGTATTGAGTATTTAAAGGTTATTTCGTTGAATCTGAAAGATGCAAGAGTTCGTTAAAACGCGTGCGTACTTCCGAGCTGGAATCTAGTAATAAATTAGTTGCTTAAAATATGGCTATTATAATTGAACTTGCTTCTTCTGCATACAGCTAGAACAGATCGGATTTAATATCTGAGGTGAATGGTTTACAATGTTGTTAAATAGTGTATGATACATTCTTGAGGTGAAGTTCCACATGCATTTGGTTACATTGGAAGTCGTTGAGAACATGCACTTTTGGATAAGACTAAAATAAGAAATTGGACAAAATATAAACCGTATGTTAAAAAATTAAAGAATTTGGTTCACTAGTATTTCTTCACATACCTAAAGTTATCCGGAATAAATTGAACTAGGAAAAAACGAGTTATAAGATACGAGAAAAAAACTAAAGGCTACCTTATATCTATCCCTGATCGTGAAGTTGCTGAAACTATTAATGTTAAATTGACGAAAATAAGTAGATAATGTAATAGTCTTCCATTAGACAACCATTAAATGTAATAGTCTTCCATTAGACAACCATTAAATGTAATAGTCTTCCATTAGACAACCATTAAATGTAATAGTATACTCAATAGTTTTCTGTAACAGTTTATACTCAATAGCCCATCAATAGCTTTAGAGAATGTTTAGATTTTGACTATTCTGTATACCGTAGTCCTATAAAGACTACGTTAGAGTAGAAGCAAAATTCACAGTGGAATTTGAATCCAAAATAGAATTAGCTGAGCTGTAAGTGGAGGAGGGAAGAAGAACGGAAAGAGTTGAGTACTGTCTATGATTAACTGCCAGTATTTTATTTATCAAAGCTACGCACCTTAACTGAGAGCTAATCGAAAGTATATTCATACGATAACTGGATTTTTAAAGTGGGATACGAAAATAAGTTTGTAAACTACTCATAAGTTATAAACAGGATGCAAAGAAAATTGCATCTTTTAATTGTCGGTTAGGCAGGCAATAGGTTTCTATGGCTAAAACAATCTGGAAGAGTATGGAATGGTCAATTAGCTTCAGAACGGAAATTCACAGGGTTTAAAAACTTGCATTGGTTTAATTTTGTGTATAAAATCAGCAGTTTTATATTGGTAGTCTATGTAGATCTTGCAATTATTCAGGGAAAATTTTAGAAATCAAATTCATTAAGAAACAAATCTAATTTAGGAGTAAAAGAATTGGGTGTGGTTACATTTTTACTTGCAGCAAACTTTTACGATGGAGTTGTATTTGCATAAGTGAAAGCTTGTATTAAAATTACTTAACTATATCGCAAACCTACGTGTATCTTCCACGTAAAGTTGGCGTAACGTGGCCATACAAAGATCATCGAAGATGCTGCTAAAATTGTCAAAATCTTTGATGGGTTGCTTGTTTTTCAGTCGATAGTAGACCTTGAATCGGTTAGGCTGCGAGTTTAAAATTAAAAATTCTAGTTCTGTATTTGAACGTAAAATTGTTGATCAAGTTTGAATTTGATACCGAACCTGAAAGAATATCGCATGCGTTGGGAACACAATATGCGCATTAGACTACATCAATATTTAAGAATTATGTTTAGGTGATTTTGCTCTACCCGGGGAAGGGAAAATTTAGTTTCGTTTGATCACTACTGTGAGATGAATTTAAAATGTTCTAGAACCCCTTTCGCACAAAAATAATCTGTTCTTTTCAGGCGACTCCGATGACTACGTCTGAAGCTGTCAAAGCCTAGGCGGTCCTTCAACAATCTGTGCCGAATTAGAGGTCGAGAGTTTGAGCCTTCTAACTACACACTATGAGGGTTGCTAGACAACTTACAAATTTCATAAAGCTGAGTATAGCATAATATTTCTACAATAAAGTTGAGTAATTTTAAGTTAAAAACCTTAAAAGGTGAAAGATTCAAATAAAACATAGCAGTTGAAAATTCAACAGCTTCTGCTACTAAGTCACTTAGGCGAAACTAAGGGCAAGAGAGGGCAATTGCACCCCATAAAATTAAGATCGGATATCGTCCATTTGAGAATTCTTTAAATAGGAAAAATTTTACCCCAATGTTGCATGCCAATTTACGCAAACACGTCTACCTGCTTGACGCACTTTTTAGCCTATGGCTCGAAAATATGTAAGAATAATACTCTAGATTTGCAAAGCTTAATTTCCGAAACCAATATCTTGGCAAAGACACTTTCCTAAAGGAAGAAATGAATTGCCTTTCTTGGGTCTTGATTTGTCAGAAGGGTTCTCGTGCAGAAACTTTACTCTTTGCGTTGTTCTTTCGTGCGGGACCATAGGTGACGACCTATGTTCCGTGTCGCAATGCCAGAGTGACGATTCTGGATATTGCGGCACCTGGATACAGGCTTAAGATCATTAAATGGAGGTCTAAATTTGTCTTAATTATTGTTAAATGTTTTAGAGGTAGGGATGCTTTTCTGCAATTACTATTTCTTCCTATGGG
>JAWZYV010006808.1:0-27118 GCA_038373885.1 Cheiracanthium punctorium | reverse complement strand
TGGGTACGTCCCTGCCCTACAGCGGTGGCATATTTTCCAAGGGGGCCCCTACAGCGGTAGCCGGGCTATGGCCGGACCCATTGATGTTTTTTAACTCTCGTAAGGGGCCAGCGTTAGCATATTTTCGAGGTGGCTCCCTAAAGAGATGGCCGGACCCACTGATGGTTTTTGGGGTATCGCAAAGGACCAGCGTTAGCATATTTTCGAGGGGCCCCCTAAAGCGATGGCCGGACTCAGTGATGTTTTTTTGGGTCTCGCAAAGGACCAGCGTTAGCATATATTCGAAGCCCTCTTCCTAAAGCGATGGCCGGACCCACCGATGTTTTTTTGGGTCTCGCAGAGGGCCAGCGTTAGCATATTTTCGAGGGGCCCCTCTACAGCGGTGGCTGGAGGCAGTGATGTTTTTTTGGGTCTCGCAGAGGGCCATCGTTAGCATATTTTCGAGGAGGCCCTCTACGGCGGTGACCGGTGGCAGTGATGTGTCTTTCGGTCTCGCAAAGGGCCGGCGTTTGCATATTTTCGAGGGGAGAGGGGGCAAGATCCAATTTTTAGTGCATAAAGCAGAGGTTCCCAAACTGGGTGCCACGAGCGTATGTCAGGGGTGCCGTGGAGATAATCAGGAAAAGTGTTTTGGTGGAGTATAATCCAATAATTTCCTCTGAACCGGTATCCCCAAGAAAGTGAGCCAATCCGATCACTAAGTGGGCTCCAACAAAAATATTTCAGTCAAGTTCAAGACTGTCCTGTAGCCTCTCTTTTATAGGAACTCCCTGAAATGGGGGTATTGTCAAAATTCCACATCCCTTTCCCAAGAGAGTACTTTCTTGATAGTTAGCCCTATAAACAAACAAACAAAAAATAACGTAAAATGCATACAAACTGCTTCATTCTAACCTTCATATTCATATTGCCTTAAAGGAAATCTGCCGCGAAAGTTTTTAGCCTGAAAAGGGTGCCGCGAAATGTTTTTAGCCTGACAGGAGTGCCGCGAAATGCTTTTAGTCTGAAAAGGGTGCTGCGGGGAAAAAAAGTTTGGGAACCCCTGGCATAAAGCATTAACACTTCGGAATTCACTTGGGAAAACGGGTTTTACCTAGCGCTGTCAGTAAGAACGCGTTTTACCTAGTTAATTCGGGGTTTGCCTAACGCTCTCAGGTAGAATGCGTTTTCCCTACTTAATTCAGGTTTTGACTGATTTCGGGTTTTCACTGCAACATCTATATAAATGAAATTAGACTTTTGTCTGTACATTTCTTGGAATTCAAAAATTTTGCGATTTCTATCCGTTTCAAGCACCCGGGAATCCGATGCGACCCTCAAAAAAAAGTTTGTCTGTCTGTCATTCTGTCCGTGACGCTTTTTTTGTTTAAGCATCACGTAAAAACGACTGAAGCGAATGATATGAAATTGGGGTTCGTGATAGGTGGTCACTCAACTTAAAACATAGGCGCCGAATTTTTAAAAAATCTTGATTAGAGTTTCAGATTTTGCGAAAATCGTTTCAAACTGCGTAAATTTGTGTTCAAGCATCACGTAAAAACGACTGAAGCGAATGATATGAAATTGGGTGTCATGATAGGTGGTCATTCAACTTAAAACATAAGCGTCCAATTTAAAAAAAAATCTGATTGGATTTTGAGATTTTGCGAAAATCCTTTCAAACAGCATAAATTTGTGTTCAAGCATCACGTAAAAACGACTGAAGCGAATGATATGAAATTAGGTGTCATGATAGGTGGTCACTCAACTTAAAACATAGGCGTCGATTTAAAAAAAAAATATTGATTAGATTTTGAAATTTTGCGAAAATCATTTCAAACTGCGTAAATTTGTGTTCGCACATCACGTAATAACTACAAAGGTGAAAAAATGATATTTGATGAAATGATAGGTGGTCACTCACCTTAAACTATAAGCATCTAATTAAAAAAAATCCATCAGATTTCGAGATTTTGTGAAAATCGTTTAAAACTGAGTGAATCTTTGTTCCCGTATTACATAATAACGACTCAAGCAAATGATATGAAATTTGGTCTCACGATAGATGGTTGCTTAACATAAACTGTAGGAGTCCAATTTTTTAAACATTTTTATTAGATTTTGAGATTTTGTGAAAATTCTCTCAAAATACGTTTATATTTCTTCAAACATCACGTAATAACGACTCATACGAATGATACGAAATTTAGTGATATGATAGGTAGTTGCTAATCTTAATTTATAGGCGTTGAATTTTAAAATTGTTTTGCTTACATTTTGAGATTTTTCGAAAATCGTGTTAAAATGCTGAAAATTTGCTCCAGCATCACGAAATAAAGACTGCAGGGAATGAAACGAATTTGGGTGACACGGCAGGTTGTCACTCAACTTAAGTTCTAGGCTTCAAATTTTTCAAAAATGTTGATTAAATTTTGAGATTTTGCGAAAATTATTTCAATATGCGTAAATATTTGTTCGCGCATCCCATAATGACGACTAAAGCGAATGAAATGATATTACTTAGTTACTCTTTAACCTGTAATAATTTAACAATACATAAAAATGATAACTTCGCTTTCTTTACTTTGGCAACATACTCCATCCACTCTGTGTACTCCTACAATGCTGACGAAAGTTCTTGCTTTTTGGAAATTTTCATTCACTAACTCGTCGAGGACGGGTACTTCAGCTAGTATATATATATATATATATATATATACATTACATATATATGGTGTTTCAAAATTATTGGAACAAATTTATGGGACAGGTTAAACGAAGACGGTTCAGACTCACATAGCAATATGGGGGGGGGGGGGGTTCGGAACAGAAACGTTGTCTTCATGTTAATAATTGCTTTAGAAGAAGAGTATAAGTTATACTAGTAAACTTTTGGACCACGGTTTTCCAAAACAAATGCCTCTTTCGCAGATTGCACTTCATAAAATAGGATATAGTAATTTCAACTTGAGGAAGTTGTCGGAGGAGAGCGCATTGCTTGTGGAACTTAAAGGAAATTAGACGCACACTGTGTGTGCAGATCCGTGCTCAGGGGGTGGCAAAGTGGGCAACCGCCCTGGGCCTCTAAAATTTAGGGCCGCTAAAAAACTGTTTAGTTGATGGATATCAAATAGTCAAATAAGCTTCTTTACCTAAAACTGAAAACAGCGCATTCATTCTGGGTGCATATTGTATTTTGGAATTCAAGATAAAAGGCGTACAAGGAGCGAACAGTCCCCCACAATCGATTCCAAGAAAAAAAAAACATGACAACTCTATAAAAATATTTTAATTCATAAATGAACTCCCGGCGATATTGGAAGCGGAAGGCTATGCTCATGCGCAATAGGGTACAAAGAAAAAAAGATTTCTCCTTTCTAGATGTTAGTCAAATGACGCAATTTTCGCATTGTTTCATTATTTATACTAGTTGATTAAATGAATGTTTAGTTTGTTTGTTTGCTTGCGGGATTACTGCCGATTAGCCACGCGTGGGCTCTAGGCCGAAGGGTGGGGCGCCCTCCGTGGGGATTTTTCTAAGGGGTCCTAACCCGTATTACGCTGTTTCGGAGAAAACCACGGAAAACTCCTAACGGTTAAATCGACCGACGAGCGAAATTAATGTTTAGAATTAGCAGTTTCATGCATAGCTTTCTTTTTCAAATTTACAGCATGTTAAACAGCTAGAATGCAGCTTTTATATTATGCAAGCGTATTGTATTGAAATTTTAATCTACTTTACTTAGAGGCAATAGCAGCAGTGGGATTTTACTCGGAGGGGGGGGGGGGGGTCAAGTTCCACAATTTAGTAAGTAGAGGAATTTGAAAGGCTTGTAACTATATTTTCCCTAGGGCCGCTAAAATCCTAAGCACGTCCCTGTGTATGTGTGTTTGTAAGCAAACATACAGAAAGCACAAGCAAGCTTAAAAATACCTTCACACTCCGAATTACATAGTATCAGAACCACCCACGATGCGTGATGCCCATGTGACAAACAACGGACTGACTTTGAAAAGCCAAATAAAAGGAAGTGGATTGGAAATTTGTAATCTCTGTAACGCGTTCATCAGGTAGAGAGCCTTATTATCGCATGGCCAAATCGGGACTTTGCCCACGTCCCCCAATTTCAAATGTTGTTCTGAAATATTCTTTTATAAGTCAAAATTTTATTAAAGGAAAACAAATTTCATAGATGGGGACCCCCAAATTCATCAATGCGGCGCGGGTCATAATCGGGCCCTGATCAGGTAGGTACCCGCATGCAGAAGTTTAGAAACAAAACAGCTAAAATATCCGCAAGGGCATTTATTACTCCTATGGAATCTTGACGAAACTATTTATGCCGTAAGTGAGAGATACAGTAAGTGAAGATTTCCAGGGCCTAAAAAGCTCATTTAACGTGACACTTTAAGTGTAAAATTCAATATATCATGCTGGCCTTTTTTAAAAAAAAATACAGTTTTTAAGTTTAAAAAAGTACTTTCATTTTTTCACGTTAATTATATTTTTTCTAATTCCAGGTGGTGCAAGTGCACCCCCTTGCCCCTCCCTTCTGGCGCCCATGATCCAACAACGACAGATAGATCAGCTAGGAAGGTTTATATTAGAATGATATGTTTCGAAATATATTTAAACAATTTTTTTTGCGAATAGAAAATGCAATTTTACAAATTCGAGCCAAAATGCCGTCTTGGCCAGGGATCCTGTTTCTTCCCGTCCTTGGGCGAACAAAAGGATTAAGCAAATAAACGGATGAGTCACGGGGTTCTGCAGATACCTGCCTGGAAGGACAACCCTTTCTCCGAAAACCGGTTCGTGTCCCCCAAGGAGGTTATATATGATGGAGATGGCACGCCTTGGCGAAAACTGTTCCAGTAACCCTAGAGAGCGCGCGTTTTGCGAATTAAGCCAGCTTTTGCGTTATTTACTATGTGTTCTTCATTGCGTTTAATTAATTTTTTGTATTTTTATTATTAACTTTATTTTAATATGACTATTTGTTGCATCGTGGGGTGTTCAACGAGGTCTGAACTGCAAAAGAAATCAGGAATCACGTCGCATCGATAAGTAAAATTATTTTAAATCTCGGTGATTACTTTTATTCTTATGTTATCGGAGTACATAATTTTAAACTTATATTTTCTTCAGAAATGTCTTTTAATTTCATTTTAACTGTGCGGAAGAGTGGCCCGAAAATGTTGACTAATGACCCCCAAAAATGTACAATGAGGAAGTTTTTAAGAAATATTTAAACGACTCGAAGTATAAACTAAATTATGGTAGGATTTTTTATTATATTTATTAGGTACTAGCTGCGTGCCCGTTCTCCGCACGGTAGGGAGCGAAACTTTTTCTTATATGTATAGTTCGAATTGATTCCAGTGATTTGGAATCTAAAAATGAGCAAAATGATTTGACTCTGGGCGTAAAGTTACTCATTAGTTATTTGTAAAGTTAGTATAAGTACTGACCTGAGACCCTTGTTAATATTATGACGCAAAAAAAAACTATGTCGGTGTCATTCGCGATTAGAAAAGAAAAGCGTGACGATTTGCAGTGAAAATTCCTAATTTTCAAAATGTCTTATTTCTACATCATACCCTTTTTTAGATTTAAGTTATGCCATTAATAACTTAGCTACTACGTGATGTGGAGAACCGTTTTATTTTATAATTAAATAGTTGTGTACCCGCTCTTCGCAAGGCAAGAAGAGAACATTTTCTTAAAATGTGATTAGGGATGGACGCGAGACGAAAAATAAGCGTCTCGCGTCTCGCAAAATAGCCTAAAAGCTTGTCTCATCTCGCAAAAATCCCTATATCGTAATGTTAAAAATGTGTGTCTCGTCTCGCGTCCATCCCTAAATGTGATCATAACTACTTGTGAAAAAACATTATCCAAGAAAAAGGAAAGTTCTGTTACAGTCTGTTGAAACTACCGTGGGATATATTAACGCGACGTAGAATTACTTAATGTTTAGTTAGCTGTGATGTAATACGGCTGTTGAAAAATGAATAGAAGTCTTCAGGGGCGTAGCCAGAAATTTTTCATGGGGCGGGGTTACGACTACTGCAACTCACATATATGCATACATGTGTGTGATAAGGGAGTGAAGAATATACATTTTGTATGGCAAAAATTTCCTCATGGGGGGGTTATGACCCCCCTAACCCCCCCCCCCGTGGCTACGCCCCTGGAAGTCTTAGTTTCACGAAATATTTATCAATGCGGTATATTGTGCTTTGATCAATATGGCCTTAGCATATCTACTTACTATTACTTATACTATCTTTTACTGATACCAATACAATATATTTTCGTTTTGCAGCCGTTAATGCTTAATTTAAAGAAACGGTTTAGATATTTTCCACGAATGTAGTCTTTTACTCTTTGGTGATTCTTTGCAATTTACGCATTAGCATAAACGATAATCATTTCACTTTATGGTTGCCAGTAAATCAGCTCTCCATAAATCTTTACGCATAATTCTTGTCAGATTGCCGTATTTAGCACCAGGGCTCTATTATCGCACTGGCAAATCGGGACTTTGCTCAGGACCCCGGCTCGAAATGGCGCCCAATTTCAAATGTTGTTCTTTTTTTATAACAAAATTTTATAAAAAAAATAAAACAAATTTCATAGATGAGGGCCTCCAATATATTTCCTGCGATTCGAAAACGTGTCCCGTTTAAAATCTCAATTGAAAACAATGCTGGATAATTCACTGGTGAAAAAACAGCATTTAATTCTTTTTGTGGCAACGTAAAATAAAATATAGAATTATTTCAGTCATGGCGTATTTTTTGCTTGTGAGTCCGTTATTCTGAGTGAGTTTCAAAAGGGATTTTAAACTCGTGACATCAAAATGACGCACTTTTCACATGCGAAAACTCAGTTATTTTAAAGTAATTTTATTTATTTTTTTCAACTGGCAATTTTAATCATTGTTACTGTCTCCAAGACAACCAAACCGCCAGATATTATACCGAAATTTTTAAGCAGATGCTATTGAAATGAAAATCCTTCTTTACTTAAAAATTCGTAAAAAATCTCCTAATTTATATTTTCCTCTGGCTTCTCTTTTAAAAGAGGGCGAAATGTATGCTCCGTCATTTGGCAAAATATAAAAAAGTTATGACGGATAGAATTCAAGATGCAGCAGTTTTAAAAATATTTTACGAAACTCAGCGTCAAATTTAATTTTATTTGAAAAATTCCCAAAAATTTGCAAATTATGTTACACAGTCCGAACAAACAGTTTTTAAAAGAAACTTCTTTCCTGTATCCGATGATGTAAATATCATTTTCTTTCAAGTGTAATTACCGGCGTTATTACGTATAAAGAGAGAAAAATTGCTAAAAATCGGACAAAACATAAAATAAAAAATTTTCTAATTCGAATTTCGAAAAAATCGCTTCGAAGCGTGCTAGGATCTGTCCTAATGAAGCCGTATGCAAAATTCGGTAGGTCTGCGACCAACAGTTTCGGCGTATGCTCACGAATGTGCTGAAATCGGACAATTGAGTAGCTTTGTACCCTGAAAATTGCGAAAAATCGTGAAAAATTGGGGAACGGGTGGAATTCCAGAATTTTAAAGCAGCCTACGGTCTATTCTATGTCGTTTTACGTGTATGTGCAAAATTTCAAGCCGATTGGTCGATCGGTGTGAGAGGAGTTCCCGGACGAACAAACAAACAAACAGACAAACTTTCACATTTATATAATAGATAGCTTAATAATTTTCTCTAAAAATTAATACTAATTACTACAAACATTATATTATAGAATAAATAAAAACTTTGTGTAAAAGCACACATAAAATGTTACTTATAACAGGATACGATCGTTTCGACTGAAAAACTTTTTTCAGTCTTCATAGTCAAAGCCCTTCGTCTGAGACGAAGTATTTTGAGTGTTTTTTCCATTATATATTAGATTTTTAAGCTTTATTAGCTTTATTATTAGATCAGGGATGCTACAGCCAAAACCTCAGTTTGTCTCAGCATCGTCTCAGTCAAAATCTTTTTTTTTTCTCAGTTTGTCTCAATCAAAATCCCTTTTTGTCTCAGTTTGTCGCAATCAAAATTCCTTTTTTTCTCGGTATGTCTCAACTAAAATTCGTTTTTTCAAGTTTGTCTCTCAACCAATTTTATTTATTTTATCTCAGTTTATCTCTAAAATTTTTCCCCCCCATCAATTTGATATTTAAAAGAAAGTTCAAGAAAAAAGAACCAAACAGTACGACGATTCTTAGACTTAAACCAGGGATGACAATGTTTAGAATGCCAGAAGATTTGAAATGCAATAAAAATAAATTAGGGACTCGAGGGGATTTTTAAATAACATAAACCATGCTTGCCAGCACATCATGATTAAATTTGGTACATCTGGTACCTAAAAAATATAAGAAGTATACATAAGAACTCCATGAAATCATAATTTTGAGCAACCTACTCATATCAGAGACGCCACTAATAAAATAGCAAAAAAGAGGAAACTGTGCATGAATAAACAAAAATAGTGGAAAAAGAAGAAATGCTATGCAAATAAAACAAGTAAGTGGAGCTTATTTTAGAAAAATGTAATGTATGGAGAAAAAGGAAAAAAAAAAAAACATATTTAGTTCATTTTTTGTTTGCTTTCATAAATATTTTATTTTTCATTGACAAAATATTTTTTGTTTCAACTATTTCACATCATTTTAATTTACGTCTTAACCTGCTCTATTTAGCAAAGTTTTTCCTTTACTGGTTTCTTTGAAATCAGTAATTTCAATTTGAAATAGGAGTTCATTTTTATTCTTACAGCATAGGAGATTTAAATTAAGGAATGCTAAAGGAAAAATACTAATTTTCAAGACAGATGCAAAAAGATTGAAATTAAGAGATGCTGGAAAAAATATTTAATTACTGCTGGAAAAAAAAACAAACACCATGAAATTTTTAGAAAAAGTCTTAAACAATAGAAAGCTACAAGGGATAATATTCATTCTGACGATGGATGAAAAAAGATTTAAACAAAAGAGCATAAAAAGAGATTTCTGCTGATTTATAATATAAAGAAAGCCAAGGCTTTATGCGGATCTCCAGAAAAGTAAACATGCATTTTTACTCTCATGGCACAAGAGGTTTAAACAATGGAAGGCTATATTCAAAATAGTCATTCTCAAGATAGATGGAAAAAGATTGAAATTTGACAGGAACTGAGAATCTGCGATTTTCGCCACGCGCGCGATCTTAAAAAAAAAAAAAAAAAAAAAAGCAAATAAGGAGAAATGTAGATGCCTCTAACCAGTCTATAGGGGAAAAATAGTAACAACCAAATAAGTATAAAATAAGGGTCAATTTTTACTATTTATGGCACTATAGGTTTTTAAAAAATATGCTTAAGTTAAACTATTAATGATCAAATATGGATGGAAAAAGATTTAAATTCACATGTCGTATTAGGTATCGTAATAAATTTTATATAAGGGATATTTTGTATTCTTAATAACAAATAAAAAAAATAAATAAACGTAAAATAGGGGTAATTTTTTAATTTTATGGCACTGGAGGCTTAAACAATGGAAGGCTACAAGAAAAATATTGATTCTCAATATGGATGAAAAAAGATTGAAACGGAATTCATAGACCAGCTTTTTAATAGTTATTAAGCTCTACTTATGTACTACGCTACTAAATGCTCGCAAGTGCTTTTGAAATTTGTTTTTAATGCTGGAATTGCTGGGGGAAAAATGAGGGCGATTATTTTTTAATTTAATTTTTTTTTCTTTTTCTTCTTCTGTTCACTTGACAGCCACTGTTGGGCCAAGAAGTTTCCGAGAAATTTTTCCATTCCGACCTCATCTTGTCTAACGTTTTTCATTTAATAACATGTAGGGGAGAGCAGGGTACAGTGGCTCATTGCAGATATTTGTGGTTCAGTGAATAGTTTTCAAATGAGAAAATTATTTAACCGCTTCCCTCACATATTTTTTTTTAAATTGCAAAAATCATCACAGTTTATTATTAAATACAAGAAAACGAAACAAAACAAAATATGTAAGTTTTAGGTTGACTTTTAATTTCTTACAGGTGTAAAAGCATTTAGTTTTAATATTAGTTTACTATCCTGAGTTATCTCGGGCAAATGGAAAAAAAAAAGTTAAATATTAGTCTTTGTGTGATACTTTTTGAAACAAGGGACAGCACAAAGAGATACCTGACATTCTGTACACTGGTATCTGGTCTCATTTCTTACTGGCTTATCTATGAAAGCTCTTTTACGGGAACACAGAGTACACCGTCACGTGCTTCCCTATCGTACATATACGATAGGGAAACACGTGACTACTCCCGCCAAAAGAATCGCAAAACCAACGAAACTTGGCAAACTGCCAGTTAAAGCTGAATACTTCCTTTCATTTCCTCCTGGCCTAAGTAAAACCGTGATAAAACAAATCGTACTGACAAATTCTGCTCCACCCGAGTTTTCTCGGGATAATAATTAGCTAGCTGCAGTATATACGAACCCGAGATAACTCGGGATAATCAGGCAAGCGGTTAAAGTAAGTATCAAACATCTTCACTCTGTGGGAAAAGTGAAACATCTGACTTTGATTATGAAGGGACGAAAGAACCATTTTGTTTTCTGATCATCTGTGGATGAAATTTGAAGAAATTAAGACTTTATGTTATTACACTTGAAATTTATCAAGTAAATACCAGTTATGTGGGCTGTTTATATAATCTAAATTTCCTTCTTTTTTATTATTTTATATTTAAATATATATTTTAACAATTTGGTATTTTGAGGTGAAAAATAATACATTAGTTCATATGGGAGACACTGTGTCACCTGAAATAGTGTAATGTGGGTGAGGGAACAATTGTGTCCCCCTTTATATATTTACTAGCTGCATGTCCGTTCTTCGTACGGCAGGATACGAAAATTTTCCTTATATGTTCAATTCGAACTAATTCCAGTGATGTGGAATAAAAAAAAAGAGCAAAATTATCTGACTCCTGACTTGAAGTTTGCGTCATGAGCACTAACCTGGCATCATTGCAATATAATGACTCAAAAAACTACGTCAGTGTCATTCGCGATCAAAAATTTGAAAAGCTTAACGGTTTGCAGAGAACTCCTGACTTTCAAAATGTCTTATTTCTACATCATACTATTTTTTAGGTTCAAATTGTAGCATTAAATACCTTAGACACTACATGAAATGGAAAACCGTTCACTTTAAATAGCTGCTCACCCGCTCTTCATACGGGAAGAAGCGAATATTTTACTAAAATCATATCTGCGTATGAAAAAACAGAAGTTCATTTTTAAAAAAGTTCAAGAAATCTCCTCTGTTGAAATTACTGCGGGTTATATTAACGCAAATTAGAATTAATTATCGTTTAGTTGGTTGAAAGACAACAGTTGAAAAGGATAAACAGAACACTTTTAATTTCATGAAATATTTATTAACGTGGTATATTGTGATTTATTCATATTATCATAACATATCTAGTAATACTACCTATTACGTATATTAATACTATCTATCTTCGCTTCGCTATCCTCAAGGATCTATTAAAAGAAACAGCTTATATTGTTTGGCATCAATAGGATCTTTTTATTGTATGGCAATTCTTCGCAATTTACGCATAAGCATGAACAATAATCATTTCACATAATGGTTGCCGTTAAGGAAGCTCTCTCTATATATTTAATTTATGCATAGTTTTGTAAGATTTGCGTATTTGGCACCGCAGTTTGCAAATTTCACGCATCCAATGTTGAGGAATGTAATCCAACATTGAAATAAAACTATACTTGCAACATGCATATGTTAGAAAACCTATAAACGTTTTTAAATAACCAACGGATTAAAATACCACTAATAATAATAATAATTGTGATTTATTTCTATAGAGTTTTAATCAATAAGTTTTATTCAAAATATCGCCTCCTTCTGTTAAAAAAACAGCAGGGATAAATGCGTTAAAATTGTGGCGTAATTTTTACGTATCTGAAAGCATTTGACGTTATAGATCCTCACTTGCGAATTGAAACTACGGTAGACATTTAAAACCTCTATCGATAGGTTAAAAAAACCTTTTTTCTAATCCTTTCTGTGGCAACGTAAAAAAATTATCTCGTGCCTTGATTTATTAATGATAGGCGTAGCTGTCCGCGTTGAGGCTATTAAATTCTAAACATTAGGTTGTATTCAAATTTGTAAAAAATCATTTAATTTACATAATTTTTTCGTTCTCATTTTAAAAGAGGGAGAAAAGAATGTTTCCCGATTTGTCAAAATATCAAAACCTTATGATGGATAGAATTCAAGATGCGACTAAATTATTTTACGAAAAAATTCGCCAAAACAGATGCTTAGTAAGAAAATTCCTAAAAATCGGTAAATCATGTTACGTATTCAAAACAAACTGTTTTTAAAAGAATATTTTCTCCTCTATCCGATGATAGAAATGCCGTTTTGCTGAGAACGTAACTTCCGCCGTTATTACGAATTAGGTGAGAAAAATGCCAAAAGTTGCATAAAACATAAAATACTTAGCATTAACATAAATTGCATAAAACATAATTACTTAGAAATTTGCAACTGATTTTGCTTAGCTGATTTTTCTTTGACCTTCAAATTTCTGAGAAAATGTCCTTCAGTAAATTGTTCCCTATTTTTCTTTTCACACACATGGAATGCTTACACACGTGGAATCACAATGCCCATTTCCTTTCCTTCCCAATTCTGGGAAAGAGGAAGAGACGTGCAAGATTTTCTGTGAACACCTGCTGGCTTGCTTGGGACTTGTACGCTGCTTTTCCGTCCCCAATTGAAAACGAAATCTTGACTTAGATTAGTTAGCAGGGATCGTGCGTGTTGGTTTAGCTGTTATCTGTTAAAAATGAGGAAAGGAAAATTGAAAATTTTATCGATTCAGGAAAAGTTAGCATTAATTGAGGATGTTGAAAATAATCCTAATGTAAACAAGAAAGATTAATCATGCGTAACGCATTGATTATAAAACACTTTCCAACACATCAATATTTTTGCGTCAAATTTGGCAATGTATTTTCCTTAAATCTGGGGAGATTTCGGAAATAAGATAATGAGGTATTATCACTATAAGTGCAATTTTATGAGACCCTGTAAAAGAGATTAAAAAAGACTCCATCGTTTAACTGAAGAATCTAAAAATGTTTTACTCATTGTCTTATATGCTAGAAATGTATTAGTGTCTCTGAAATGCCACAGATTGTAATGTATTGGAATTGTTTTGAGTGTTCCGGTAGAAGAATTATTAATAATATTATTTTCAATGGAGAGCATTACCTTGAGACCCTCAATATTATGCATGTCAACATTGTTTGCTTGCAAAAAACCAAATCTCAAAATACGTTTTCAAGAATGACTGCCCATAGAGTGCGATGTATTTGATTTTTTTTATCCTGTAAAAGAACTGTAAATGCTACTTACACTATTTTCAATAGGGTACATTACATTGTACTGTACATAAAAAAGAAATTTCGCACATATGGGTGCATATTTACGACTTTTAGAACACTAGATGGGTGGACAACAGAACGGACAAACAAACTGAAATCATTCAAACTTGGTGGTAAGTTAAAAATATAAATATTAATTTTATATAACATAACGGTACCGGACGAATACGGAGAGCGAGAAATTTATTCTTTTAAGTGTTAGCAGTCTAAAATTCATTTTCTAAGCACTAAAAAATCAAAGTTTGCAATTTTATTCCATGTAAATCCGTTAACCCGTTTTGGGTACTTACACATTAACGGATTTTCGTCGGTCGGAGAAATTCCACTTACGCAACCCTCCTCCTAGCAGATAGCACTTAGCCATTTCTTAACGAAACACAAGACACTAAATCGGTTCATTACAGCGCGAGTAACGAATTTTCAAAATTCCCAATGAAATCGTCGTAGCTTAAAATTATCATATTAGATATTTTTCGATTTACCGCCAAATAATGAAAATATCGGTTCATTTTTCAAAGCATTTTTTTCGTACCATTTCGTAATTGCATTGGGCTCTAGAAAAAAAAAAAAAAAAAAAACCGTTTGACGAAAGCCTGTCTACACTTAAGATATTTCGAAAACACTTAATATATATGACTTAATATATAATCGACAGCGGCTGTGCCCGCGCACAGCCAGCTGTCGTCAAAAAAAGGGTCTCTAGATCTGTGGCACGCGATGAACGTTTCGATCGTCCGCCATCTTGCTGGTAGTTAAGTCGAACGATGGCAACGGCTGCCCTTTTTTCAGCATTGGGAAAAGGTTGCGCCTCAAAGGGTTAATTCTATTGATTCATGTAGTTTACTTTTGAAGAACAGTGCAGCATTTCTTTACCTTTTATTTTACTCTTTTTCTCAAAAAATCCTCCCCCTTTCACTCTGGATTTCTAAGAATTTTTTTCCTTCCTAATGACAACTTATTTTTTCCTGTGCTGTTTTGTTTACATCTCCCACTTTCCTACCTTCCTGCCGGATGTTGTTTTTGAGGTCGATGAAGGGCCTATCCCTTGTACCACACGAAATGTGCCCGATTTGCCCTTGATAAGTCTCTATGTGCACTTTATCAAATTGTATATGACCGAATGGATAAGACTCTAAATATGGCAAATGGTTGAAGTGTGTAGATCTAGGATTCTGGTCTACCGCGCCGCCGTTTTCTTCAGATGTAGCGAATTCGGGTTAAAACACCTTAAAGTCCTCTGCTCAAGGCATTCCTTAATTAAGCAGACAGCCCTCGCGTGGTGAGCGGAATAAACGCCACAGTGACGCAGCTGACTGTGCCGCATAGCCAGCTGCGTAAAAAAAAGGGTCTCTAGATCTGTGGCATGTGATGAACGCTTCGATCGTCCGCCATCTTGCTGGTAGTTAAGTCGAGCGATGGTAACGGCTGCCCTTTTTTCAGCATGGGGAAAGGGTTGCGCCTCAAAGGGTTAACAATTCAACAAGTTAGAGATCTTGTACTTCTTTCGTTAGGAATAAAGCCTTGGCGGCCACAAAACATGTCTATCGAGAGCGAGAATAGTTTTTCGCAGGAGGGGAAGGGGATACATTAACAAATTTTTCTGTAGACGTCCATAAATATCCGTAAACGATAATTCCTCCAATAGCTGTGCATTTTAAAACACAGGAAGAAGCAATCTTTTTACATAACACAAATAAATAATGCAACATGTATACCCGGCCTTCATCTCATGTTGATCAGGGACACAATAGGAAAAAAAAAAAAAAAAAAAAGATTTTATTGCAGAAATCTCATAAAAGAGCCTTTATCGGAGGACAACAATTGGGATTTCTTTCCAGGAATTCCAATACATTCCCCTCCCCCTTGCAAAAGTAACTAAAACTGCGTCTTAAAAGTTTGTGGGTGCTCCACATCCATGTGATTTTTTGTGAGGGTGCTCAATCCTCTTTTTTGTAGGCGGGGGGGGGGGGGGGGAGAACATATCTTTTGGGTATTTTCCAAGAAGTTTACGGCTGCTCTACCTGAAAAGGGAGAATTTCGGTCGAATTTCGCTAAGGAAAGGAAATAAACTTATAACTACATAACTATGAGAATTTTCAGAATGTTTCCTTTAAAAATATACTGTGAACTGACATACTGCTAAAATTTCAAAAGTTATTTAATTTTTAAAAATATATTATTAAAACTGACACTTTTTCAAAGGAATATTTATTTTCTTGACTCTCGCTCACTCTCAGAAATAAACTTGCCATGCCATAATTATGAGACTTTTCAGAATGTTTCCTCAAAAAATAGATTGTGAACTGAAATTGAGCTGAAATTTGAAGAGCTATTTAACTTGAAAAAGAAAAAAAAAAAAAAAAATGTTGACACTTTTTCAGGGGAAGACGTTTTTGATGGACATTCACAGATGATCAGAAATAAACTGACAATGCCAGACCTGCCTAGCGAAAATTTTTAGACTGTTTCCTCACAAATCATACTATGAGCTGAAACTCATATAAACAAATTTTCAAATTTCAAATTCATTTGATTTTTTTAAATTAAACTTGGCACTTTTTCAGAAAAGTCCGCTTTTTGCTAACTTTCAATCCAGATAAGAAATAAATTTACAATATCAGGACTACTTAAATTTTCGGAATATTTCGACGGAAGCTATACTTTAGACTACTGTAAATCTTGATTTCGAAAAGCTGGGTAGTTTTCACAACAAAACACTGTTTTTTAGACTCAAATTTAAAATTGGCAGACTAAATAATTTTCGATCAAACGTAACCTTAAAAAATAAATTTGGGTCCTTTCATAATACTTTTAAGAATGTTTTGGGGCAAAAAATGTACTACATTTTTCTTTCATAAATATTATAGTATTGAAACTGGTAATGGCTGATGAATTTCTAATGTACATGACTTCTGATCAAGATTCAAAATATAGTTACAGTAGAAGAGCTACTGAAAAATTTATAATTTTTCTTCAAAAACTAAGTTAAGAGGTTTTATAAAAATTAAGTTTACATGAGCAATTTAATTAAAAATATAAATGAAAAAATAAACATGGTATTTCAAACTTGAATCATGGCACCGACTAAGGGGTGCTCCGGGGCTCAAGCACCCACCGAAAGAGTATTGTGCTGCTCTACATCCACGAATATGTAAGGAGTAGAATTAATTACTTTATAGGTTAAAAAAAATCAGAAAACCAGAGAGAGTTCTATTGTTTTCAGAAAAAGGATCATTTACAAAATCTTTTGATTCAGTTAATTGCTATATCTCATTCTATAAGTCATTCTCGAGGACGGAAAGGAATCATAAATCTTGAAAAGAAAAATAACTATGTTTTGTTTAAAATAATACGATATTCATTCCTACTTGGTTTTGTCCTTGTAGGTGCTTACAAATGTATAGGGACCCCAGGGAAATTTTCATGTAAGAAAGTTTTCTCTTTCGGATTAAAAAAGTCATTTTTATTCCCCTTGCCCCAAACAGTTTTGAAAATACTTGTTGTGGGTTTTTTAAGCCCAACCCTCAGATATATATATATTTTTTAATTGGAAACTACAATTTTTTGTATGTTCTTTTAATGTAACTAGATTGCCTATTGCAGTAGCGTATTTTTTTACTTATTTTACAGATTTACTGACACAACTGGGTATGAAACATTAATATTGCTCAGATTTAAGGAATCTAATAGGAGACAAGGTTTGTTTTAATGAAATAAATAAGAAAAATTCAAATAATTAAAAAAAAACCCTAATTCTTAGATGAAAATTTTCTCTTTGTTTTTCATTTATTTGTTTTATGTTAATAATTTTTTCCTATTACGCATTTTAAAAAGCTGTTGTAATTTTTTTTAACTAACAATATTTTTATGAACAACCAGTAAATAAAAATAAAGCTGTTTTAAGTTTTAAAAGTTTATTTTTTCCCTTCAGTTCGCAAATTTAAGGATATAGGTGGTTAATTTTATACATGCCCAAATGTGCGAAATTCTGAGAGACAACCCCCCCCCCCCGACTAAAAGTATACTCATATGAACAGGGGCGTAGCCAAGGAGGGGGTTTAAGGGGGTGATAACTCCCCCATGAGAAATTTTTTGCCATACAAAATGTATATTCTTCACTACCTTATCACACATGCGTATACATATATGAGTTGTAGTAGTCGTAACCCCCCCCCCATGAAAAATTTCTGGCTACGCCCCTGCATATGAACACTCATAGTGTATCATCTAACATTTTGTTATATATTTTCTTCTAAATTAATTTTGTTTGGTCTGCGGCCCTGATGAAGAATAATTTGTATGTACGCAAGGCTGTACCCAGGGGGGTGGGCGATGGGGTCCGGTCCCCATCCCGAAATTTAAAATTTTGTTAACAAAACAATAATGATGAAGTCTTTTAGTGAAAAATTTATAGCCTTTTTCACCGTTTGGTCCCCCTCTGAAATTTCTGGACCCTCCCCGAAATTTTTTTTCTGGAGACGGCCCTGTATGTACATATTTATATGCGAAACTCTAACCCGACTTATGCAGCTAACACTAGGTTCCACCTTTCGTAATAAGTTCGAGGTAATGCGGTTTAAAAAAAAAAAAAAATGTTGGAAAACAAACAAGACTGGTTGTATGGCACATTGTTGAATGCAGAAGAGGGCATGTGTCCCCCTAGGTCCCCTACCTCCAGATGAACTAAGTCCAGACTGTGTCTGCATTTATAAGAAAAATGCGACACAAAAGTTACATACGGAAAAAGCTGGCAGGTCCAGAGGCAGGTGGCGCCCCTTCAGACAACTATGAAAGATGGACTAATTTTGTAATTTTTTATGCATTTACAAGAAAAAGAAAACGAAATTTTTTTTTTTTTATCAGATTGGTAGATGCCTTAAACTAAGTAAGTTTAAACTATAAAAGACTGACATACTTTGTAATTTCATATGCATTTATAAGAAACAGACAAAAAGAAATTAATGCACTAAAATAACCTAAATAGAACGAAGTTACATTAATAATTAAAAGCAATTCAACAAAAATTAACACACACATTTTATGCCTTAAAATATATAATCTAAATTGCGTAAAATTATTAGTAAAAAAATAAATACAATCAACACCGGTTATAGTGAACCCGGATATAGTGAACGCAAATCGTTAGTCCCGATTCACTTACATTAGAAATGATGTGCATAGCATTTTTCGGTTTTAGTGAACATGACTCAGGTTATAGTGAACCTAAAAACTGAACTCTAAAATTCTGGAAATGGCGGAGAGGAAGTTTTTCGATGTCTACATTCTCAAAGGTTGTCTGTATTGCATTCGACAAATACATAGACTATCAAACATCTGTTTCGAAATATAGGGGAATTGTCTAACATGGCAAGAGGGGGAGGGGAACAATAGCGCACTAAAGAAAGGGCTTAGACTCTTGACTGCTGTGAAACCAGGAATTTATCCATTGCAGAGATGCATACTAATCTTTAGCTCTTCAATTCTCTTGCAAAGCAGCCCAAGTCTCGTAGTGTATGCCTTCCCGTACTCCTTTTGTCCGATTGCTTAAAAGATAAGTTTATCTTTGCCACCTTGCATGAAAAGGCCCTGACACCCACATTTCCACAATGAAGAAGATAGCAGTGACAGTTTTTAAAGAAACATGCAACTTTTTTCATTCTCATTCTTGACCAGAAAGAAAAGACCACAAGCGCATCAATCCAATTCATCAAACTGTGACCCTCCTAATTGTATTCACGCTTGCTACCCGGGGACTTCTGTAAAAGGGGATTAAATTCTTAGCCGGTTAGAATGAATGGCGTTTTTCGGTTACTAAGCACTTAACAAAAAATAGGGTACATTTCATGGTGAACGAAAACGGACTTCTCTCTTGTCTTTGACGATTATATTTTCAATTCCCGGTGAAATAACACAAGTTAAGGATTGCCACTACACGCTATTGCTTGAATGACTATGGCACTTTCCGATCAATTGAATGAACATCGCAAATTATTGTAGTACTTAGGAGTAATAAGACATTAATACGATTAATTATGTTTGATTTACACAAACATTCAGTGCGGGGATAAAACACTATTTTTTTCTTATGTATATAAAGTATTCCTTGTTCATATGGGATTGTTCATTGTCACTTCGCTTATAGTGAACGAAATTTTCCAGTCCCCAGAGGTTCACTAGAACCGGAGTCGACTGTATTTCCTTATATACTCCTTCTATAGCTTAGCTACTAATCGAAATTGATTAAAATAAGAATAGAAAAACGATAGTTTATTGAAACACTCCTTTTAAAGACAGAATAACCAAAAAAAGAGCGAAAAGAAACTGTTCAAAAAAAGGACGATTCTGGCAGAAAAGAAGCGTTTTTCCCTCCTATGGAGCGTTCAGATTCGAAGCACACAAAAGACAATTATTTAAGTGCTTCGGAGCTGTTTTTAGCTCTTTTGTTTTGAGCGTGTAGTAGGCCCTGATTATCGCAGGTGCAAGAGGGGCATATCTGCCAGGTCCCCAATTTTGAGGGGAACACCATTTTTTTTTCAGAATGTGAATTTAGTTTTAAGTTTTTGCTTCAGTATATCAAGCACTTTTATTTTTCATCTATGAACTTACAAGTCACAAATAATCAAAATCTTCCCCCCCCCCCCTCAACTCTCTCTCTCGCTCTCCATAGAAAAAAACATCATAGCAGATTTACGATTTCTGCAAAAAAGAAGTGGCATCTAGGGTGGTTGCTTGAATTTTGGATGACTACGCAGTTAGTTGTGTCAGACCCACTGAAGTTTTCTCAGTCTAAAAACAGCCCCCGGTTGAGGTTATTTGAGTCACTACTCTGCGAGAATGATCCACCAATAAAAAGGATTTTGCCGTTTACACTAATATTATGAAAAAGTCAGGCTTTAGTTATATTTTTAGTCGTCATTTTTAATAAAGTTTATTTTATAATGTTTAAAATGCTCATTAACATTTCCGTTTATCTGGTATTATATTTCATATTGGAAGCATTTAATCACGACATAAATTTGTATTATAAAACAGGGCGAAGTACATAAAAACAGTTGTCAGAGAGAGTAAGGAAAAAAAATATTAAGGGGGGGGGGGTTCCAATTAGATTTTTTTTTTTTTTTTTTTTTTTTTCCGCAGTGCCTGGTTTGTCATAATCGGGGCCTGGCGTGTACATCAATGAAATAGAATGAAATTCGGAATTATGTTGGATGGCAAGTTATATAATTTAAACTATAGATGGCAAAATTGTTTTAAATAATTCATAGGTGTTGAGATTTTGTGAAAATCACGTAAATGCTTGTTCTCGCATCCATCAAAAGCGGCTTAAGAGAATAGAATGAAATTCGTTACATGACAGGTCTTTTTTTTTAAAAATTGGAATAAATTGAAAAAATTCGTAAAAATTGATTTGTATTTTTCCTTTCCTTTTTTAGGAAGGTGGGAAAGTAGGGTTTCACTTTAAAATGTTAAATAAAGGTGATAATACAAGAGCTGGCTGTTGAACTTAAAAAAATGCAGGTTTTCTTTTTCACAAATTTTAACTGGTTTTTTTGTGAAAATTTTGCAAAATTTTTATAGTCACAATATAAAAATATCTGAGAAAATTTTATCTAACCACTACTTGAAAACAACTAAGGGGATGAAATGAAATTTTGTTAAATGGTAGGCGGGGGGGGGGGGGTTAGAGAATTTAAATTACAGGTTTTGAATTTCCTACAAATCCGAATTCTCCTTGACGCATGATGTAACTTATGATAAAGTTTTTGACGCATCAAGTAAAAATATAGTCAAAATACAATCGAATCAAACGTTGCAGTTTTAAATATGGAATACTTGTTATTGAAAAGCCTTTTACAGATATTCTCTTTTCAGTTTAATATTCATTATTATCATCTTCTGGAACTTTAAATGATCTCTTGACGTTGAAAGTTCTTCCACTAAAAGAAAACGTTAATTTCGGTAAATATTTTCCTTATTGGCAGTTTGACTCAGAGTAATTTTATACTCTATAATCTGTGATCTTTTAACAATGCACAGGAGTTATAACTTTGCTTTCTATATTTCTGCCAGTATGGTAATTCAATTCTTTGTACTCCTTCCAGAGAACGAAAAGTCCGCACTTTTTGCAGATCTTTAAGAACGTACTAAACACACAACGACAGATTCACCAGCTAGTAAAGTTACCGTATTTAATAGTGTCTAACGCGCACTTAAAAAAAAAAAAAAAAAAAAAAAAAAAATTAAGGCAATAAAATATGAGTTCGTGTTCATGAAGAAATTTATTCAGAGTAGATAATAAAACTAGAAAAATCTTCCCGAATAAAGTATTTGTAGCACCTTTATTTCACAGGTTACACTTTTTTTTTAATAGGTAGTCGTTAGTAACATTATTTTTAAACCATAATTAGCAATTCTCACTGCCGCTACTAGTGTTATGATCACAGACCCTGTGTTCACTGCCACACAGTCAGTCACCTCTTAAATGATATGTCTTCAGTTCGATCCACTTAATTGAAAATTTCAGCCATTTTCAGAATGACTTACGCGTCAAATTAATTGTAAACATTATATACGAGATAACGAAATTTCACCTATTTTCCTTGTGAAGTACGAGGTGCGCGTTGTATACGCATGCGTGCTATACACGAGTGAATCCCGTGTACTAGAATGATATTTTTCGAAATTCTTTAAACAATTTTTTTTGAGAATAAAAAATATTTTTTTCAAATTCGAGTCGTGCTGGACGGTGTCCAGATTATCCAGTCTCCCCCTTGGCCCGCCCATGGTGCGTGTTTTGCGAAGGCAGATACCTGTCTGAAAGGACAATTCTTCCTAGGAAAACCTGTTTCTCCACCCCACCCCCACCCCGCCCGCAGCGCGATTTGAAGCGGGATTGGAGAATGCGTTCTTTGATTGAGCACTGCTCAGTTGGGGAGATTCAGTATCATTTCTTCCGAGTTACAAGTAACGCGGCCGGCCAGCTCGCTCTTGATAGAATTACTTCCACGAAGTGAGAAAGGTTTCGAGACCCACCCGTTTTCGCAGCACCATCGATGGATTTTCGCGATCTCCAGAACCACTTGCAGTTCCTCGTCCAGCATGGAACGAGGGACACAGCGGAGGAACACAGTTGGAGGTGGAGGGCAGTGGTCGAAGCCATGAGCCGGACAGCTGCCGACTCCGTGGACTGGGAATCGGTGGTGGCCATGTGCTCCACGCTTCTGGACGCTTTGCGGACTGGGTCGTGCCAAGACAGGGACATCGCCCACAAGATGTGCATAGTGTCCTGCCGCTTCGTGTACGAAAACTTTTCTGGTTTGCCATATGTGCAAGGCGCACACTTTTATACGGAGGAGAAGCGTCGAGCGTATACCAGTCGTGCAAAAAGAAGGGTTCTGGCACCGGCTAATTTCAGACGTCTCCACGTGTGGGATTCAATGGAGGACTACCATGAGAGAAACTTCGGTAACCACCTACAGGGATACAGAACCGTGATCGAATCGATCACGACGACTATGGATCTAGATAACTGGCATCTTCTCAGCATTCTGCTGCAGTACGGATTTTGGAATGGCCTGGTCCTACACCCACAACGTGGATATCAACTGATCTCCCTGCAAGAATTGTTTTACTACCCTCACTATTTCAAACTCATTTGGTAAGCGTATAAGTCATTTTCTTTCTCATTTTCTTTGTGGGAGGGAATCTGGATCAGGGATCGTATATAAATATCATGATATTTTAGAAAATATCCAACATTTCGATTTACATCAGTCATTTTGATATATATAGGATATTTTTAATAACGAGTTAATCTTACTGTTGATAAATATTACCGGAAAGGATTTAAAGATTGTAAACATAAAATATTTCTAACAACTTTTCATCAAATAAAGTAGCAAGCAGAAACAACTTTCTCAATGACTAAATATGTTCCACGTGCTCACCAAAATGCAAAACGCAAGATTCAATTCAAATGTCAAGACAATTTTCTTTCTACTTTTTACTTTATTAGAGTTATTTCGAATTCATAATTAAAATTTCATAAAAACTTTCCAACAAGATTGAAAATTGTTTATAATTTCGGAAGGGTTGGGTTTTGACGTCAAAAACATATCTAAAAGTGTCGAAAACTGTCAAAAAGTGTCTAAAACTGCCAAAAACCTATACGTGTTATTTTTATTAGTCATTAGTCACATTTTGTTTGAAATATCAAATTACAAAATTAATTAAATTAAAATTACATACCACCATTCAAATTACTTGTCATGCTAAGATTAAATATTGAAAATGGTATATAAATATGTTTTTGAAAGTACTTTTTATGTATTTTTTCTTCCGTAGATCAGCTTGTTTGAAATTTATGAATATAAGTAATTAGTTGACTACCATTATGTTATGATTTTTAATTTTTTTTAAAGGGAGCTTTGCTAAAGCTAAGTCAATATTCAATTACTTAATCATAAGTTGCCTAAACATTATTGATGTTTCTTTTTCTGTATAATATAATCCGCTATTAATACTATTCCGTATCATATTACAATATAAATATTCTCTGGTAAGTAAATTAATTACAATTTGCACTCAAAATAATGATTGGCTATTATCAATACACTCAACATTTTCTGATACTATTCATTTTGTTATGTTAAATTCATTTATTCAGGGCCAGACAATAACATTTTGTTTTGCCCAGGGCACTTTTAAAGCTTTGCCCCTATATATATATATACTTACAATAATACAGCTAGTAAATCACTAATAAAAATACTAACTTCTTTGCATAATTTATATATTAAGGCTAATTGCAATTCCATATCAATTAGTAATAGTTATGAGCTAAAAAACAAAATTAAAGATTTACATTCTATATCTTCCATATCTACATATGACTTTAAAGATCTATTTAATAACATACATTTAGATGATCTCTACAATACTATACTTGATCTTTTTAATAATAGCATACATAGTCTAAATCTACCATCACAATATTCTATTACTTATTTCAAAAATCTACTTAGTTTATATTATACAATAACTATATACTACACAATAATAAACTTTACAAACAGGTCTTAGGTATACCACAAGGTGGATCTGCTTGTTTAGCTGATCTTTATCTATTTAATTATGAGAAACATTATGATAACTCCTCTCTTATAATATATAGGTGCATAGATGATATTATTGTTATACCTACAGATAACTATATTTACACAGATAAATTGCCTATTACTTATCCTGATAATTTAGAATTAATTAAAATTCCTCTAATAACTGTATTAATTTTCTTGATATGCAACTAATAATAAATAATGATAAGAAACACACATTTAACATATATAATAAAAGAGATGATTTTCCTTTCAATGTAATTAGTTTCACAGATTTTACCTCATGCATGCATATATCTGTATTTAGAAATATTATAGCTAATCATCTATATAGAGTACTGTCTCTTTGTACGAGTAATTTTAAGTCTGATAATATATCTTCACTGTATTAGGTATATTGCTTTAAGATACAATTACCCTAGAAAATTTCTAAATTCGATTCTATTTCCTAGTTGCAATTAGTATTTCTATAAACATGTGTCCTTTCTGGGAATTCTTGGTTGGAGAGGTTGGGGTTTGGTAGCTGGCTTGCTTATAAAATTAAAAAAAATCGATAAAATTCTGGCTTTTTAGTACATGTTTTATTGAAAAAAAAATAAAGACGATTACTATGAATTTACTTTTGCTCTTGTTTATTGAAAAAAAATGTACAAATAAACTAATGATCACAGGTATCATATAAATAAATGCTCTTCTTTTAATTATTTTATTATCTCTGAAATATCTCTAGGCATATAATGCGAATAGTGAGCTACTTAAGTAGTTAGATGTATTCCTTTAAAATATTATAACACTAATATATCTCATGCCAATATTTCTTCTTATTAATAATAATATTTATTGTTTATTTTAATTTCTTTTTTTTTTTTTGTTAACTTTTAATTTTTACCAGATTGTTTTAATTTACTCTATTTAATTTTATTTCTTTATTTTATTATTGTTGTTCTTATTATTATCTTACTAACTCTTAGTTTTTACTTATTGTTCAACTTTTCTCCAATATTTTCCTTTTCAACTGGCAACAGC
Organism: Cheiracanthium punctorium; assembly: GCA_038373885.1. Classification (NCBI taxonomy): domain Eukaryota; kingdom Metazoa; phylum Arthropoda; class Arachnida; order Araneae; family Cheiracanthiidae; genus Cheiracanthium; species Cheiracanthium punctorium. The sequence goes on along the minus strand of JAWZYV010006808.1, from coordinate 1,491 downwards.
TACTTGGTTGAGCCATGTTTTCAGGCTTAATGCTTTTAGTCTCTTCATCTCCATTTTTTCTTCAAAATTAATTTTTTTCTGGGTATGTCTTCATGATTACCTTTTACTTTCTAACAGGATAGCCCCCCCCCCGTAGTTACATATTTAGCTTTCTTTGAGCTAAGTAACTACATTGAAATCCTGTTATCTTGTTTTTTAATTTGTCAAGTATTCGGCTCGTGGGGCCTGACGAGTATAGCCGATACTTGCTACCCATTGTTTTACTCCATCCAATTCCATTTTAATTTTCTTTTTTACCATTGTTTGGATTTTTATTTATTGGATATATCTACTTCCTTCTATTTTGCATACGATTTAGTGTTCCTTGTATATTTATACTACGATACTGCTGTAGAATGATTCCTTGATTCGTAAGTTTAGCCTTTATACTACTATATATATATATATGCTTCTATCTATATATATATGCTACTATATATATATATATATGCCCTGATGCTTCTAAAGATCTAATCGACAATAGTATTAAATATCATAATTTTTGCAAAATATATAATTGTATTTATAAAATTACTTGCACTATCTGTAACATGGCTTATATTGGACAGACTCGTAACCCGTTACACATACGCATTAACCTGCACCGTAATAACGTAAAAAACTATCTATCCAATAGTCATCTTACCAATGTAGAATATGCTCACTTTCACTCCCACGGTTTTGAAAATGTTATAATCGAAATTCTCGCAATACAGACCAATACTTCTGAACTGCTTTTCCTAGAATCACAATTAATCAATTGTCATAACACCTGTTATCCTTATGGTCTTAACCAAATAGTACATAATAAACACTTACATTATTATTCTACACAATCTGATCCCTCCAAGTATACTCCTATATATAACCTTTTAAATTTGTCCTTATATAAACGAACAAGTCGTTCTAAACGAGGAAGACATAAAGCTACTTCTACTACTATAATGTCAAATAAACACATTCAGTCTGAGTTATACACCCTTAATAAAAGTTTTGAGGTTGACCATAATTGGCAAAAAATACGAGCCTACATTTTCTCTTTAAAGAAAAAACACTTCTCAAAGTATTATAAAGTTTTCACTTCATATACTTTTTCTGACCATTTTGCCCACTTGTTTTATGATTTAATAGTTACTCGTGCCAATGCACTAAATTACAATTTAATAGGTAACAATCGCAATAGTACTAAGCTAAATTCCACTTTTGTAATTAATTTCTCCAATCCTGTTTTTAATATGATTAACTTCAATAAACGTTTTTCGTCTCACTCTGACTCTTTCCCTTTACCACATCTCAGCCTAAAAAAATCTTTCAAATACCCTATACCTATGGGTAGAAAGATATTTAATTATAACTCTTTCTGTAGGAGCTTTGTACCCGATGATGAGGTGCCCTGTCTTTGTACCAGTGGTCAATACAATTCTTATGTTAATTCTGATTTTGGACATATAG
>JAWZYV010006807.1:0-14826 GCA_038373885.1 Cheiracanthium punctorium | reverse complement strand
CATTCATTTTAAAAGATCTTTAAAATTCCCCATGTTTAAAGAATTTTCTCGCTTGTCATGTCCTCTTAATGCCAGTTCTTGCTTACTTAAAAACAATACTGCTTTGATGGGTAATTGCATGAAGCGTCTATTCAGGCTTACCTTCTTGATAAATTCAGCAATATAAAGTCGAGAGTTTTCCTTTAATGCGTCAGCAATTTAGATCGCACTTCTTATCAACTCCTTAAATTTTAAAGAATTTTTTAAATGCTCGGAGCTTTCATGTGTTTTACATGCTCGTGTGATGGTTAATCCATCCTATCCAGTACCATTCCAAACGCTCTTTTTTTATCTCAACGATTAAACACGGCGAACAAAACATTTTTTTGTAAATAAAAACGGCCCCATAGCCACGAGAATAGCGCATATCATGATGAATGGAAGCTACGCCCATGCTGAGACGAACCTGCTTTTTTCTTATGAATGGACAATTTTGGTGTCGGTCTATTTTCTTTTAGTGGTTGTCGTTTATCATCTTCTTTCCATGTGTTAAACGGAGTTTCCAGCAAGACGCGAACTGGATAATAACGGGGCTCCATATTTCAAAACGGTTAAATCATAGATTCCAATAGCACATGGACACAGTAGCAAATAAAGCTAAAAACTTTCAACCTTCCCAGACAAAAAAAAAAAAAACAAAAAAAAAAACTATTGTTTCCGTTAGAATGGGCTAGAACAGCGGTTCTCAACCTTTTAACGTCGTGCCCCCCCCCCAACAAAGGCTAACTTACAGTGGCGCTCTCCCCCCCCCCTCATATTTTTCAGCATACATTGAGTTTTTTATCTTTAATAATGAACATTTTAAGCGAAAATGGATATATTTTTGAGTAAAAATGAGAATAAATAAGATGATTTTTTAAAAACATGCATCACTACTTGCTCTATAGTTCTTCTCGCCCCCCCCTGCAAACGTTCTACGGGGGCGCGCCCCCATCAGGTTGAGAAACACTGGGCTAGAACATATATTTTGTGCCTTTATTCTCTCCCTCACTTCTCGTCCGAGCCAATCAGTTCGTCGAATTCACAAGTGCAGCAAAAGTCAAAAACCCTTTCTTCAGCTGAGTCTTAACTAAAACACCCTATGCTATCCTAAGCCGGAGAAACTCCTTACGTAGACGTTACCATGGCAACGGTGCTGCCAATTCCGTAATCAGCGCTGAGGGCTGTACCAACGACTTTCGCAGTTGAATTGCGGGAAGATTAAAGGTTTTTTTTTTTGTTTTTGTTTTTTTTTTCTGAATGAGCCGTTACTACAATACTTTTTTTTTGAGATTTTTTAAAAATTTACCATAGAAATTCCATAATTCTAATCTGAATTTAAGAAAATTTATAGAATAAATTATTTTAAAGTATGTGCTGATAATTTCAAGTGCAGCCCGGCAGTACTTGCTGTATCCCACGAGCCGCCACTGTTGAAACTGTCATTCAGTTCGAGTTGTGCATTTTTCAGCGCAGCTTTTTCCCATTCTATTTCTATTGCATTACATCCTGAAAAAGGATGTTAGAAATAGCCATTTTAATTTTGTTTAATCACACTCATGAATAATGGTACACTTTCCAACTTAATCGAATAAGGAAAGTAAATTGGGAAGACGCATGGATTATGATACGCTTTTAAAGAGTAATATAACAAGGAAGCTCTCTGGATTCTAATCAAACCTAAAGACGGTACAGCGGGTAAAGAACATGGTTATCCAAAAATAAATGATTTATGAACAGCTTATGCACACGGTTCAGAATTAATACAATATGGACCCTGCCTGGATTCTAATCTAACCGCCACACGGAACAACGGTTTAAGAACACTCTAATTCGAAAAGACAAAATATAGGCTCTCCGAGATTTCAAACCCAATCACAACAGTAAAACATAATTTAAAGTACCTTACTGCATTCTAACCCAACGTCCTATCGCAAACACAGTTTAAGAACACAGCGCTAGAAAAATCGAGAAAATTGAACATCTATGCTTTAAAACTCAACCCACGGACGAAAACATCAGTTTAAGAGCAAGGCTCAGGAAAACTACTACAACATGGTAACTTCCTGATTCTAACACTCCTCCAGACAGAACGACGGTTTAAGAACACGGTAATAGGAAAAAAAAAAAACAGCCTCCCTTCTTTCTATCCTAACCATAGATTTAGGAATACCTAGATTGCTCGTCCAATGTTCCTAGTCGTGTGCTTTTTCTTGCCAAAAACGCACCCCATTTCTGCCACTATCATGGCTGCCGTCGATGTAAAATAGAACGTTCGTTGCAATACTTCAGAAAAATAAATAAGTTCGAGGGAAAATATTTCGATACGAGTACTTTTTAAAATACAGATCGTTCTAAAATGATTGAAAATACCATTATAATTTAAGTTATTGCCATTCTGCTCATGCGCATGCCACTATCATGAGTACCATTTGGAGGCAACATGCTTTCTCTCGTTATGCTCAATTTAGAGATTCCTATATCTATGATCCCAACCGAAGGACGAAAACTGCAGTTTGAGAATTTTACTATAACATAGACCCTCTGGATTCTAACCCAACCATCATACGAAACTGTTTAAGAACACGGTCCAGAAAAATACACTGTTTATGAACATTGTTCAGTATTAATACTACAACATGAAACCGGCCTGGATTCTAATCCAACCTGAAGACAGAACGACGGTTTAAGAACACGGTTATAGAAAAATCGAAAAAAATTTCACCTCCGTGCTTTCGAACCCAACCAGGAGACAAATACATCAGTTTAAGAACACGGTTAAAGAATAGTACTACAACATGGCCACTGACTGGATTCTAACTCGACTTCAGACGGAAAAACGGTTTAAGAACACGGTATCAAAAAATACACGGTTTACGACCACTGTTATGGAATAACTCTACAACATGGACGCTCATGGGATTCTAACCCAACCTTCAGACGGCATAACAGTTTACGAACACTGTGATAGAAAAAGAGGAAAAAAATAGTCCCTGCGGGATTTCAAATCCAACCAACAAATGAAAACATCAGCTAAAGAACATTGTTAAAGAATAGTACAACATTGACGGCCGATGGATTCTAACCCAACCTTCAGTTAACAACAGTTTACGAACACTGACAGGAAATGAAAAAAATCATAGGCCAACCGTTCTTTCAAACCCAACTAGGAGACAAAAACATAAGTTTATAAACATGATTAATGAATAATACTTAAGGTGAACATATATTCCAACGAACAACTGAGGGCATGTCCCCAATTCTGAAACAATATTGGGGACATATTATAATTAATGAAATAATTAACACTGATCTAATTAAAACACAATGTAATGATATTCCTCAGTTCCTTCTTTAGTTTTCGAGGGCATATTGCCGAGAAACACTGAAATTGGGCACTGTCCTCGAAAATTCGGGAGTATAGTCAGCATAATAATACAACAACATAGATGCTCACTGGATTCTTCTAACCAAACCTTAAGACGGAATAACGGTTTACGAACACTGTTAGAAAAAAAAACGAGCCTTCCGGGATTTCGAATACAAACAGACGAAAACATTAGTTTCAAAACACGGCTCAGGAACAATTGTACGACATGGACGCTTCCTGGATTCTAAATGAACTCCAAACAGAACTTTTAAAACACGGTGGTAGAAAACGCAAAAAATATTGAACCTGCGTGCTTTCGAACCCAACCTACAGACGAAATCATCAGTATAAGAACACGGTTAAAGAATAATACTACAACATGGCCGCTCTCCAGATTCCTATCCAACCTTCAGACGGAACAACGGTTTCCGAACACGGTATTCGAAAAATACACGTTTTATGAACAGTTTACGAATACGGCCCAGGAATGATATTACAACGTGGATGCTCACTGGATTCTAACCCAACCTTCAGACGGTAAGGTAAATACACGTTAGGACCCCTTAGAAAGATCCCTACGGAGGGCACCCCACCAATCTGCCTACATCCCTCGTGCAGATAATTCGAGTTAATCTCAAAACACAATACACTGAGACGGAGTAACGGTTAACGAACACTGTAATAATAAAAATCGAAATTCCCTGCTTTGGAACAAAACCGAACGACACAAACTGCAGTTTAAGAAATTTAACACAACATAGACGCTTACTGGATTCTAACCCAACCTTCTGATGGAACAACAGTTTAAGAGCACGGTAGCGAAAATTATACACTTTATTAACACGGTTCGGGATTAATACAACAACATGGAACCGGACTGGATTCTAACCCAACCTCCGGACGGAACAACGGTTTAAGAACACTGTAATAGGAAAAGACAAAAGTAGGTCCTCTGTGTTTCAAACTAAACGAACAGAAGAAAACATCATTTCAAGAATCTCATTGCAGTGTAAGACAACTTCCTGTCGGAAATACAGTTTAAGAAAACGGTGAAATGAAAATCCCAAAAATAACATGAGTGCTTTCGTACCCAACCAACTGACAAAAACATCAGTTTAAGAACACGGTTCAGGAACAATATGCAGCATTGACGCTTCTTGTATTCTAACCCTCCCCGAGACAGAAGGACGGTTTAAGAACACGGTTGTAGAAAAATGGAAAAAAATTTAACTTCCGAGCTTTCGAACACAACGAACATACGAAAACATCACATGAAGAATTCAGTTAAAGAATAATACTACAACATAGACGCCCTCTGGATTCTAACCCAAACTTGAAATGGAACAACTATTTAAGATAACGGCGACGTAAAAATCGAAAAAATATAAGCTCCGGTTTTTCGAACTCAACCAAGATATTTAATCATTACTTTAAGAACACTGTCTAGGAACAGTAGTACAAGGACGCTTCCTTGATTCGAACCCTCCTCCAAACTTCTGTTTGGAGTGTTTCGGTTTAAAAACACAGTCATAGGAAAATCGAGAAAAAAAAAAAAGTTAACCTCCGAGCTTTCGAATCCAGCCAGAAGACGAAAACATTAGTTTAAGAACACGGTTAAAGAGTAATATAACAACAAGGAAGCTCTCTGGATTGTATTCCAACTTTCAGACGGTACAACGGGTAAAGAACATGATTATCCAAAAATACACGGTTTATGAACAGCTTATGAACACGGTTCAGAATTAATACAACATGGAAACTGCCTGGATTCAAACCCAACCTCCACACGGAAAAACGGTTCAAGAACACTCTGATAGGAAAAGAGAAAAAATAGGCTCTCCGGGATTTCAAACCCAACCACCAGAGTAAAACATCATTTAAGTATCTTACTGCATTCTAACCCAACGTCCTAGCGGAAATACAGTTTAAGAACACGGCGCTAGAAAAATCGAGAAAATCTAACATCTTTGCTTTAGAACTCAACCAACGGACGAAAACACCAGTTTAAGAACAAGATTCAGGAGCACTACTACAACATGGTAAATTTCTGGATTCTAACCCTCCTCCAGACAGAACGACGGTTCAATCGTTATAGAAAAATAAAATAAAAAATTGAATTTCCGTGTTTTCGAACCCATCCGAAAGACGCAAAAAAGCAGTTTAAGAACACGGTTGATGAATGTTACTACAACAGACGACGGAGGTTCACTGGATTCTAGCCGGACCTTTAGACGGAAAAACGTTTTAGGAACGCGGTAATCGAAAAATACATGGTTTAAGGACAGAGTTTATGGATACGGTTCAGGAATAATACTATAACATGCACGCTCACGGGATTCTAACCCAACCTTCAGACGAACAGATTAAGATTACTGCGATAGAAAATTCGAAAACTATAACCTCCGTGATTTCGAGCACAACCAACAGACGAAAGCACCAGTTTAAGAACACGGTTGTCGAAAAGTACCCGGTTTATGAACCCAGTTTAGGAATAATTCTACAACATGGACCTTTCCTGCATTCTAACCCTATTTCCAGACGGAACAAAAGTATAATAAAAGTGTGGCTGCATTCGTAAACGACAAACTCGTTGCACGAGTTTTCGCAAGAAAACTGGAATGCGTGTGTTTAGTGCTGTCAGTGGTTATCAGTTCAGTTTCCTTTGACTTTACGAACAACTTCAGTTTATTTAGTTTCGTCGCCTAGGAGACGTATTTGTGTACAATTCGCGAATACGTTAATTTTGCTGAGGAGAGTTTTAGTACGTACTCAATATAAAATCAACAGGATTTTTAAAAGAAAGAGTGGCCTTAACCCATTCGTGCCTGGATATTTTTGCGACTTTCTTCGTTTTTTGCTAACACCAGAAGTAATTGATAAATTTCTGATGTCAACTTTTTGAACAAGGGATGATTTCATTTAAAATCGTTATGTATAAAAATTGAAATGTCAACATCCTACTTGCCATATTAAAATATTTTGTGGAATTGAGGTTCAATACTCGCGAATAAAGGCTAGGAAAAATAAATAACGTTTTCGAATGATAGCGATAATGCCGTCCCAAAAAAGGGACGCTAGGCATAAATGGGATAATTGAAGTGCACAGATCAAAATTTAGAAAGTTCAACTTCATTTTTTGAAAAGTATTTAGCAGAGAAATGTTCAAATTTCGCTAATAACGGTTTAAAAAAACTTCAATCTCAACACTAAAACATGCATTTTTGAATTTACTAAAATGAAAAATACAAGAAAGTGATTACCTTTGAAAAATTATGTACCTTCCTAGCATTTTCTAATGTACGTATGAATTTCCTCCTCGAAAAAATAATATTTGCAGCTTTAGGAAACGTAAAATACTTTTCATAACATACTTTTCCATAACAACGGACGCCATTGTAAACAACAACAACGTGCAGCAAGTGTATCTTCAAAACAACTCAGGAAACTTGATTCGTATTCCGTTTACTTCGTTTGAAACTAATCCCATTCAATTTTGTATACGAACGCTATAGTTTTTAAACTAAATGCACTCAATTTCCTTTACGAACACCTTAGATAGAAACTCGTTGCATGAGTGTAACTCGTTTGGCGTTTACGAATGCGGCCTGTGATAGAAAAAGAGAAGAAAATAGGCCCTCCGAACACAACCAACAGATGAAACAATCAGTTCAAGAATCTTCCTGCAATTTAACCATGATTCTAACAAAATTACTGTCGTTTAGCATTTCGAGAACACGGCTAAAGAATAATACAATAAAAGAGGCTCACTGGATTCTAACCCAACCTACAGACTGAATACCAGTTTACGAACAACCAACAGACGAAAACAGCAGTCTAAGAACACGGTTGAAGAATATTACTAAAGCATGGAAGCTCAGTGGATTTAAACCCAACCTTTAGACGGAGAACAATGTTTCCGAAAAATACACATAATACTACAACATGGACGCACACTGGATTCTAGCCCATCCTCCAGAATGAACAACGGTTTACGAACACTGTAACGGGAAAATACAAAAAACAAAAACAAAAACCCTCCGGGGATTCGAACCTAACCAATGGACGAAAGCATTAGTTCAAGAGTTTCACTGTTTTCTAACCTCAAATCCCGTCGCAACAACAGTTTAAGAACGCGGCGATAGAAAAATCGAAAACATAACATCTGTGCTTTCGCACCCAACTAACGGACAGAAACATCAGTTTTCGAACGCGGTTAAGAATAATACTACAGCATAGAAACTCACTGGATTCTAACCCAACCTTCAGTACGAAGAGCGGTTTAAGAACACGGTTGTCTAAAAATAGTTTATTACCCCAGTTTATTAACACGGTTCAGTATTAATACTACAATATGGAACCGGCCTGGATTCTAACCCAACCTCCAGACAGAACAACGGTTTAAGAACATTGTGATAGGAAAAGACAAATAATGGGCCCTCATCGATTCATGGGTTTCAAAATAAACCCACACAATAAAACATCATTTCGAAAAGCTCTCAGCATTCTAACCCAACGTACTGCAGGAAATACATTTTTAGAAAACGGCGATAGAAATATCGAAAAAAATTGAACATCCATGCTTTCGAATAGAAAACACATACGGAATCATGAGTTTAAGAAAACTGTCCAGGAACAATACTACATCACGGACGCTTCCTGGATGCAAACCCTCCTCATGACAGAACGACAGTTTACGAACATGGTGATAGAAAAATGGAAAAAAATATAACCTCAGTACTTCCGAACAAAACCAACGGACAAACGTATCGGTTTAAGGAATAATACAGTATGGATGCTCACTGGATTCTAACTCAACCATCAGATGGAGCAAAGATTTACGAACACAATTCTAGGAAAAGACAAAAAAAAAAAAAAAAAAGGCCACCTGGGATTTGAAAACAAACCTGCAGAGGAAAACATAATTTCAAAAATCTCTCGAAATTCTAACCCAACCACCGGTCGGAAATACAGTTTAACCCTTTGAGGCGCAACCCTTTCCCAATGCTAAAAAAAGGGCAGCCGTTGCCATCGCTCGACCTAACTACCAGCAAGATGGCGGACGATCGGAACGTTCGTCGCGTGCCACAGATCTAGAGACCCTTTTTTGACGCAGCTGGCTGCGCGGCACAGCCGGCTGTGGTACGCGATGAACGTTTCGATCGTCTACCATCTTGCTAGTAGTTAAGTCGAGCGATGGCAACGGCTGCCCTTTTTTCAGCATTGGGCAATCTATCCAGCTGTTCTTGCGTTCTTCCATTTTTTCAGCAGATGTCAGTGCTGTTAAAAAGAATCGTGACCATTTTTTACGGAAATGACGTGCTAAAAAGTAAAGGATTCTCGTGGAGCCATGTCAGCCACAACTATTTTTATAGATGTCAAATCTATTCTTCGTGACTGGCAACAGTCAAAACGTCAGAGTTTGGTGATCCCAGAGCGGGAGCACTGCGCGTTAAAGGGTTAAGAAAACGGTGATATGAAAATCGAAAAAAATGACATCCCTGCTTTCAAACCCAACCAATTGATAAAAAAATAAGTTTAAAAACACGGCTATGGGACAATACTACAACAATCACGCTTCCAGGATTCTAACCCTCCTCAAGACAGAACGACGGTTTAAGAACACGGCATTGAAAAATCGAAACAAATTTAAATCTCCGGTATTTCGAACCCAAGAGAAAGACGAAAGCACCAGTTTAAGAACAGGGTTAAAGTATTCTAAACCATTTACAGTCACTGGATTCTAAGCCAAACTTCACTGAACAATGGTTTACTAACATTTCAAAAATCTCACTGGAGTCTAAACCAACCTAATGTCGGAAATATAGTTCAAGAAAACGGCGATATGAAAATTATAAAAAAGAACATTCGTGATTTTTGAACCCAACCAGGAGCAGAAAGTCTCAGTTTAAGACCACGGTTTAAGAATAATACTTCAAAATTGGCACTTCCTTGATTCTAACCCTCCTCTGGACAGAACGACGCTTTAAGAGCACAGCAATAGAAAAATCGAAAAAAATTGAACCTCCCTCCGAACACAACTAAAGGACTGAAAGATCAGTTTAGGAACACGGCTTAGGAAAGGTACCACCTCATGAACGGTCGCTGGATTCTAACCTAACCTTCAGACAGAATAACGGTTTACGAATATTGCAATAGGAAAAGAGAAAAAATAGGCCCTCCGGATTTTCGAACGCAAAGAACAAACAAAAACATCAGTTTAAGAACACGGTTTAAGAATATTGCTACAACATGGACGCTCAGTGCTTTCTAACCCAACCTTTACAAGGAACAACACGGTTATCAAAAAACGAACACGTTTCAGGAATAATACTACAACATGGACGCTCACTGGATTCTAACCGAACCTTCATATAACAACGGTTTACGAACTTAGTGACAGGAAAATACCAAAAAATAGACCATCCGTGCTTTCGAACTCAACTAAGACGTGAACATCAGTTTATCAACACAGTTAAAGAATAATACTACAACATAAACGCTCAATAGATTCTAAACCTCCTTTCAGACGGAATAACGGTTTACGAACACTGTGATAGGAAAAGAAAAAAATAGGCCCTCCGTTATTTGGAACCCAAGCAACAGACGAAAATAGCAGTTTAAGAACACGGTTAAAGAATATTACTACAGCATGGAAGCTCAGTGGATTGTAACCCAACCTTTAGACGGAGAACACTGCTTTCGAAAAACGCATGGTTTACGAACACGTTATGGGATATGAACACATGGAATAATACTTCAACATGGATGCATACTGGATTCTAACACATCCTGCAGACTGAACAACGGTTTACGAACACTGTGACGGGAAAGGACCAAAAAAATAGACCCTCCAAGGATTCGAACCCAACCAATGGACGAAACGTCAGTTCAAAAATTTCACTGTACTCTAACCTCAATTCCTGCCGCAACAACAGTTTAATAACACGGCGATAGAAAAATCGAAAAAGTTTAACATCCGTGCTTTCGAACCCAACTAACGGGCAAAAACATTAGTTTAAGAACACGGTTAAAGAATAATACTACAACATAGAAGCTCACTGGATTCTAACCCAACCTTCAAATGAGAGAGTGGTGTAATAACACGGTTGTCGAAATATAGTTTATTACCCTAGTTTATGAACAGGGTCAAGATTGATACTACGACATGGACCCTGCCTTGATTCTAACCCAACCTCCAGACGGAACAACGGTTTAAGAACACGGCGAAAGGACAATAATAAAAAAAAATAGGCCTTCCAGGATTTTAAACCAAACCAACAGAGGAAAACATTTCAAAAATCTCACTGCAGTCTAACCCAACCCAATGTCGGAAATATAGTTCAAGAAAACGGCGATATGAAAATTAAAAAAAGAACATTCGTGCTTTTTGAACCCAACCAGGAGACGAAAACCTCAGTTTAAGAACACGGGCAAAGATTAAAGGTGGATTCATACCTGCCGCGCCGCACCGCAACCATGTCGTACTGTTTAGCCGTTTTGGACCGTTGGCGGTCCGCGCGTCGATCTTGCGGTGCCGCAAGTAAGTGCACTGTAATTGGTTGTAGTTCTGTTGTGTCTTCTGTAATTGGCTGAGCTTTGCGGTCGCTGCGGAATATCTGTTCTTGCCAGATATTGCGCAAACCCTCGGCGCTCGCCGCGCGGGGGCCGTGTTGCTCCGCCACGTGACGTCATTGCGGCGTGTCAGCGGTGCGGTACGGCCAGTATGAATCCGGTTTAATACTGCAACATTGGCGCATCCTTGATTCTAACCCTCCTCTAGACAAAACGACGTTTCAAGGGCACGGCGATAGAAAAATCGAAAAAAATTGAACCTCCCTACTTCCTAACCCCACCAATGGACGGAAACATCAGTTTAGGAACACGGATCAGGAAAATACTATCCCATGAACGATCACTTTATTCTAACCCAAACTTCAGACAGAATAACGGTTTACGAACATTGCGATAGGAAAAGAGAAAATATAGGCTCTCCGTGATTTCGAACGCAACCAACAAAACAAAAAAAACATCAGTTTAAGAGCAGGGATAAAGAATACAACACTGACGGTCACTGGATTCTAACCCAACCTTCATTGGACAATGGTTTACGAACACTGACAGGAAATGACAAAAAAAAAAAAAAAAAATAGGCCAACCGTGTATTCGAACGCAGCTAGGACACGAAAACATCCGTTCCAGAATACGGCATTAACGGTTCCTGGATTCTAAACGAACTCCAGACAGAACGACGGTTTAAAAACACGGTGATACATCGAAATTTATCAACCTCTTTGCTTTCGAACTCAACCAACAAACGAACCCAATCAGTTTAAGAACACGGTGTAAGAATATTACTACAGCATGGAAGCTCAGTGGATACTAACCCACCTTTAGACGGAGAACATGGTTTTCGAATAAGCAGGGTGAACACGTTCCAGGAATAATACTGCAACGTGGACGAACACTGGGTTCTAACCCATCCTCCAGACTGAACATTGGTTTTACAAACACTGTGAAGGGAAAGGACCAAAAAAATAGACCATCCAGAGATTCGAATCCAACTAATGGACGAAACATCACTTCAAGAATTTCACTGCATGCTAACCTCATCTCCAGTCGCAGCAACAGTTTAAGAACACGTCGGTAGAAAAATCGAAAAAAATTAACATCCGTGCTTTCGAACCCAACTAACGGACAAAAACATTAGTTTAAGAACACGGTTAAAGAATAGTACTACAACATAGAAGCTCACTGGATTCTAACCCAACCTTCAGATGGAAGAACGGTTTACGAACACTGTGATATGAAAAGAGAAAAAAATATGCCCTCCAGAGTTTCGAATCCTACCAACGGATAAAAGCACCAGTTTAAGAACTAGGATCAGGAACGATACTACAGCATTGAAGCTTCCTTGATTCTAAACTACCTCCCGGCAGAATGACGGTTTAAGAACAAGGTGATAGAAAAATCGGAAAAGACTCAACCTTCGTGCTTTGGAACGCAAGCAAAAGACGAAAACAGCAGTTTAAGAACATGGTTAAAGAATAATATTACAACATAGAAGTTTACTGGATTCTAATCCAACCTTCAGACGGAACAAAGGATGTTTTAGGAGCACGGTTATGGAAAAGTACACGATTTATGAACAGAGTTTATGTACACGGTTGAGGAATAATACTATAATATGGGCACTCACTAGATTCTATTGCAACCTTCAGACGGAACGTCTGAATCCTGCATATTCTGCCTAACCTAGTAGCTGTGTTGAAAAACGTATGTTCATGTCCGATTTCACGACTTGCTTCAGTCATTTTGGCTAGGCGAAATATTGGTATAACGGGGGAAAAAGAACCACATTGTTGTTTATGTAATAACTACACTAAAGATTTTTGCTTTAAAGGATTATTCAAAGAATAGTGACCAAATCTATAATTTCATTTTATTTTATTTAGTTATTCTTAAAGTAGAAGGGATACTTGTTCATAAATTAACTGCTTAATTTATTCATGACATCCGAGGTAATTAAGTTATCCAGATCGGGAAATAACATCAAACAAACAAAAATGATCGTCATGTCTTAAGAAAGGCAATAAATAGATGTACAAAATAACACTTAAAAAAATAAATAATAGGGTGAACACACACACAGAGGAGAAATAAGTACATGTACGTTTTGTATAATGATCAAACAACCACCATTTTGACCATTTCATAATAGATTCACACTGCCCCCCCCCTCCTCCCGTTTCCAAAGAGAGGACCAGGGTGAAAGGGAGCCGAGCTGCGCGTGTGCACAAGATGGAACCGCCGCCGGATAGGGGATCGGGCGTTGCGGGAGGACATAACCCGTCTCCAACACCAGGCCTTGGTGCTCGGATGCACACGTGACCACAGCAGTCCTGCGCTGGAAGGAAGCGCGAATCTACGGGGTCGCCGAAATACGGCGCCGCGCAGCTGGCTTGCTCGGGATGCGCCACTCCCGAGGTGGCAGTGCTTGAGACTTCGTACTTTTCGTAGGCAAGTGATGGAGCTTCTTGATTATTTTTTTTAACTTCCGTTTAGAGAGAGAGCTGCACTGGGGGCTCGTGAGTTTAACCCCTTATCTCCTGAAATGGCGAGTAAATTGATTTCGTCTACATTTGTACCGGCACAGCAGTTTTTTTTTAAGCAGAAGAGCGCTATTTTGTTCACTGTAGTATTTTATGTCGAAATTTTGCCGGAAAAAATCATACACCTCTGCACTAGCTGCTGTGCTGGTACAAATGGGAACGGGTTAGTTGCACCGGGCGGAGAGAGAAAAGGGCGAGTTGCACCCGCAAAATGACGGAGAGAGGGGTGGGCAATCATAGGGTAACGTAAAGGGCCAGTAGTGGCTTATTTTCGAGGGGGTGCAAGGTAAGGATTTCGGCGCAACTCACCCCTCGATTTGATTGACAGCTGTTGGCGCGGGTTCAACTGACCCTCTTCCGTACAAATATCGATGAAATCAATTTATTCGCCATTTTAGCGTGCGATAACCTTGCGAAGTATTTGCCTCCATGTTTTTATTTCGATGGAAACACGTGATTCGAAACAACAAAGCTGTAATGAGCTAGCTGGATCTATAGTAGCCTTATCTTTGCTTAAGTATTGGATGACGAGTATGTCTCGTCAATCAAACTAGGACAAAATTAAACTTGCCCAGTCTTGTTCTTGGCAAGAGAGATTTGTAACGGACGTTTCTTCCAGTCAGGGTTGCCAAGTGAGGCATTTTGCGGCTAGACTAAGCCATGATATCCATTCCTAACGCAAGCAAGTTTTCAAATAAATCTGCATCCAAGGGATTATTGGAGCAGGTGAAACAAATTCGCATTTTTGTACTTGCCTACAAAGAAAAAAGTAAGCTTGAGTAAAGGGCATTGATGAAAAAAAAAAAAAAAAAAAAAAGATTTGGCAGAATACTGATAATTTATTGGCAGTCGGAATAGGGAAGAAGTCAACGCATTTAGGTACTATTAGTTGTAGTAATGCTTCACCATGCTCACATAACGGGCTGCCGATGAAAAATTGTGAATTTATGAAACATATTTTTAGATTTTCCGAGGTGTTCTCATATCTGATGCTAAAAATTTCATGATGCGTAATAAATGAAATGTAAGAAGCTTCAAACAAAATAACGGCGCTGTTTCTTTTCTAGAAATCGGTAGGACGGGTACACTGAAGTAAGTTTTATCGGATAAAGCAAAGCATCCTCTACCTAAAACAGAGCGGCAATGTTCTATTCTGTGA
Organism: Cheiracanthium punctorium; assembly: GCA_038373885.1. Classification (NCBI taxonomy): domain Eukaryota; kingdom Metazoa; phylum Arthropoda; class Arachnida; order Araneae; family Cheiracanthiidae; genus Cheiracanthium; species Cheiracanthium punctorium. Next base: position 170 of record JAWZYV010006807.1, on the reverse strand, counting down.
GACTGACTAAAGTACTCTCTAGTGATGAAATCATTCCACCTTGAAAACTATAAGAAAAAGAGCAAAAGTGTCTAAAAGATGTTTAATTTAACAAACATCTTACACGTACCTTTTTTAAAAGCCATGCAACTGTACCGCAGTTGTTCTTTCTTTCAGGGAGGTAGGGGATT